>PVHX01001070.1:88644-140358 GCA_004024805.1 Geosciurus inauris
AATCCCAGCACTTAGGGAGGCTGAGACAGGAGAATCGCGAGTTCAAAGCCAGCCTCAGCAATGGCGAGGCACTAAGCAACTCAGTGAGACCCTGTCTCTACATAAAACACAAAATAGGGCTGGGGATGTGGCTCAGGGGTCGAGTGCCCCTGAGTTCAATCCCTGGTACCAAAAAAAAAAAAAAAAAAAAAAAAAATTACTTTTCCTTCACAACAGTATGAAAATAAGAAAAATGGTTTTTTGCAGTATTAAAAAGAAGAAAATACAGACAAGTTCAAATCTGAATCTCAGAAAAGTTCTGAAAAGAGGATGGACAAAAAGCTTCAGTATCCTCAGTAAAATCTATTTCTTGCTCCGCTAACGTGAAGCCTAAAGCCAAAACTGTCATTCTGTCAGATAGGCAAACTTCTCAGGAGGTAAAGCTGAAACTTATATTTTTAAATGAATGTGAACTGCTGAGTAGGAACACACTTAAAGATAGTTTGCATTTCCAATACCTCCAACCATAAATTTTAGAGCTGAATTTGAAGATAAGATGCCTAATTTAACAGGATATAAATATGCTTTTTCTGATCAGACAGAGCAGAAAAGACATGAGTAGTTTGTTTTACCAAATCTGGGCAATCTATGTAAGAGGCTACAGCTCTGACCCTGGGTTGTGTCAGTATCTGATTGCATTCACAGTATTGGTTGGTCACCTCCTTCTCTGAGACAGCCCTTGAGACTGCTGGTGTCTTCTTTCCATGCAGCCTAGACTGTGGAGCTCATTATCTACTGCAGTTCCTGGACAAATGTTGTCTGTAGGAAAAAAAGAAAAAAATAAACAAAAAGTCTGATAATGTCCTTGCTGTTTTGGAAATCTAAAAGCAGGATACTTTTCAGGAAAATCCTGGGCTTTAGAAGATTATCTCTTCCAGTCCACTGACTACTTACTGGATTGTCCAACCTAATTCTTTGTTTACCTCTTCATCCCAAAGACGTCACCGATGGGATGGGAAGAGAAAACTGTTTATGTCCTTTGTCCCACTTGTCCTTTAAATCCAGGAACAGAGAACATCTGAAGATGAGGACCTTGTGGAATGTTTGGTGTGCAAAGGCGAGCAAAATCAGAGAGGGCTAAATAATTGCTAAGTTAGATGAGCTTTTATTTAATTCCTAGAGAAGATGAACATTAGAAAGAGAGACTGATGGCTCCCAGGATGAGGATCCTGGAGGTACAATTTATCTTGTGTGTCAGGCTCCCAGGGCTCTTCCTCCTTCATGTGGCATGGACAATGCCAGTGTGTGTTCCTTGGAGGAAGGGAATGTTGCTGGTTTCAACCTCAGGATGACACAATTTGCCTTTCTAGTTATTATAAAAGTTTGGGCTGAGATTGTAGCTCAGTGGTAGAGCGCTTGTCTTGCATGCGTGAGGTACTGGGTTCCATCCTCAGCACCACATAAAATAAAATAAAGATATTGTGTTCATCAACTAAAAAACATTTAAAAAACATTTTTAAAAAAGTTTGAAGAATGGTGGCGCATACCTGTAATCCCAGCACTTTGGGAGGCTGAGACTGGAGAACCATGAGTTCAAAGTCAGCCTCAGCAAGGGTGAGGCACTATGGAACTCAGTGAGACCCTGTCTCTACATAAAACACAAAATAGGGCTAGGGATGCGGTTCAGTGGTCAAGTGCTCCTGAGTTCAATCTCCAGTACCAAAAAAAAAAAAAAAAAAAGCTTAAGAAATTTTCACTTGAGTCTTTTGAAATATTTTTTATAGAATTTCTACATTTTCTTTAGTTTGTGATTGATCCTTCCAGAGAGCACTTTGGAATGTCCTGTCAGATGGGTTATTGTGTACTTTTATGCATTTGCTTATAATTAAGTTTGGGGATCTTACAATTGACTCTGCAGTTATATAAAAGTATTTATAGAAAGAGTTCTCAAGGGGCTAGGGTGTAGCTTAAGTGGCAGAGCACTTACCTAGCAATTGCAAAATTCTGGGTTCCATCCCCAGCAACACAAACAACAAAAGAAAGAATTATTAAATGGCCTTCTAAATGCCGCTGTGATGTGTTCAGTTGTTTGTGCTTCAAACAAACACTGAGCACATACAATAAGCTAGACTGTGTTTGGAGCCTGGGAATTTAGAGCATATGAGGTCCCTTGTCCTCACGTGGTTACATTCTGGTGAGAGACACAAATCTCAAATCATTAGCAAGTAAACAGTCATTTCAGTTTGAAGTACTGTGAAAAGAATATAACAGGACACTATGAGAAGGTAAAGGGGAAGAGAGACATCGGATTGTCCCAAAAAGGAGTCCGTTGGAAAAATGAGACTTGTTCTGTGATTTAAGCAATAAGAGGAAACTAGCCGTCCACTGCTTGGGGAGGAGAAAAGCATGCCACCCCAGTGGTAGTGAGCTGAGGTAGAGGAAAAGCTGATGCCTCTTACACAGCTCCTGAGGGGGGAACAATTGTGGATGGTCAGGCAGCAAAGGTGGCCCAGGTGACCACACCAGTAATACTGTTTTGGGAGGTCACACATGTGCTCAACAGCGTGGCCAGTGGAAGAGTTAGAAATTGAAGTCTCCAGCACTTAGGGAGGCTGAGACAGAATTGCGAGTTCAAAGTCAGCCTCAGCGATGGCGAGGCACTAAGCAACTCAGCGAGACCCTGTCTCTACATATAATACAAAATAGGGCTGGGGATGTGACTCAGTGGTTAAGTACCCCTGAGTTCAATCCCCGGTATCCCCCCCCAAAAAAAAATACTGAACTCCAAGGGGATACATTTCTCCTTTAGCCATAATTTATTTGCTGGTTTTGCAAAGATTGGTATATCTTGTTTTTATTTTGACTTTTGGAAAGTTAAACATACTGAATAATATAAGATGTCCCATGCATCCACAAAGCAGCTTTTCCAGTTATCAACCTATAGCCAGTCTTGTTTGTATCTCTTCTTATGTCTTTATTTTTTCATTTCTTAGTGCTTTGTTTCAATGTAGCAGAATAAATTAAGATACACTATGTGCCAGATGGTGTATGTAAAAATGAATGAGAACAGTCCTGTGCTCAGTTGCCCATGGCCCATTAGCACAGGCTCTCCTGCACAAGGACCTCAGCATGATAAATAACTGGCACAAACCAAAGGTCATAGGAGCACAGAAGAGAGAGTGATTCGTGCCTCCCCAAGAGGTGGAGGAAAGGGAAATTGGGAAGCTCAGAGAGTGAGATCATACAAAGCGGAGATGGGAAGCAAGATGAGGGTGGAGGAAAAAACAGGAGCCCAAGAGCATTTGGGGGGCAAAAGATTAGAACTGAGCACATTGGGGAATAGTAATAAAGAGAGATCTAGCTAGAAACATGGGTTGGGCTACATTCTGAAAGGCCTTGATCACCAGTCCAAGAAATTCAAATTTTATTTTGTAGAGAATGAGAAATAATGCAATTCTTGTAACAACAACAACAACAACAACAAAAAAAACTAGAATAGCAGGATCAAAATTTCATAATGATAATGCTAGTGACGATGCAGGGTTTGATGGAGAGGGTCTGGACAGGAAAACCCAGTTAGAAGACTGGTTCATTAGGGTGGATGAGCTTGAGATTATAGAAAATGGGCCAATGCCAAGTAGAGTTGCATAAATGTGAATCTCAGAACTAGTCTGAAGGCTTGGGTCAGATAAAGCTTTATGGAGAAGATAGCTTTTGACCTTGATCTTGAGAAGGAAAACAGATTGGATGTGAAGGGAAGGAATTGTAGTAACAGGAACAGCATGTTCAAAAGTACAGGTCTACAGAAATTCAGGAATGTTCAGAAATTTGTATGGAGAGAAATGAAGCCTCTGGCTGACTAGCAAGCAGATCACTAAAACGATGCCAGCAAAAAAAAATGGCAAGGGTTTCATCATTCAGAGACGGGCCATAGAGGCAGGGCTTAGTGACTGAGGGCAATGCTGGGCGAGAGGAATGAATTGCAAAGCTGAGATTTCTAGGCTAAAAATACTTTAAAAGGCAGAACATTAAAAAGAAAGTTTTAAACCAGAAAGTGCAAACGCAAGTTGACAGGAAAAACTTCATGTAGCCGTGCTTGATATGTTACCTTGGACTCTCTGGGTAGGAATGTCCCGTAGGCATTTGGAAATTCAGGTATGGAAAGTGAATTTGGAGTCACCTGCAGGAGCTGATGAGAGGCTGAAGCTAATGAAATAGTGACTGATGTCTTCCTTTGATACTACAGACCAAGTGTAAGCAAATCTTTTTGTGACATGTCTCATGCTGCTTAATGTGGGTTAGAACGCACTTATCAAGGATGGTGATGTTTTGCCTTGATAGCTCCGTGACCTGAATGCTATAACTACCATCTTTTATGCAGGGATTGTCTCTGCTTTCCAACATAACATTGTGGCAGTCTTCAGTTGCAGGACACCTAGAGCTGCCTTACATTGTAAACATTGCTACCCTCATTCACTTCCCCGGAGGTAGAGTGCTCCTGGACCACCATGAACTCAGTTTCCTTTCTTCCTCCAGGTTTCATCGTCCATAATGAAGTGAAGAACTATTTGGAAACATCGATTGATCTTCTTTTGGGGAAGCCCTTCTTCCTGAAAACCTGATATTGCACTGAGATTTGAGTGTGTGTGTTTCCGTTTAACCTGTGGTGAAGGAGGCGTCTAACGCAGCTTTATTCGAAAGTGCCCTTCACCTGTACAGTCCAGACGGGGCCCACAAGCAAACGAGAAGATGCACTGAGCCTCTCTGCCCAGATGTGTATTGATGGTAAGGGGCACTATGGTTACATCAGCTGTTCTTCATCAGGAGTTTTAATCACAGAAGATGAGCAGAAGACAATCTGACTCCCTACCAGAAAGCCAAAAGTTGTCACATGTGCGGGTTAAAGAAAAATGGAGATTGGAATTGCTGGGCACCGGAAAGGGGTGGGAGTTGAAAATCAAAAAGGAAGAGAAAAATACTTCATTATGTTAATGAAGAAGAGAGAAAATTGAAGCGTATATGTATTTTCAAAGTAGGCCTTTGGTAGCTGAGAACTTATTAAGGGATTTAGGAATCTAATCGGCCAATGTGGATTCCTTAAAGACTTGATTCCAGAATATTCTTGTTTCACCATTAAGTTGGTACAGTGTAGCACCATCGTTTTATGTTGTGCCAGTGAATCCAGTTGCCAGAAACGTCTGAATGTTTTCATTCATCTTTTCCTTAAATACAAGAGGTTTCTATTGACTCTGACCAAGCATGCTTACCCAAATTTTGTTGCATGCTTTAAGTAGCATGGCTATACACATTTGACTTCTTTTTTTTAAATACTCCTTTCCTAGTGTATCAGCCCTCCACAAGGATAACAGGACTGGACATAAAGTCAGATGTAATGCAGCTGTATAAATCTGTCGCAAGCATTAGAAATAATTCTTTTGGCCTTTCCCTATCTTGATTATCTCTAGAGTCAAGCAGCCATACTTGATCTAAAGAAGATAGTATTGACAATCATGACACCTTTTTAAAACCTGAATCCAAAGTTAAAATGTAAACAAGGTGCAAGTGTGTGCTGCCTGCTGTTCAAAGGGAGAGGCAAAGGACCAGTCGTGGAGGATCAAAGCCAGCCTCAGCAAAAGCGAGGCGCTAAGCAACTCAGTGAGATCCTGTCTCTAATTAAAATACAAAATGGGGCTGGGGAAGTGGCTCAGTGGTCAAGTGCCTGTGAGTTCAATCACTAGTACCAAAAACAAAAAAAGATGGGTTGCTGCTATTTAAAAATAAATAAAATAAAGCACATGAATAGAAAGAAAAATACCAAATGCTTAAAGAACACAAAATTTTTGCTAAGTTTGTGTGAGGAAAACCTCATCATATATATCAAGAGTCAATGGACTGCATCCATAAATACAGTATTTACTTTCAATGCTAGAAGATCAGTGAAGTGAAAGTCACAGATTTCCCTGTGATCCTGTAGTCAGTATTGTTTATATTAAAAAAAAAAAAAAAAAAAACCCTCTATTATGGAATTGATCTTTTTCATGGAGTCAGCCCCAAGCCCAGAGTGACTTCTGCTCCCAACTGCATTGACCTTATGTTAATACCACCTTGCATTGAATTGTTCTTTCACAGTTGTTTGGTGTCCCTTCTGTTAAAAACACATGAAATGTATAACAAGAAGGCAAGACCTAACTAGAGGATATATTATTCTTTAGAGCTTGGATGACAAGAATTTTCTGAATTATTTCTGATTCAAAATGTGGAAGACTAATTTTCAATTTCAACTCCAAAGCATTTCATCTACTGGATAAATTTTGATCCTACCATTTGTTGGTATTTTAAAGAACCATTTGAAATTGGGTGATATTTTAAAATTTTGGTGAAATATTGACCCCAGTTGCCCTACTATAAAAAGCTTGACCATTTTATAAGTAAGAAAAGTAACCAGGATTATTGTACCTTTCACTAAAGTCAGCTATGTGCATTAATAAAATAAGCCTGCTTTACATACTGCTGTCATGTCACTAATAGAATAAGACATACCTTGCTTGGACAAAAATGTTTCTGTATCCCCAAATCTGTGGCTGTATCTCTGGCTGTGGTTTTGCCTGCTTTGTTGTTTCACAGTGATGGGGATCAAACCCAGGGCCTTGCACATGTTAGGCAAGTGACTTACCACTGAGCTACACCCCAAGCCCTTTTCTTTTTATAGGGCTTCAATCCAGCCATAAAAGTTAACTTTGGCTGGGCATGGTGGCACACACCTATAATCCCAGCACTTTGGGAGGCTGAGACAGGAGAATTGCAAGTTCAAAGCCAGCCTCAGCAATGGCGAGGCACTAAGCAATTCAGTGAGACCCTGTCTCTAAATAAAACACAACATAAGGCTAGGGATGTGGCTTAGTGGTTGAGTGCCCCAAAGTTCAATCTCCGGTACCAAAAATAAATAAATAAATAAAAGTTAACTTTGTTCTCATTTTTTTCCTAAGTCATCTTTTTCTTTATAATATGTTATTATCATTTTAGTGACTTGGGAAAAAATACCAGGGAATATAATGTTTCTTTTCTTTTTGTATGCTTATAATCTTTGAGTATTTTTTCAAATTTCTAATTACAAGGTCTCTATATAATGTTAAATGTAAAAACATCACTATTTTAGCACTCCAGATACATGCTGCCAGAGAAAGTTCCTGTTTAGGTGATGAAAGAAACATTTTTTTTACCCATTAGTGATACATAAGATGTAATTCTTTTATTCCTAAAATGAGATTCACCCTGGGCAAAAGTGAAAAACTTGGCAGTAGTTCAGTAATTTTCCTTGTGCAATTAAATCAGATTTATGAACTACCCACACTTTTTTCTCATACTGACTAATACATTTGGAGAAAAATTTATCAGTTAGAGAGAATTCAAAAGTAAATAATAAAATTAACCACTGCTAGTCTAATATTTAAGTGACTAGGCCCACCAATTATTGCATTAGAGTGATCCACTAAATAAAAAGCTGTGGAAAGAATTAAAGGATTATGTGCTGAGCTGTATTTTGCAGAAGAAAGCTCTGTTTTCTTGGTTAATTTTAAAAGGCACAACTGCATATCCCCCACCAGCAGCCCATCCAAGGGTCTCCTGCCCAGCAGGCCTACAAGAATGCAAAGGCCTGGGTCACCCTCCCTGTAATTATGCCTCTGCCCACTACCAGCATTTCTGCAGTCTAACCAGTATGTTTCTATTCTATAAAGAAAATAAATGTGTGTGGGAATTGGTTTTCTTTTTTGGTGCTGGGGAATCAAACCCAGGCCTTGTGCATGCTAAGCACCTTCTACCGCTGAGCTAAATCCCCAGCCCCTGTATTTCTTTCTTTGTTGCTGCTGTAACACAGTTCCAGGTTTTCACTGAAGTGTGACATTAGGCTAACAACAAGTGAGTGACTTTTCCTGGATTCCTGATACATGATTAAGGAAGAAAACAAAGCCATCCCTAGGAAGGTCTGAGGTTGGAAGCAATTACAGTGTGAAAACCAAAGTGACCACTCCATCTTTTTTTTTTTAATGGAGGAAAGAAATTAATATTAAGGTGGTAAAAAGATGCTAACTGGACTGTATCAACATCCTCATGGTCATTACCAATCAATCTGACAAAATTGGTTCTCTGGTGATGAGCATGCATTTAAGGCAGCTTGCTTGATAATTTCCTGTGTATTGGAAGGGTCTGGCATTTTTTTTACATTAGCTGTAGTCTATCCTTGAATTATTTAGCTGAAATCTACAATAGTTAGAGAACCTAACTTGGGCATTTGCAACAGCTGTTTTAATTGGAGGAAATAAAACAACACATCTCTCTCTCTGACTTACCAGAAAAATTGATTTTCTGGTTGCATCTTCATATCCCTTATTAGCAGAATGAGTGTAGGTACATATCTTTCTCTAATGTCATTAAACATTCTGTTAGTAAAAAGTTCTGAACTTTTTTCTTCTTTTCCAGTGCTGGGGATTGAACCCAGCTAGGCAAGTGTTCTACCACTAAGCTGGATCCCCAGCCTGAAAGTTCGGAAATTTAAGTGAAAATCAGCTTAAGAAAATAGAAGGGTTGAATGTACTCTTCAAAAATCACCAAACATTGAAATGAATCATGAGTCCTTAAAACCATAAGCCAGGTTTTGCATCCTGCAGTTAATTCAGTGCTACACTGGCACATTAAAAAAGAAAGAAAGAAGTGATGCACACCTGTAATCCCAGCTATTCAGGAGGCTGGGACTGGAGAGTCCCAAGTTTGAGGCCAACCTTGACAACTTGGTGAGACTCAAAATAAAAAGACCTCAAAATAAAAAATGAAAAGGATAGGGGTATAACTCAGTGGAAGAGCGCTTGCCTATCACATACAAGGCACTGGGTTCAGTCCTCAATACCAAACAACCCTGACAGCCAAACACACTACCTTACACTTGAAAGAGGAAAAAAATTGGCACGAACGCTGCATATTCTGATACTTACCACACAAACACATAATATGCATTTTACTTATACTTCGTAGAATCAAACAAAACTTTTAAAACTTTATTCACAATAGGAAAAGGCAGACTTGTCTACCACATAGTAATATGTCATTTAGATAATGAAAATTTTCTTTCCTTCCTTTCTCACTCAAAAATGTTTATGGTCCTAGCCACATATTTCATACGGAGTCAGAAATTTCTCTCCCAGTAGGTAAGGTAGATTTAAACAAATACAAGATGTATTAACTATGTCATTTTCATCAGTATGGCATAACTGTCCAAGCATTCCTGAATTCCAGTATATTAAGCCTGTCTTTACTCATGAAAGTATATTGAGATCATTACTTCTTCACAGCATTAGACTGTGTTGTAAGCACTAAGGAACCACTTAGATTCAATTTGTCTGCAAAATTGCCCCTTGGCCCTTGAAATGGTTAATCTTTCATTAGCAAGTCTTTGATCTCTACTGACTGGTGGGAAATACTATATTGTTGTACTTGACAAAGTAGAATAAACTTTCCAGAATTCAAATATGTGCTAGAGGAGAAAACAGTGATAAAGTAATCATGTTAATAGGAGCACCTTTCTGAGAAAAAGCACATCCATAGATAATTCAAACTCAAATTCCAAAGAGAAACCTTAGGCTTTACTAGAAAAGCAGGCAGTGGCCAAAGGGTGCTGGGGACCAAGATAGGAAACCTCCATTTCAGGAAACCATTCTCATTTTCACCTTCTTTTACTTTTTGTGGTTACTAAGCTTAAATTTTGTTTGAAAATGTGAACCACCATGAGCATTTCGAGAAAGCAGCTGAAAATAGCCCACCTCTGTGGGCACTGTTTTGAAGTCAAGGTCATCCCAAATTAAGAAGTGCCATTGCATCCGTGGTAAGATTTCTGGCAAAGAAACAGGGATTCCTGTGGCAGCTCTCCCCTCCTAAAAATGACCCTAGAAGAAAGGGCCATTTTTAGCAATGCTAGGATTTCCTGCACAAGAACATGTCATTTAGCTTGTGACATTGCTCACACAGCTGCACATAAGGAGCCCAGCTTTGTTAATCGCTGTTTCTCAGTGGGGATGCTGTAGCCATTTGGATTTGGGGAATTCTTTGTTACACAGAAATGCCCCACACCTTGCAAGATGTTTAATATCCCAGGCCCCTGCTGACTAAATGCCAGTTGCATTCCCGGTCAATATAAAACCCCAAAGTACAAAGTTCTCCCCCGGCTCACATGGGGGTGGTACCCCTCCACTTGAACACCAGGGTCTACTACAATTGAGAACACACAGGAAAAAGTGCCTATCACAAAAACATTGTCTCTACTGCCTTGTGTTTCTTTGGGCTCGTTCATTTCTCAGGCCTTCTGTTTCAATTCAGCTTTAATTTGCCTGTTCTTCAGAGAAGAGGTTTCCCAGCAGCCTTGGCAATTCACGGTGCAGTGGGCATGGTAACTTGGCCTGATCCCTGTGTGTACTTAAAGGAGAGATTTTTACATGAAGCAAGCTTTCTCCCCTCACAATTTTTACTCCAAAACTACACTGTTGGTCATAGTCCTTGCAGTGTTGTGAGGATTGTCACAAGCGTTAAACACAAACAGTGACTCTTAACAGTCCACATAAACAAAGCAGGGGGTCTTTGGAAGTCACCATCAAATTTCACATAGTAACATTACATCCCACAAGTTCCAAAAGAGTCTCTTCTTTCTCCTGTTAAGGAAGCATTTAATCCACATGCAAATGCTTAGATTCCCCTGTATAAATAGTCACATGGTTCAATTCTTCTAATAAGGTTTGTGAATACTGCATTATGATGGAAATGTGGATTAACTGTGGATTGCATGCCTGCTATTCAACTGCCGGGATGGTCACACACAAACCTCCTTTTACCTGGGTGAAATGTATTAAACTGTACCAAACAATGCAGAAACATTTATGCTTTTTGTTGCTTTTTACCACCAAAACTGAATGATTAACGTCTCAACATTATTCCAATGAATTGTGGCTAGGAGAATGGAATTAATTTAGCCATTGTAATTTTTTAAAATGGTAAAATTCCAAAAAATATTTTGAGGCCCAAGCAACTCAGAGTTGATAAAGGTGTTTGGTTATTTTATAAATGTATAGATGGTGCTTAAGGATTCTTACCTTTTTTAATAACATTTTTTTTTTTAAGGATAAATTGAAAGGACTAAATGAGGCAAATGCCACTCCACCCTCAGGTCAATTTTATGGTATATTAAAATGCCAATAATATTTGTGCCACTTGCCAATCTGGGGGGCTTCTCCCTTACTGGATGATGTTATAGTTGGGCTATATCATTACATTGCTTAGAGAGCTTCTGCCGCAAGAAATTGCCACTGCAGTGCTAATTAGCATTCAGAAAGAATCAGACTTGAGTCGAGGGTCAAACCACTTTCATCACTTAAAATATCAGCACTAATTTTTCTTTTTCATGTTTTAACATTTCTTTCATGGCTTAGAAATGTGCCAGTGTGTTCAAAACATTCTGCACCGATGTCACCAGTGAAACACCTACTAAATATTCAAACTAGTCATTTTTTTTTTCTGTGTAATGGTGATTTTGAAATAAAGGACTCTCTGCATTCATTTTGTTATTTCAAACTTCAGTTAAAGTGAAAGAATGGTAAACTGTGATCATTATCAGACTGATTGAATGGTTCCTGATTTCCAGTGAGTGACCTAGTCCACCTATTACACAGATGTAATATCTGTGAGTGTAAATAACTGGAACTGTATACTGATTAACATAACAGTTTCTCTTTTTTTGTCATTGTTCTTAATCTGTACTGTATTATAGTATGTGGGTATAAATATCTACAAGTATACACATATCTGTATATGTATTCCACTATTGTAACCTGAAAGAAAAACTATTATCTTTTTTTATTTCATATTGGTGTTTGTGTTATTTAAAAAGCAAAATTACGCTCTATCTAGTGGTATAATAGGATACTTTGCTGTGCACAATTCCAAGTGCCTTAGGACGTTGTTTAGCTTTCCTAAGTATATATAAATGCATATATGTATAAAACTGGGAAAAGTTACCTCAATAAAATCATTGGGAAATCCCCAATTTTAGTTTGTTCCAATTTGTATTGCATTCAGATCATGCTCAGTCTTTTTAAATTATAAGTTCACAATCCTCACATGTAACACAGAGTAAGACAACTTTCTTGATTACCTGTTATTTTAACTCCACCTAACTTTTTAACATTTTTTATATAAGGTCTTGTGATTTGTACTTTTTATTTAAAATATCTGTCTAAAGATTATTGCTTTTAATAGCAACATACAGTATAGTTTTAAAACTTGCTATCTTTTTATATCTAAGGATATTTGATATTGATATTTTTATTGACATTATACCATGTAAACCTAAAAGAGTCCCTTTAGAGTCTATGATACAGAAAATAAACAGACTTCCTCACTGCACTTTTTAATGCACTACAAGCAACGAAAGAAACTGGGAGCATATTTTGACCAGAAAAGGAACTGGAATATACTTTTCATGTTTCTCAACAGTGGTTACAAATAGTAATTTACAGATGCAAGAGGGAAGTTGAAAAGCAATGCATGTGCTCTGGTCTTAGAGGACATAACAATAAAGATTGAGCCCAAAAACATGAAAAATGGTTTGGAAAATTGGCCCAGGTGTACTATTTAAAGCCAGAGGTACCAAAGCCAGCCTCAGTAAAAGCAAGGTGCTAGGCAACTCAGTGAGACCCAGTCTCTAAATAAAATACAAAATAGGGCTGGGATGTGGCTCAGTGGTCGAGTGCCCCTGATTTCAATGACTGGTACGAAAAGAAAACAAAAACAAGAGGTACATCTCCAAGTCAGGTATGGTAGTTGCTGCCTTCTAATTTTTTTCTAAGAAAAAACCAAGTTCTACTTCAAAACATTACTTTGTAAAATCCAATGGAGGTAAGAAGTGGAATTTTCCTTTTGCCACGAGGCTGTGATGGCCTCCGAGTTCCTGTGATTTAACTCTTCCCTGATCTTGACTGAGACTTCCACATGGACTTGGTGCTACTAAGCGCTGCTGGTGCAGACAACCCAAGCCCTCACTCAGCTTATGAGATTTGAACTCTGCCCTTTAAAGGAAGAATGCTAATAATAGAATACATACAACTCTAAAGAAAGGCTAAGAACCTCAAGTTTGTGTGATGGTTTTATTTTTGTTTTTCTCTTTTGCTAAAAACAGGCACCATTTCCTAGGATTTTAAGGGCTCAAAGCCACAGATGGTAGCTTTTTGTGCTTAGATATATATTACAGGGAGGAGAGAACCAGTCTTTTCAGTGTTCATCCATCTGAAGATTTCTTCCTGGACAGACTTTGGACTTTGGTTGGCCCAAGTCAGGCAAATGGGCTGGAGAGCTCTCAACCCTGGCAGGAATTTACCTCTAATTGTTCGTGTAGGCAGACTCAGGAATGAAAGCTTCGAGTCACCTCTTCCCACAGTCCAGTTTGTCCCCTCTTTCAGTTCAGACCCTGATACCTCTGAACTCTCCATTGTCACCTGAGTCTTCCCCGACTAGCACACTCTGCTGCACAATAGGCTTCCCAAAGGACAATGTTTGTAGCGTCCCCTCCCAGAATTTTCCAGTGAGTCTTCCTTGTCTACAGAACAATTCCAGGCACGGGAATGGAGCCTACAGGAGCTTCTGTAGTCCAACCTCAAACAATGCTTCTGGATGACTCTGCTTTTATTCTTCACTTGGACCAAATCGAACGAGTTTCCCCTATGTATATTATACACACTTCCAACATTCGGACTTCATTTAAGCCATTCCCTACAACTGGAATTCTCCTTTGTGTGTTCACATCCCACTCATCCTTCTTGAAACAATCTGAATGTTCTCCCCAGCTTTTATTTCTTTATACTATTTCTTTAAATGTATAAATTTAACAGATTGGATTTTTCTCTAGGAACACTTCAAATGCCTGAATGTGACTGTAATAATCATTTGACACTTTTAAATCTAATGCATTATATTTATAAATGTGAGAATTCAAATGTTCTTAAACAATTCAATATTTAGCAATGTGAAATTTTAATTTTTGGCTTTATAAATCTAAAATCAGTTATATGGTTTAAATTAGAATCACATGACTAACAGATCAGATTCTACAATATTCCTGTTTAAAAAAAATTACAAGTGTTTTAATACCAAATACAATATGGATTATCCTGATAATTATAAAACAAAGTAACACAAGAGTATTACTTTGGCTTTGATTTAATATATATTTTTAATTGTAAACCTCTCCAGGCTTGTTAAAACAGATACTAAGAAAGGATTTAAAACCTCAAGCAAACAGACTACTAGACTGAAAATTTGCTATTTGCTTAAAAATCTGTGGCTGAGAAATGTGTCTTAAGAGTTACATACTTCTGGGAAGAATCTATTGAACCACAGAGACCCCAGAATCACTTTTCAAACCATATAACATTAGGGTTTCTCCAAATCCACAGCCTTCAGAAGGCATTGGTTTTGTTAAACAGATTCAAATGACATCCTAAACATGTCTTTTGTCTGAAAAGTAAAGTTTGTATTCTCAACTTGCCATTCATTTCCTTCAAAAATCTTATCCTAGCCTACTTGAAATTTTGAATTTTTTTCATATTCTTTCTCTGTGACTGGATACAACTTATGTAAATGACATCCAATTACATTCTACGTTTGTCCCATACCAATGTCTAATTTTCTTTGTTCCTGAGACTAGAATTCTAAAGTTGTGCTCAGGATGGTGTGGTTAAGTATTAAAGCTGAACCAAAGAGGAAGCTGTCATGATATTAAAGAGGTAAACAAAGGCTAAATCTTGAGGGTCCTGGTAAACATTGTCAAGGAATATGGAATTTATCCTTAAGACTATAGGGATCCAATGCAGCATTTTAAATTCAGGGGTAGAACCTTCTGAGTTGCCCTAATCACCTTGGCCATAATGGATTGGATTGGAAGAATTGTCTGGATTGGAGGAGGCAATGTTGATGCCTGGTGACTGTTAATATTTCCATAATCTGGTAGGTAATGGGGACACAATCAAGATAGTAACTATTGGAAAAAGAGACATGAGTGAATTCCAAGTGTGGTTATGAAGTAGAAGTGATTGTTACGTATGGAGAACAGGGGTGGGAAGGTGGATAAGTTAAGTATATGTAAACACACACACACACACACACACACACACCATGTGGCTGTCTTAGGAAGGTAGTGGTGATGCCACTTGTTGAAATAAACAACAGCAGAGGTAAGGCTTATGTAAGGTAGGGTGGAGGATGAGAAGAGGCGAAGAAGATAGGAGGAGTGGAGAAATGAGGCATTCAATTTTGGACACATGATTCAACTTGATTTGCTTCTGTTAGGATGTCCACTTGTGAATAAATACACAGTATTCAGTTGGATGTATGAGTCTGAAGGTGAAGGGCAAGTCTGAGCAAGGTACAGCGCCTGCCTTGAATGCATGAACCCTGGGTTCAATCCCTAGAAGTGCAAAAAAAAAAAATGTCTAGGCTACAGAGAGGAAGTTGAGAGTCATACTGCACACATAATGGAAGCTGTGGACAGGGACAAACCTCTTGAACAGTGTAGCTTAAGACAGTGAAGAAATTACTACAATAAAATTTTAATCAACTATTATTTCATTGCCTTGTTTCATCTCTCAGACCATAACATCAAATTGTTCACACATCATCTGTGTGCTTCCAATATGTATTTGCTTTTAATTTGACTGGGTTTTACTGGTTAGCTTAATTTTAAATAAAACAGGATACCATTGTATACAGGGGGTTAAGTTGTAGAGCAAAATTCATATTTAAAAATTGCATATATTGCACCAAGTATTATATACTAGCCTAATAAATCTAACATAGCCTTTTTTACTTCAACATTAGAATAGATGGCTAGTTTTTTAAATTTGGCCACAAAGGAAGAAGGTAGTTTACATTTGGTTGCTTTATTATATATACATACAGATGTATATACATACATACAGATGTATATACAAGTTGAGTCTCATTTATCTAAAAACCTTGGAACAAGAATTGTTTCTGATTTGGGTTTTTTTTTTCCTTCAGATTTTGGAATATACATAAACATAAGACAATACTCTGGGGATGGGACCCAAGTCTAAACATGTATTATGTTTCATATATACATTATATACATAGCCTGAAGGTAATTTTATACATCATTGTTTTGACTGCAACTTGTCACATGAGGTCAAATGTGGAATTTTCCACTTGTGGTTTTGTGTAACCTTACCTTTAAAGTTTAAGAATTACACTCAACACAGTGTGATGCTCACACTATAAGCAGCACAGGGAGCAGAGTGACTGTGTAGGGAAAAGTAGATCAATGTTTCCTGTCACCCTCATTCTGTGGATGTGCTCACTTGTGCAGTGACAGGCAGCACTGATGAGCTCCCTCAATAGTAATGGTGGTAATCTTCTCTCTTTTGCTAAAAGCATAAGATGCATTACCCCATAATTTTAAAAAATTGTTTCAATAATATCTGTTACTCAAAGAAAAGGGGACTAATAATGATTTATGAGGCACTTATTTCCTGAAGCTAAAGTGAATGCAACTGAAACTTCCCCAGGAAAATTTAAAATTCCTACAAAGGCACAGTAAAGAAATTTTGGATTAATATTTCCATGTGTATCCACCAATCAAATGTAAAGATTTTGGATGCTAAGAAAATTAGTAAACAGAAGCCAAGAAATATGAAGAGACTGAGCAGTTAGAAAGAATTCTAAGGAACATACAACTACTAGGTAATAGACACAAGCAAACAATTTGAAATCTAATTATATACTATAAATAAATTTAAAAGTACCAGAAATTTAGGGAAAATAAAAGGATAAGATCCACGGAAGTGAAGAAGTGGAGTCAGTGTGCAAATGAACAGCTTCCCACGACACAATTGATTTTGTGCAAAACTTATGTCCCCTGACGTATCCCAGAGGCTGGAAGTCCTGGTTTTAGGAGATGGCCAACCTGAGATGTAATGTAGATCAGTGAATTACTCCCTTTGACTGGGAACAGGACAATAAGTCATGTTCATCACTTATTTTTTAATATCTTTATTTCATTTATTTATGTTTATGTGGTGCTGAGGATCGAACCCAGTGCCTCACGCATGCAAGGCAAGCGCTCTACCACTGAGCTACAATCCTGGCCCCATGTTCATCACTTATTAAAAGCCAGGCATTCCACAGAAGTCCAAGCATTTCACACATGTTTTCATTTAATCTATTAGCAATCCTATGAGGTAAGTATTAAGAATATTACTATTCCCATTTTATGCACAAGTAAGTAAACTGAGGCCCACTTGCCACAAGTTGCACAGTAAGAATGAACCAAGACCAGAAACTAATTTCAGTTGGTGTACAATGCATACTATGTTATCATGTAACATTGTAGAGGAATGTTTGAGCTTCTGTGGGAACAGTCACATTATATAGACAAATACACCCCTCTCCTTCTGACTTCATGGGGATTCTGTGCCTTTCCTCGTCTTTGAGCTGTTTTACAACTCTAAGTTCCAGAAAAATGACAAAAATGCAAAATCATCCTTATCTCTAGGAAGGAACATAAATTCCGTCTCGTGGTTGTTCAACAGACTTCTTGCTCACTGTTTCTCCATTTGCATGTTTTCAGTTTTCTTGCTCTAAAAATGTGTCTGCTCTCTGGATTGACCTTTGAACTAACTGCAACAGCTTACTGGCCGCCTTATTAATAATGCATCAAATAATATCCTTAGCACATGCTCACTTCATATATGTATGAGAGTCATAAATTTACCACTTAAACAATTATCATTTAACAATATTTTCTGAGCTAGGGTATGAGTTTCTAACCTGTTCCCTCTTTGCTTTTGTTATTAAGTATCTTTACTTTTTATATACACTAAATGTAATACAGTCAGCCCTCTGTATCCAAAGTTTCCGTGTTGGAAGATTGAACCAATCACAGATCAAAAATATTTATTTTTAAAAATTGTGCCTGTACTGAACACATACAGATTTTTGTGTTCCTTCCACAATATAAGAGGACAACTATTGACATAACATTTACATTGTATTGGGTATTAAAGTCACAGAGAAATGATTTAAAATATATAGGATGATATACCTAGGTTATTTGCAAGTACTACACCATTTTATGTAAGAGACTTGAGTATCCTGGGGGCTCCTGGAACAGAAGGATCCCTGCAGATACAGTACAATGGTGCCTCAAATCCTCACTATCAACATACAGATAAAGATGAAAGATCAACAGATAATGAAACATCCATGCAACCTCCCTCCAGCTCCTTGGAGATAGTTGCTATTAGCAGTTTGATGCATAATATCCCAGCTATTTTTTCTGTGCTTGCACGATAATGTTTCTGTGTAAACATTTTAAATATTTTTTCAACTAAATATGCCATCTACCATGGAGTTCTGAAACCTGCTTTTTTCTGACTTAATAAGTGTCTATTCCTGTCGATCTGCCTCAACAGTTTCACAGAGGCCCACTGTATGAATGGCTTGGTTTTTTTTTTTTTCAATTAATTCCTTACTAATGGGCTTTTAATTGTTTTATTTTTCTCTACTACAAGAAGTGCTATAGCAAACATCTTGGTATATCCACCTTGATGCATTTTCCCTTTTTATAAATTATGTACCTCCATAAGCACTATTAATATGGTCAAATGTATAATTTATAACTTGTAAAGTTACTGCTTCAGGGCCTATTTAGTTTGGCTACCCCTAGACAATTTTTCTCCACTTTTGTGTACATTGGTTTCCTGGTGCTCAGGAATCCTTGAGTGTTGCTGATGGAAAGTAGTTCTCTAAGTAGAAGAACCGCTGAAAGGGATATAAATGGGGCTAATATGATAAACACAATTTCAATGGCTGAGTTAGTTTCCTGTGAAAAAGATTTTTTTTCAAAGCCTAGATGAAACCAAAGAGTCTTAAAAATAGGTACCATTAATTACAACAGGCTAATAAGAAGGTGGGAGAAATATGAGTTGGATTTAATATCATTATAATAATATTTCAGTTATGAGCACTTTTACTGGTTAAAAAAATAGCATTTTTGTATGTTAAGACAGTACTCTGAAAAATCTGACGCTGTGAACTCACCACACGTTGAGTATTTCGTAATGGAATTTTTTTTTTTTAAATAGAGCACGATGTGATGGTTAAGGATGTGACCCTCAAGCTATACCTGAGTACTTATTCTGGCTCCATCACCTACTGTCTTTATGCTCTGGGACAAAGCTCACTTAATTTTCTGTTCCTCGATCACCTATCTGTTTTTTTATTTAAAGAACACAATAGCATATTTGCTTAAATCCTGTTGTAAAGATTTAATGGTAAATATACATAAAGTGCTGTGAACAGTACATAGTGAGACAAATATTCTTGCTTTCAAGTAGGTTACTGCAATCTGGTTGTGGACATGGGAGAAAATGAGGATTTGCAATTTAGTGTAATGGAGTAGAGTAGTGTAATCACAGAATACAGTGAAAGCATTTGGGACAGGCTGACTTTTTGAAGGAAATGAGAAAGTTTCCTACAGGCAGACAAGGTGAAAATTTGCCCAGATCCTGCCACTTTATTTCTATGTCCTGATGGAAATGCAGAGTACCTTGACCGTTCTGTGACCTGGCCAGCTGCATGTTTTTCTTTCCCTACAGGCTTGATCCCAAGCCGGGGCCTTGAACATTCCCAGGCACTGATAAAACTGTGTAGGTTATTGCTGAAACGATGAAAGATCAAAATATGTTGCTGAACACATAGAAACTTGCCCTGGCCCTGAACCAAATACCTTAAATCCTCATATAAACTTCATAATCCACTGCCTTGTTGTGAACATACCTATGTAGAACATATTTTCTCTGTCACTGAAGCCCTCTGTATACAAGTTCTTGATAAATGTTTTGGACTCATCACCCTGGCATGTAGTGCTTCTTTCTTTGGAATGCCCACTGAGCCCACTTCAGGACAGTTTGGACAACCCCTTTCAGAAACTCCCTTGCTACCCACTGGGGTTACTCCAGCCTAGAGTTCTGTGGGAGGAAAGATAGGGCTAAACTATGGTTTGAAAGAGGGAGAGGAATGGAAGAGCCTTTGAGATAGCAGGAGAGAGTCCATCTCTCTCTTGTGCATTTGGGAAGTGCAAATAGTTTTACAGGGCTGGATCACAGAGGTATTTGGCAGAATAAGGAGGCATGATGTGAAGCTGATGGCTGGAGATTAGATGATAAAAAATCTTGGTTGCCATGAAAAAGAGTTTGACTTTATCCTGAAATCAGAGGGTAGGCAGTATACAGGTAAGTAACGTGATTATAGTCTTAAAAAATGATACATGTAATAAAACGGGTAATGAAGAAGTACATTTGGATAGTCAGAAGGCATAATCAACAGAATGTGCTGGTTGACTGCCTTGAGAAGGCAGTATAAAATACGGGTAAGGAATGACTTTCCCAAGGCAGCCTGATGAGCTACACCTATAGGTTTTTCTACTTAACTCTGTGACCTCAGAGAAGCACATACAATTCTCTGAATATCAGACTCATGTCAGTGAGATTGGCTTAGTGTTAACTTATTGTACATGCAGACTTGATGAAGGAATTAAATAGCATAATGAATACAAAGTGCTTAGCACACTGTATTTAGTGTTGTATTGGACCAACAAATATGTAAAATAAGCATGTTATTGCAAGGTGGGAAGACAAGTAATGTGATTAGGATGCTAGGCTCCAGTAAGATTCCTTAGGCCTAAAGCACTGATCTGTCACTTACCGGGCTGGGGTTGTCAGTGGTAAAGCACTTGCCTAGCATGTGTGGGGCACTGGGTTTGATTCTCAGCACCATATATGAATAAATAAAATAAAGGTCCCTCAACAACTAAAAAAAATTTACAAAAGAAAGTCACTTATCTTTTTCTTTTTACTTTTAGTATTTGTAAGATGATGAAGATAATAATACCTCTCCCACAGTGTTGTGGTGGGGAAGAAATGAGATAATTCAGGCAAAGTGCTAGTACATTAATTCACTTAAGTATTGAGTATATGTGCCAGGTATTATGTAAAATACTAAATAAGACAGTTCGGAAAAAAACAAACCCTGCCCTCTTGGATCATTTTGGCAAGTTTTATGGTCCTAACCTAAATTGTATCTATAATTTTTATTGCATGGACAAAATAATATTCCCCAAATATTTGTAAAGGTAATATGTTGGGGGGCTGGGATTGTAGCTCAGTGGTAGAGCACTTGCCTTGCATGTGTGAGGCCCTGGGTTCGATCCTCAGGACCACATACAAAGCAATAAAATAAAGACATTGTGTCCACCTACAACTAAAAAAAAATAAAAAAAAAAAAAAGGTGATATGTTGGGCCTAATTACAGACATGCTGCAAGATAACTCAAGACATTGGGAAGAAGCCAGTAATTGGGAAGTGGAAACACAAATTTGAGGACAGTTAACTACGGATAAAACTTTCAATGCTTTTATCACTCTTATGTCCAAGAAAAGCTGTAAGAGTGCTTCAGCACCTGCCAGAAATCTTCCTAAGAAGGTATGCTTATAGCTTACTTGGTTAAACCAAGATAAAACATTTTGAGGAACGACTTGGAAGAAAATTAGCTTCATAAGAAGATATGCAAACGCCAGAGATCCTGAATACATTTTATTACTTCAATACCTCTACAGTCAACATTTTTGCAGGTTTTGTTAATGGGATAGGTGGAGGCAGTTTATTGAATGGTGGAAGGCTGAGGCCAGATCAAGCCTGGGGTAGCCTGCAACAGCAACAGCAGATCCCCCGTTGCTAGGCAACCGACTGCTCTTTCGCGCCTGGAAGAGAGGGAACCTGAAACCTCCGTGACCCGCAGGGTAGCCACCTCTCTCCGGCGTACCTGTACAGGGCATTCTGTTTTCTATAGTTGGGACTAGGTAAGGGACATCAGTCAATAGGGATGCTAGGTTCGCCCTGGTCTCGGGAGAGGACGCTAAAAAGGGAAGTTCGCCATATGCAGCAACCCCCTCCCGCACCCCAACACAGCGGAACCCCGCCACCCCTTTTCCCGAGTGGAAGAATTCCACCGGAGAAGCACCACCCACCCGGGGGTGGGAACCCCGCTAGCCCCACCTCCCGCAGCTCTCGCGACCGTTGAGACGGCGCAAGCAACGTAACTTCCGGCGGCGATCCATCAGCTCCTCAGTGATTGGTCATTTTCAGAGGCTGCTGCGTGACGTACCGCCCGGGACCTCTGGTTGCACGTGTGTCTAGGCCTAGAGACCGGACCGTGAGCCGGCCCTCGGCGTCCCCCGGGATTTTGAGGGTGTGGTGGCCGCCGCTGTGTTTGGGGGTGAACGCCGCGCGGCTGCAGTATGGTGAGCAAGCCTCGTTCGCCTCGGCGACCGGGCGCTGTGGTTTTGCCGAGGCCGGACTGGTTCCGGTAATGCCAGTGGCTACAGCTCCCTCGGGCTGCGTTATGTCAGAGGCTGCTTGACGCCCAGTGGTCCGAAATGGGTCACCCTCATCGTCTCCGGGCACTCTCCGCAGGGGGGGTAGTCCGGAGAGATGGCTTTCCTTTTACCCTTAGGGGCCTGCACCTCTGCGCGGCCTCAAATCTTAGAAAATCTGTGACACCTGACCCAAACGCTGCACCCTGCTGCTTCCTGGAGTTGGGCGGAGCCGGAGCTGCTGGTCACTCCAGGCATAGGAGTGGCAGATGTGGCTACTCGTTTACTGTGGGGAAAGACAACTTGTGGGAGAGTAATGTTGAGCCTTTAGAAAGTCACTCAGTTGGTTTCTGTTTAGAAAATCAAAGTTGAATAGCAAAATAAGAATGTCTAGAGATGGAAATGAGTCTTATTAAACATAAGCAGCTGTTTGTGTCCTGATTTTATTTACTAGTTGGTAGAGACATGGTTTACTTTGTCTGGAACACCCTACCTCAGATTTTCTTGTGGCAGATTCGCTATCCCCGTTCAACCTGTCACGGGTAGGTCCTTAGAGCACCCAGTCTAAAAGGACTCTGGAGTCATTTGCACAGCACCCATATTTAATTTTCTTCACCTGAAATCATTATCTTGTTGATTTGATTGCAAGAACAGGAACTTTATCTGATTTCCACTGCTATATACCCATCTCCCCTAACCAGGTCTGGCACAGAGTAAGTGCCCAACTAATGTTTGTTGTAAGACACTGTGGATTCTATAGAGCACAGCTGCCATTGCCTACCCTAAAATTGTAGATAAGAATAGTCTGTTGATCCTTCACATAATTCATTGAAGCTGCCTGTAGGACTAAGATATTATAGACTGTTTTGGATCCTGTTTTTCATGAATTGTTCCGATTCTCTTCCTTTGAAGCCTCACAGGAAGAAAAAGCCCTTTATAGAGAAGAAGAAAGCTGTGTCTTTTCACTTGGTCCACCGGAGCCAACGAGATCCTTTAGCAGCAGATGAGACTGCACCCCAGAGGGTTTTGTTACCCACACAGAAGGTAGTTTCTGTTCTTTAGCCAGCAAGTTATATAGGTAGACTATTAGGGGTTTTGTTTGTGTTTTTCATGGTGCTGAGGATCTAATGGGGCCTTGCGTGTTCTATACAAGCACTCTACCACAGAGCTACACTCCATTCTGTTAGTAGCTTTAATAATCGCTGGCCAACTATTATTCTCAAATATCTGGTCTTCTGAGAAATAGTCTGTGACTCAATTTTCAATACATGTGCTAAACTTTTTGCATAATGTGTATTTATTTTGATTGGGAGGGTAAAGCATTTTCATTTGAGACGTTTAAATGAACAATTCTTGGATAGTAACGATAGACTTACTAAACCACCAGCTACAATGCTGCATGATGTTATTTAGGACACAGCCACGTGCCCAACCTCTGCTTTCCTGAGATCTGCCATTTATGATAGCTTTTCATAAACTCCATTTTGCCTCCTGCTCATTTATCTCATAAAATATCAAATATCTGAGCTCATGTCTTGGAAAATGTCAAGGAGCTTTGAAAAGGATGGTTTGATTTTGCTAGATTATACTTGTTAAGTGTAGATAACAAAAGGAAGTGTTAGGGGACATTAGCCATGTCTTTAGCTCTTCAGTACATTGAGGAAATTATACTTTAAAGCCTGCAACTCTTCTAACCCTCCAACTACATGATAAAAGCATGTATTTCTTAGCTTGTATTGTTGCATGGAAATGTTTAGTAGAAGGAATTGTTTTTGTTCCTGTTTGTTTTATTTATCAAAACAAGGTCTTATTGTGTTGCCTGTGCTGGTCTTAAACTTATGGGTTCAAGGAATCCACTTCACTCTCCCAGTTAGCTGGGGCTGTAGGCATATACCAGTACAAATGGTTTGTTTTCATTCCATTTTAATTTTATGTTGAATCTGATTTAGAAGCTCTGCATTTCCTGAGTTTTTCCCAAGAATTCTTTGTCTCATTCCTCTCATTCATATACCATCTGCCTCCTAGTCTGGAATTTGTGCTTGTAGTAAGATTCCTGGGCCTTATCCACAGAAGGGGTACTAATTTCATTTTGTTGTTGTCCAAGATAAATGATGAAGAAAGGCGAGCAGAACAGAGGAAGTATGGTGTATTTTTTGATGATGACTATGACTACCTGCAGCACCTGAAGGAATCATCAGGGCCCTCAGAGCTTATTCCCGCGAGTACCTTCCACAATAGCAGAGATGAGAAAGAAGAAACTTCAGTAATTCCAGTAAGCCTTTTCAGCAATTTAAGCATGAGAGCATGAATGTGGGAAAGAGTGAAGAAACCTCTGGTTGTTTCAAATCAAGACAACTGTTTCAAGCAAAAAATGGGGTCTGTATGAAGAACACAGACAGGTGGTATCTCCACTTATAATTGTATATGAATGTGCATATCAGTATCATCAGAAGAGTAGACCGTCTCTTCTGGTGGCAGGTGGTAAAAGTCACAACATTTGACAGTTTCACGACTCCTGATTGGTGAGTCATGTGAGGCAGCACTTTTCAATAGAGGAAAAGCAGCCAACTTTACATTAATAACCATTTCAGGATCACAAACTGTTCCAAAATAGACTATAACTTTTATGAACCACTTAAATCTTCAACACTTTTGTAAAAGCTGCAGGCTAACCATAAGATAAAACAAAATAAATAGATTGTAATGAAATACCTGTTATTCTTCTCAACAAAAGTGCAGTCCATTTTAATACTTTTAGGTAAAAATGAAGGCATGTTTTTATTTAAAACTACTGCTATTCATTTAAGATCTGCTCATCCCCCTCCATCCCCACTTATGTTAAGGATGCCCATGTTGTGTGCTCATTTTAGTATAGAGTAAATTTTCTTGTGGGAAACTTTTATATTACCTGGGAATTAAAATAAAGGAGATTTTCACTGGGATTATAGACAAGAGGAAGAGATTAAAAAGAGGGGAGCACCAATTTTTCCCAGCTTCTTGTTTTCTAATCTTGTCATGATCTGGCACTCCTTTCCTCAGAGAAGATGTGATCATAGCTCTTCTAGTCCATAGCTTGTCTCTTAAGCAGAGTTAAAAGTGTTAGGTTTCAGGAAATCATCCCAGAGAACGAGGTAATGACTGCAGCTGTTCCTTTTGTAAACTAGGACATAGCTCTTGTAAGGCCCTGCATTCCACCACTGTGTTGATATCATAGTAGAACCAATTTCTCTATTCTTTCCCAAGGCTGTTACATCAGAAGTAGGGTTGTTCAACTTCTTTGTCTTTCCTAGGGAGAAAGATTTTAATAAAGTTATAATATTCCTTTGGCTGAATCATACTGAGGATTAAGCTTTTAATCCTTAATTCATTTTGGGTAAAAGAAATGACTAATTGATTTTTTTTAACAGAATAAAGCTATTTAATAGACACTTCAGTTGTATCTATAAGGACAAATGAATTATGTGTAAAAACAAAAGTGCCATTGATATTCTATAGTACAGTGCAAAAAAATGTCAATTACTCCCATCTACTTTTATGACTTTAATTTGTGACAAACCAAAATTGAATAGACCAGATGTTTTAGCTTTTTTATTGCTGTGACTAAAGGATCTGACCAGAACAATTTTAGGGGAGGAAAAGTTTATTTAAGGATTCACAGTTTCAGAGGTCTTCATCCATAGGCAGCTGTCTCCATTCCTCAGGGCTCAAGGTGAGGCTGAACATCATGGTGGAAGTGTATGGCAGAGGGAACTAGCTCACATGATGATCTGAAAGCAAAGGGAGACTCCAGATACAAAGTATATATCTCATAGCCATGCCTCCAATGAACCACTTCCTCCAGCTGCACCTAGCCTGCCTCCAGTTACCAATCTCATCACGGATTAGTTCACTGATTAGGTTAAGGATATAACCTAATCATTTTTTGTCCACACCTTCTTGCATTGTCTCACACGTGAGCTTTTGGGGGACACCAATCTAAACAGTAACACCAGAAACAGTGTAAGGCAATTAGAAAAGACATTATGGAAATAATGCTTGAGCTTGTCCTGATTTTCATGAAGGTGGTGCCATGGTAGAAAGTAGCTAGGCAAACTCGGGATGGGAACTACAGCAACCAAAAAAAAAGTGATACCTTCTAAAAGGGAAAGTAATCACTGTCTAAACTCTATCATGTATGTGACTGACTACTTTCCAAGACTTGAAGAAATCTCCCATGGCTAAATTCACTAAATTTACTGAGGCTGAGCTCCTCCCCACTTTTCAGTCTGGAATTCTAAGGATAATCACAAAGAGTACTGTTTAAAAAACCTAAGAGTATGTGTGTGTGGTGTGTGCATATATATAATGTGTATATATATACGTAGTATCGCGGGTCACAGTGATAGGCATATGGCTGCTCAGTAAATTATTTTAAATTATGATATGACAGTGAGGGACTAGACTTGATTTATGTGATCATCTTATAGTAAGAAATTTGGATACATGGAATAGCCCTTTATTTTATATGGTCTTGAAAAATCAGGAGCTTAAATACAAAGTAAAGAATGAGGACCTGTTATAAATTCATGAAAATACTAAGGGAGTTTAATTGACAGAGGAATGAAGGTTGCGGGGTGGAGCAGTTGTTGGTTACATCATGGTTAGCCATAAGTTGGATAGTACCTGAAGGAGCGGAGTAAAGTCATTCTCTGCAAGAGTTCAAAGGGACATAGGGACAGAGAGAAATGATTATGACCATTGAAGGATTTAAGACAGCTAATGCAAAGAAAGGCTTTGCTGTTACTAGAGATTGGGATATTATCTCTAGTTTCTATCACATCTCCCTGATGTCTGTCTTCTCCTGGTCTCTTTATAAAGGTATACTGGCCAGTAGACTAGAGCTCACCCTAATTCAGTATGACTTCATCTTAACTATTTACTTGTACAAGACTTAGTGCATTTTCTTTTGCTAATAACAATACCACAGTCTTAAGTAAGTTACAAGGGAAAAAGGGTTATTTTGGCTCATATCTAAGGTTGAGAAGCTGCATCTAGTGTTAGCCTTCTTGCTGGCAGAGACCCAAGGCATCACAGGGAACATGTGAGAGACCTAGCAAACTGACTTTTATAGCAGACCCACTGTAATCACATAAATGGATTAAATGGATTAATCTTTTCATGAGAAAAGAGCTCTGATCACCTCTTCCTACCTGGTCTCACTTCTAATACCTTATAATGAGGAGTAAATTTCAACCTGAGTTTCAAATAAGACAAACCTTACTCAAATCCCTTATTTCAAATATGGTTGCAGTCTGGGGGGCTGGGTTGATATAAATTTTGAGGGGACACTTTTCAACCCAATATAGTAGTTGGGAAGTATTTTCAAAATAAACCTAACAGTTGTCTAATTTCTTTTTTAAGAGTACTGGAATTAAGTTGCCTTCATCTGTGTTTGCATCAGATTTTGAGGAAGATGTTGGGTTGTTAAATAAAGCAGCTCCAGTTTCAGGTGTGTTTCATTTCTGTAAGTTTTTAGGTGGATAAATTTTGTTTTACAACCAGAAATGTAAAGATATAGGATTTTGCTAACCATAATAAAGGGTTGAAACAATTGAGATGTGTCTGTGATTCACATTAAAGATCATGAGGAAGGGACAAGTGTGGTCAGCAGCCTTTTGAGTTGGGCCATCAAATTCCCCAATTTAAGGGATTTCTAAGAGATTCTAATTATGGCAGTCTGATAGGGAAATTTCAAATCACCTAACCTTTTACAAGGACAGTGACACAGTCATTACAGATACTGTAATTTTGAACAATAATCTTTTTCAGAATTTCTCCTGAGTATACAAATATTTTATAGAAGTTTATTTTACCATCTACTCAAGGCACACTGAAACTGATTTTGAAAAAGTTTTTAGCATCAACATTGTAGTTTAGAACAAAAACAAAAATCCACAGTAGTGTTTTGATTTTTTTCTCCCAAGTTGCCTTAATTATTGACTTAACGTTTGCATTGATTTATTGATTTTTTTACAGACTTAAGTTGCCAGAGTGCGGCAGGGTCTTAGGTTAAACAGAACAAAGCATAGTCCCTGATCTCAAGGACTTTAGTTATAAAAAATAATAACTGCTAAATTATAGTAATATCATATTGTGAAATACTGGTGAGCAAGGGGCACCAGACCCAGCTTCAGGCTGTTAGGCAAGACTTCCTAGAAGATGTTTAGGTTAATCGGTTTTTAAAAATGTATCTGCATTGTACTAGGGATCAAACCCAGAGCCTGGTGCATGTGAGACAAACGCTTCACCACTGAGCAACACCCTAGCCCCCAGTTGATTTCTTAATAAAAGGCACGTGGAAGAAGAAGGGAAGGGTGGAAAATTTATTCCACACAGAAGACTATGCAAAAGCAAGAGAACATTAATGTCAGAAGCTGCGTGCATTTTAGCATGCCAAAAGGAAGGGTGAGGATTAGTAAGAAATGCATCTGAGCCGGACACAGTGGCACACGCCTATAATCCCAGCAGCCCTAGAACCTGAGTCAGGAGGATAGCAAGTTCAAAGCCAGCCTCAGCAAAAGCAAGGTGTTAAGCAACTCAGTGAGACCCTATCTCTAAATAAAATACAAAATAGGATTGAGGATGTGTCTTGGTGGTTGAGTGCCCCTGGTCCCCGCGCCCCACCCCCATACCCCAAAAAAGAAAAAGAAATGCAGCTGAAAAGTTAAGCAGTGCCCGTGTATTAGACAGTGTTGGAAGCTGTGTCAGATCAAAAGGTTGAACTTGAAAGGTTTTCTTGAACTTCATGTTTTGTTTTTTTATTAGATGGAAGAATATAGCTTAAGGAACAGTTTGAGATTTATTAAAATGTCATAGTTGAGAAAAAGTAAAATGGTATATAAATACTTAATTTGAATTACTTCTAGCAGGTGAATTTAAAGTCCAGTTTCATCCTGCAGGTGAAAGCTTTGAGTTGCTAAATTAAGTTTTATATACATCTGCAGTGGAAGAGTGTTTTTCCCAGTAGATACTGAAAGAGAAATTTTGCCTTTCATCTCTGTTTCTAACTAGACTGAACTTAAGATTTTAAATCATTCTTTTATCCTCACTATGTAAATAGAATCTAGTATAGTATATTATGGGTAGACAGGTTATGTAAAGTGAATGAATGATGCTTTCTTGGAATTGTTGCTTAATTTTTGTTTTCCTTTTAGGACCTCGACTGGATTTTGATCCTGACATTGTTGCAGCTCTTGATGATGATTTTGATTTTGATAATCCAGATAATCTGCTTGAAGATGACTTTATTCTTCAGGCCAGTAAGCCAACAGGAGAAGAGAGAATAGATATACAGTACGTGTGGATTGTTTCAAAGCACAGATGACATGACTGGCTTCTTCAGTGAGAGGACAACCAGGTTTTAGTAGAAAAAGGCTTCGAAAGTACTAATCTGAAACATCTGTATTTTAGAGCGGAAAATAATTTAGTTTGAGACATGAGATCTTTATGTATAGGTGGGGAGAAAGTCCAAGAATATCAATTGCCACTTCATTGCTTTTCTTATCCCAACAGCACCTCTATTCCTATCTGTATAAGAACCCTTCCTGAAACACCCTCCCGTTTTACTTGTGTAAAGTTGATTTGTTCGGTTATTAAGTTCTTTGACAGGTTACTTTATTACTCTTGAAATTTAGGAAATCTGAAAGTGAAGATGACAGTGAGTGGGAAGATGTGGACAGTGAGAAGGGGAGACGCAGTGACGATGACTATGACTCTGCAGGCCTGGTGTCAGATGATGACATGGCTGCCCCTTGGAAACCTCTCAGACCCATGGAAAAGCACTTGTTCTGGGATGAGGAAACCAAAAGTCGGTTTACAGAGTATTCTATGACTTCCTCAGTCATGAGGAGAAATGAACAGCTGACCCTACACGATGAGAGGTTTGAGAAGGTGAGGTCCCCAAAAAAGATGTTTTAGTATTTTTTCTTAGTAACTGTCACTTCTGAAAAAATGCGAAATTAGAACCCAAAGCTACCACATTCAGGATTAGAAATGGCCTCTCTCTATTGAAACAGCATAAAACCAACCTCATTTTAATTCCAGAAAGAATGTGTATAGATCCAAAGAGTTGGCTGATCAAACATCCTGACTTTCCTCTTTTGAGTTCTGACATTTTGATTCTAAATCTTTCTGACCACATTCTGTAAGATTTTGTTATTTTCCTGAAGCACTGGCCTGATCATAAACAAGATTTATTTCTTTCAGTTGTTCATATCTGGAGTTTCCAGACATAAATGATACCAAAGAACTGAAAAGAAATAAAAGTATAAGATACTTTCAAAGCCTGAATTATAGTGTACTTGATTGGTTCTCCTATCATGAACTTTGTCCAGGGCTTTCAGTCCTGTTCTCTAGACTATCTTCACAGGTTCTCTGCCCCTCCCATCCTGTCCCTTAACACTTTCCACCTCCTCATAGCATCTCTAACATTCTTATTTATTGTTTGTTGTATATAGGTTTGTCTCAGATTACACTGTGTGTTTCCCAAGGGCAGAGATTCTTGTGTGATTTGCTCACTGGTACATGCCCAGCCCTCAAGTGGTGTCTGGCATACGGTGGGAATTCACTGTTCCAGTAAATGATGAGTGAAGGAATAGTTCCCCTCTAGGCAAACCCAAGACACAGTTATAACTTTGCTACAATCTCACAACATGTTAGATTCCCTCGTCTGTCAAGAGAAGCCAGCTGTTGCTGGATGTGGTGGCAGTGTACACCTGTAATCCCAGCTACTTAGGGGTCCAAAGCAGGAGGATTAAAAGTTCAAGGCCAGCCCGAGCAAACTGTTAAGACCTTGTCTCAAAATAAAAGTTTTTAAAAAGGGGTGGGGATGTGGCAAGAACTCTTGCCTGGCATGTGCAAGACCCTGGGTTCATTTACCAAAACCAAAAAAATAGAAAGAAGCCAACTGTTACTACAAATAACCTCACTTGTCAAGAGATGCATCACCATTTGCATGCTCTTTGACAAAGGCTAACAGTGTTAATGCTATTTGAATAATAAATACCATCGAAACGAATAAAATGATACATTAATAGGAGGCTATGTTCAATTATAAGACCTTTTAGTCTTTATAAGCAAGGAATTTGAAAGTGTTTTTAAAATGTTCTGAGGTAAAGATCTCTGCCTAGCACTTTATTCTCCAAGCTCAAGAGAGTAACTCCTTTCTGTTTTAAATGGAAGCCTATTTTCAGTCTAAATGTGAATCTGGAATACTGGCTTGAAATCTGAAATATCTTCTGTACCCTATTAGGGTGCTAAATCCCTGCAAATATTTTAATGGTAATTATGATCTTATAGTAGTGCTTAAATAGTGTGTAGAAATTAAGTTGACACACAACATTTAAATACTGTAGTTAATGAATTTGTTTATTTTTAATGGTATTTTTTTTCTATTTCAAGTTTTATGAACAATATGATGATGTTGAGATTGGAGCTCTGGATAATGCTGATTTGGAAGGTTCCGTTCAAGTAGATAGCAATCGCTTACAGGAAGTTTTGAATGACTACTATAAAGAGAAGGCAGAGAAGTAAGGCAACTTTCCTTTCCTTGTTTAGCTTTTTTTTTTTTTCCTTCCCATCTCCAAATAAGATCTGTAGTGCTACAAGGGAAATTCTAGTCAGATTCCATTAGTAAAGGAATAGTACTTTTTTTTTTTTTTTTTTGGTACCAAGGATTGAACTTAGGTATTTAACCACTGAGCCACATCCTCCAGCCCTATTTTGTGTTTCATGTAGAGACAGGGTCTCACTGAGTTGCTCAGCACCTCACCATTGCTGAGGCTGGCTTTGAACTCATGATTCTCCTGTCTCAGCCTCCCTAAGTGCTGGGATTACAGGCATGCGGCACCACACCCAGCAAGAAGTAGTACATTTTTTATAAACTTTGGCTCATAAATTGCTTGTCAGTTTTGCCTGCATTTTGGTATTAAGAATTCTAAGCTAGTTGGGCTCAGTAGTGCACATCTGTAATCCCAGCAGCTTGAGAGGCTGAGGCAGGAAGATCACCAGTTCAAAGCCAGCTTCAGCAAAAGCCAGGCGCTAAGCAACTCAGTGAGACCCTGTCTCTAAATAAAATACAAAATAACGCTGAGGATGTGCCTCAGTAGTTGAGTGTCCCTGAGTTCAATCCCTGGTACTCCCCACCCCCATTCCCCAAAAAATTCTGAACATGACAGTGGGAACATGTTGTGAACCACATTCTCTATATCCTTGACCTAAGAAGAGTCATGGTTGGATAACTGAGTGTCAGTAGGAAATGAGAGGATACATTCCAGTTGGGAGTAGGGTGGTGCTTCTAGCCTCTTTGGTTGAAGAATTATTATAACTTAAGCACTTTCTTTTTATCTTTCTGAAATGCTGGGTGTTCTGAAAAGCAAGTAGTCATGGCTTACAGAGGGATAATAGTTTTAATCTCCAATTGATTTGCAGAACTGATAAGTGAATTATTTGGTGAATCAGCTTCTGCATCAGTGTGACTTTTTTCTGAGAGAAACTCAAAAGTTTAAGTCTTCTAGAAAGGTCAGGTGTTCCATGATCTCTGAAATATGCAGATCCCACAGCAGAAAAAGCTACACATTTTAAATGAATGATGTAAATCTCACTTTGGAGAGATGGATTGGCTAATGCTTTTGTAGGCTTTTAAAAAGTTTTTCTTCTCTATCTTGTTTAATCCATAACCATATAAACTTGCAGATAGATCTCACCTACTTATCAGCAGAGTAAATGTCCAAAACCCACAAGAAGGGAGAGGCAGGGCTGGGTATAGTTGAAGTTTGATGGGAAGTAACAGGCATAGGAGTGTGTGGATTTAAAAAATCGTTAGTTTCTGTAGTTGTTTTAGTGACAAAAATAACGGAGAATTCTCCCTGTCTCCTTTGTCGTCTTTTTTAAAAAAACATAACCAAAAGCTGTGTAAAATTGAATACTCTTGAACCCTTTGAGGATCAAGACCTACCAGTGAATGAGCTTAATGAGTCTGAGGAAGAAGAAATTATTACTGTAGTCCTTGAAGAAGCCAAAGAGAAGTGGGATTGTGAATCCATTTGTAGTAAGTATGTTTGTGTCCACTCTATTGCCAAAAATGTGATAGTTAGTCATTTTAAAGTATTAAGTACATCAACTTTGAAAAAGTACACCTATTTTAAAATTAAGCTTTCAGGGAACTTGTGAGAAGAGCTTATAAAGAGTAATATTCTTACTACTGAATTGTAAACAATTTAAAAACATTTATAAGGGAGACTCCAGTGTTATTTTGTACTACAAAAAAATCCAAGGTCAGGAATATAGTAACCTTAGTAATATTTGCTGAACTAAAAGTGTACCTATTGATGCATGGTTTGGGGGTGGGGGGATTGTGAAAAAGGATTAGGAAATAGTATTTCTATTACTGAGTTGTAAATAATTTTAAAATGTTTATGAGAGAGACTACAGTGTTACTTGACATCACAAAAACACCAAGGTCAGGAATACAGTGGGATCTTAGTAATATTCTGCTGAACTGAAAGTGTACTTAATTAGTGCATGACTTTTGTTTTTTAGGTACATACTCAAATTTATATAACCGTCCACAGATTATCAAGTATCAACCAAAGGTAAGCCTTGGTATCCTGAGCCGTTTGAAATGCCCAGGGTGGGAAGTGGAATGTGCAGATTCTCACAGTTGGCACCCCTGTGGCTGACAGCACTGTTAGCAGTAGCCCCAGCAGTGTGTCACTAGTGAGCTGTTGCTAAGACACGGGAAATAACTCGCATCATTTTATCTTTATTTCAGCCCAAACAAATCCACCTATCTTCTAAAACAGGAATACCTCTCAACGTCTTACCTAAGAAAGGGCTTACAGCAAAGCAAGTGGAGCGAATGCAGAGGATTAATGGCAGTGATCTGCCCAAGGTAGCAACCCAGCCACGTTCTAAAAAGGAAAGCAAAGAAGACAAAAGAGCAAGAAAGCAAGCTATAAAAGAGGAGCGCAAGGTGAAATATATTTTTTTAAATACAAGATTTATAAAGAGTTGGTGGAGGGGAAGTTTCAGGAGTTTTCTCCTGTGAAAGTAGCCTCTTTCAGTTTAAAGATATGAATAACATGAGGATCCTCTTGTACAGGAACGAAGAGTAGAGAAGAAAGCTAACAAATTAGCATTCGAGCTGGAGAAAAGAAGGCAGGAAAAGGAGCTGCTGAACTTGAAGAAGAATGTTGAGGGTCTAAAGCTATAGACAGCTGAATGCTGAGGATAGGCACATTCCCTGAAATGGGCTCTTGTTATGTTCAGTTTATCCAGGATGTTAAGAGAGACAAGGCTGTTTGCCGTTTTTACTGGCAGATATTAAAGAGAAAAATACAATATTTGTATTGTTTTCCTACCAGCAAGTTTCCCCTGTCAACTGTCTTGTAAATATTGTATTGTTTTAAATTTAATATTATAAGCTTGGATTTGCTCTGAAATAAATGACTTCATGTATGTGAAATGTTTGGATAAATTAAAGGAAAATATCTTCATAACTTGAATGGAATTGGTGTATTCATTTATTTGTATGGTTGTCATAGTTGTTTTTCACAGATGTTCTCAAATATTTCTTTGAAACCTCTCCACGCCTTTTCAGGAATTACATGGTTTAATTTGCTGTATGTAGAAAAGTGGCCTGGTTTAACTCAATTTTGAAATGCTGAGTTTATCCTGCTCAGTGGTGAGAACAGTTTTCCTGAGAACATTCCTCTAGTAGGAAGCTAAGTTTTCCCTTGCTGCCTTGCTGTATACAAAAAGAACATTTCAGAAGGATGGGAAACTTAATATTAAAGTTGTTAACATTTAGATTTCCTGTTATATGACTACATGACTTTCTTATGGGATTTAGGAACAGTGAGGTCAGGAAACAGAAATCGAAGAAGTAATCAAGAAAAACTCTTTGGCTTTAAAGAATTCCTAGCTCAAAATTAGATATTTGTTCACTACAGTTTTAAACTAAAAAGTTTAATCTTTTTGAGTATTTAATGGTCAGACCCACTCATGCTTAACTAAAATACAGAGTTGAAAACTTTCCCTCTTTTCAGTGAGTTGTTTTTGATTTAACATCAAATGTTCCAAGGTTTAAGCAGTGACACCATCACAATTGTTAATTATTTGGTAAACTGTGACTTCTTGTAACTGACTAGTGGCCCTTGTTTATGTATCCCTGCCTAATGTGGTGTTATATGGACTGGACTCAAAATCTGTGGACACTGTTCATCTGAGTGAGGGACAGTATGGATGGGGCAGAGCCATTTTTGGCAGGTGAGCTGTATTTGAGATCTAACTTATTAGAAGTATCTTTATCTGGAATTCATTTGCGTATGGTTTTTCCAAAGCTGATATGTGTCACTTTATTTTGCCAAGTGTTTTTTTTTTTTTTTTTTTAATTGTGAAAACAAATAGCATAGGTATTCTACCAACATTGATTTTAAAAAATGAAAATAAAAAGCCTGGCTACACAGCTTGTCATTACAGAAGTAGGATACCGGTACCTAAATGCCAACCTGCAGAAGCATAGGGTCAGTTGGTGGTGTATGTGAATATTGGGGATGTAAATCCTGAAAGGATTGACTACTTTGGTAACTATTTCAACTGAAATTTCTCAAAACTAGAGAGTGTTGTAGACATTGGATAGTCTTTGATTCTGGTGCTACCTTATTTAGAGATTTAAGTTAGCACATTATGTGTTTTGCAATTAGGAGAATGTGACTAACCTCAATTTTGAAGCCTACTGTGATTTAGGGTGATTATACTCCAGACTTAAAGGTTTGATTTTATTCTAGAGAAAAAAAGTCACAGTAATTATGACAAATTTGCAAATATTTTGTTTTATTCCTCCCACCATCCCTAGCCCCAAACTCTCTCTTCCACACCAGGAACTCAAGCTGGCTAACATTTTAGTCATCTATAAATACATACATGCTCCTTGCTAAATAATGTAAGTCCCCAGAGACAAGGGGTTTTGCCTTCAAGAACCACATGATCAGAAGAGGCAGGGTGTATGCAGCAAAGATAACTGGCAGTGCCGTCACTGTGATTAAGTACCACTTGTAATGGGGACCTTGGTACTCGCTGTTCCCTTGAAGTTTCTTACTTCAGATAAGCCTTCCTCAAGTTTGTGCTTAGCTGTCACCTTCTCTATAAGCTTTTTCCTGAGCATGTGTTTAAAAGAACATACTCGCCTTCTTGGCATTCTTTATCCTCCCCTTCTTTAGGTTCTCCATGACATCTGTTGGAATCTGAAACTCTTTTTTGATCTCTCACTAGAGGAAGGCAGAAAGTTTTGTTGGTTGCTTTATCCCCAGTGTCTAAGACAATGCCTGGCATTTGGTAGAGTCTCTAAGTAGGATATGAATGTGAATGAATGGGCACAATGGAAAGACATTTCAGAAAAGAATACTTAAACTTAGAGGTAACACTAGTACCTGGACTCCGGGGGTTAACAAGGAGAAAGACCTAAGATCCCAGGTAAGGGGCAAAGTCAAGAAGAAATTCGCCTGTATGTTTTATTTGGTTTAAGCACAGTCCACAACTGGTTTAAAACCACTTCAGATATTGCAGTGCTACTGTTACACTTAATTCTGAGTATCCTAACTGATGTTAACTGTCTTATCTGTGACACACTGTATCCCACAACCTCATTGTGATGTCATCACATCAACTCAGGTCAGAACTCTGACCATTTTGTGACCTTACTGTTAACATTTTCTATACTTTTGTTTCTTTATGTGTCTTGATACTTGTTTGATTTATTAAGTTGGTTCTCATTAAAAGAAGAACAATAAAGGGCAGAAGGTAAAATTCTAATGGCTTATGTATATATTTTTTTCTTTTTCCTAAATTATTTGTATGGTATATATCTAAATGCAGAATCTTCTTTATTTTGGAACCAGCTGAAAAAGAAGCACAAACCCAGCTCTGTGAGGACAGCATTTGCTGTGAAGGCATCCTTGAGAGGATGAAACTGTCTCTAGGTCTGACTTTAGCTTCTAGAGTTCACAGGAGCCCCATGTATACTTGTCATTGAGCTAGGTCATGAGTCCTAGGAAATAAGTCACCACATTAGGGTATTGGATCTGAAGAACTGTGCTTAGGGGGTTATATCTCTGCTTCTGAGCTAACTAACCATGGTCTACTCCCATCTCAAGATCAATGCACAATCTTGTGGGATGAGATAAGCATCCTTAGCACATCTAGACATCAGGATGTAAAGGGGAGAGCAGAAACTTCATCAGATCATGACCAAGCAGAGAACGGAGTGTTAGCCAGATTTCTTTGGATATACCACCCTAAGAATGCAAAGACACTGAATGTCTTGGCCCTGATGGCTGTCATAATCACACACCTCCAACTTGAACTGATTGCTCTCTGGTCTCAGTCCTTTCAGCATTGAATTTCTTTTCCTGTGTCTTCTTACTCACATCCTCCAATAATTCTACAAGATGGGGCACAGGTGATGTAAACCTTTTGAAAACTTGCATGTCTGGAGATGTATTCTATTTAACTCACAGTTACACTGGGTTGTAGATTATATTTTACCTCAGGAGTTTAAAGGGGTTTCTTCATTTATTTCAGTTTCCCATTTTGCTGTTTGGAATCTGAGGCCATTTCGATTCCTGAGAATTCAGATGTAACTGCTTCTTTTTCTCTGGAAGGCTACGCAATAGTGTTCTGAAATTTCACAGTGATGTTTCTTATAGATTTATTTTTGCCTTTGCCTTTTGAACCAAGAGGACTATATATCTTTCTGGAAATTGTAAAAATAATTCTTCCCTTCATTGTATTTTCTCCTTTTTCTTTTTTAAAAAATTTTTTTTTCAGGAGTACGGCCACCTGGACTGGTATTCTAATTTGCTTATGTTTCTATCCAGCTTTTGTGCCATTTTACTCTGCTTTCTAGGTGATTTCTCAGAGTTTATCTTCTAACTTGTTATTGAGTTTTTTGTTTCTCCTACAGGTCTTTTGTAATTTACAAGAGCTCAAATTTTCCTTTAAATTACTTGTTTTTGGACTTAAGTGCCTAAAAACATTCTTCAGATGTATATTTGGAAATACCTGTCTGTCTCCTATGGTTAAAATTGGAGGGAAAATACCACCGGAAATTCTAAAGGGATGAGTAGCATTTGACAGACTGAGCTTTATTGTAGAGTGGTAGTCTGAGTGGGCTGTAGGCAATTTCCTAGTTGAATGGTTAGATTACCAGGGAAGTTTTAATTCTGCCTTGAAGGTAAGGGTCTGGCAGGCAAGTTCTGGAAGCCTAGGAGAGGAAAAGAGGCATGCAGTATTCTCTGCCTTCAGTATAACTCTTTGTGAGGTTAACCACTAGACTTTCCGTATGGACACACACATGTACATCTAGATACACGCACCTGCAATTGGCCTTTATTCATGGATTCTCTATTTGGAAATCCACCAACTGACTAAAATTTCCTTCTAACACCCAAAACTACTCAGGCCACTTTTACAGTTGTTTCTGGAGATATACATAGTCATAAAAAAGGAACCCAACAAACATTCCCAGCTGAAATCAAACAAGGTGAGCCCTATGGTTTAAGGTCTCATATTGTAAACAAGTGCTCTTTTCAGGGTCTATTTAGCGCCACATTTTGGTTTTTTTTTTTTCATTCTTTGTCTTTTTCGTGATGATTTCATTGTTTAAAATGGCTGCCAAGCATAATGCTGAAGTGCCATCTAGTGTTCCTAAGGGTGAGATTGTGATGTGCCCTAAGGGCACGTGTGTTAGGTAAGTTTCAGGCATGAGTGCTAGTTGGCATGAATTCAATGCTATTGGGTCAACAATATATATTAAATAGATGTCTCTCAACAGAAACACACATTAAGTAAGGTTTTGTATTGATCCATTGTCAAACATTTTTTGTTTGACCTGAGATCCACAGAAACCTAACCTTGCATTTCCCAGCAGTGGTTCGATATTTGCTAATTCAGGGATACAGTGACTTTATAGGACCTAACTGCCACAATGAGAATGCCATGTATGTGAACGAGTATCCATACCTACCTAGCTGCCTGTTTTTGCTGTGGTACCCACACCTTCAGCTATCCTTTGTATCGTTCAGTGTGCAGACCTTCTTTCCAGAGAAGAGACGGCTAGGGAGATAGAAAGTCCAGAGGTTCCCCAGGGTATGTGGGAGATGGTGGTAAAGATTTCCTATTGGTTCTTCATATTTTGACACTTTTCGTCCTCATTCACCCTGTACCAGTTATACAGCTTCATTGTGCTCCAGGGTTCCTATGACTTAGGTTCTGTGGTATGATGTGGTTCTCAGTTTATCCCTTGGGAAGCAGATTTTGAAGTAGCTCTAAGTCTTCCATGTCACTTACCATGTCTATCAGCTTTCCAGAGCCCAGGTTTTCTGTTGTCTTGTTTCTTTGCTGTCCTCATGGTTCTTTTTCCATACTGCTTTGTCCCTTTACTGCAGTTTCATTGGAGCTTGGTGGAGCAAGCAAAATTAAATGGGACATTCTTTCTGCCATCCCAACTGAATAGTTTTAGTTCCTTTCCTTATTTCATGACTCATGTTCCTTAGATTTAGTTGATAAATTGAGGCATTGTGTCAGCCCCTTGCCATGGGGCCATGGAAGATGTTGATATTGCTAAATAGTTTCATGTTCTGGACTGCAAAGAACCTCAGAATTCTTTGCTGACATGTGAATGAGACAATGTCTTCCTTGTCTACCATGCCATGTATCTCCAAAAGCATTTTTAACTTCCAGCTCAGAAAGGGAGTATCTAGTCAAAATCAAGTCAGAGGTAGAATTGTTTTATTCTACTCCTCATCCTCTTCATGTTTCTTATAAAGCTTTTGAGCTCAGATATTTATAATGCTTATTTTTATTTTTGATTTGGTAAACAAAATAACTTTTTTCCTCATTTTAAAAATTTTCAAGTATCATAAACAAATGTTTAAAAAGAATAGCCACCATAGGGCTGGGGTGTGGCTCAGTGGTAGAGCACTTGCCTAGCATGTGTGAGGCACTGGGTTCGATCCTCAGCACCACATATAAATAATAAATGAATAAAATAAAGATCCATTAACAACTAAAAAAAAAAAAAAGAATAGCCACCATAATAGTTGACTAAGTATGAATCCAAGTAGAGGGGGAAAAGATAGAAATAGCTATAGAATAGATAGAAATAGAAAGATAGAAATAGATGCCAGGTGGCGGACACCTGCAATCCCAGCAACTTGGGAGGCTGAGGCACAAGGATCACAAGTTTGAGGCCAGCATCATCAACTTAGCAAGGCCCTATCTGAAAATTTAAAATTTAATAAAGAGCTGGGAATGTCGCTCAGATATAAAATGCTACTGGGTTCAATCCCTAGTATGGAGGGAAGGGAAGAAAGGAATGTTAGTACTGTTACATTTTCAATCAGAGGGGTCTACATTTTTTTGAAAGTTACTCATTATCTCTGAGTTTTTAAAAAATGCAAGTTCTTTGTAAAAAAAAATAAAACTCAAAAATGCAGGAAACTAAAGAATAATCACATTTATTCTTACTCCCAGAGGTAGTTAGTTACTACGTGTGCATGTGTGTGTTTCTAGGCTTTCCTTGTAAATACATGCATGCATAATATGTGTCAACATTTTCCATGTTATTCTCCCACAGATCACTTTTAAATGCTACATTTTTATTTTTCAATTGTTAGTCTGTTCGTATAAGGAGCCAAATAGTATGATTATCTGCTCGTCCAGGTCATGTGGTCTCTGCTACAACTCCACAACTCCACTGTGTAGTGTAAAAGCAACAATAGATGCTAAAAAAATGAGCATGACTATGTTCCCATAAAACTTTTTTGTTTTAAGAAATTAACCTTATTTGTTTTTATGTGGTGCCGAGAATCAAACCCAGGGCCTCACTCATGCTAGAAAAACACTTTACCACTGAGCTATAATCCCAGTCCATAAAACTTTATTTACAAAACATAGTCCCCAGATTTGACCCACAGGCTTAGTTTGCTGACCCCTGGATAATAATTTTAAATGTTTTTTTGAGATGATTACAGTTTCACAAGAAGTTATAGAATAGCATGGAGTGATTTCATGTGTCCTTTACCCGGTTTTTCCCAAGTTACATCTTTACTACGGTACACATCAAAAGCAGGCAATTGGTACAATATGTGTGTATAGTTTTAAACTTTTTTTTTTTTTTTGTAATACGGGGGATTGAACCCAGAGTGACTGTACCATTAAGCTACATCCTCAGCCCTTTTAATTTTGACACAGGTCTTGCAAACCTCCTGCCTCAGCCTCCCAAGTGACATCTGGGATTACAGATGTGAGCTCCTATGCCTGGCAGTTCTGTACCATTTTATAACATGCATAACCTCTACCACCAAGGAAGATAAAGATCTATTCCACCATGTGAAGATCTCCCTCATTCTACCCATCACAACCATCTTCCTCCCCCACCAACAATTCTTATCCCTTGATGGTCTAATGTTTCCCATCTGTTTAATTTTGTATGTTGAGACTGTTATACAAATGGAATCATGCAGTAAATGACTTTAGAAATTGGCCTTTTTTTCCTCTCAACATTTAGATCCATCTAGGTTATTGCAAGTATCAGTACTATACCTTTTTATTGCTGAGTAATATTCTAGGGTATGGATATACCACAGTTTAACCATTCACCTACTAAAGGGAATTTTGGTTGTTTCAAAGGGTTCCTTTAAGGTTGTAGAGATCTCCTTCATGTGATTCAATGTATGATACCAAAATCTATGGACTTCTTTGATCCCCATACTCAAATTACTGGCAGGGGAGAGGTGCTCCTTCTTTACAGATAAGCTTCCAAACTTCAGCATGTAGTGGTCCATCTGTATCCAAGTTTTGAATTGAATCATACTGTATCTTTTTTTCTTTTTCTTTTTTGTACTGGAGATTGCACCCAGGGTCACTTTACCACTGAGCTATAACCCCAGCTCTTTTTATTTATGTATTTTTTTGAGACAGTGTCTTGCTAAGTTGCCGAGGCTGGCCTTGAACTTGTGATTCTCCTGTCTCAGCCTCCCCAGAAGCTGGGATTATAGGTGTGTGCCACTGGACCTGGCATATCTGTCATTATTTTATACTCATTGAATTAATTGAAACTCACTGATTTAAACCCAAGGGCATTGATTCTCTAGGAATTTTTAGTTGCTTTGCAGGTCACATGCTGACATAGTCAATTTACAGTTATAGTGCTGATTGATTGGGTTCAGGTGTCAGTGTTACCTATAGTCTTAGAGACATCACCTAACCTTGAGCCTCCATTTTTTTGTCTGTTAAAATAGTAGCAGCCCGGGCTGGGATTGTAGCTCAGCGGTAGAGCACTTGCCTCGCATGCGTGGGGCCCTGGGTTCGATCCTCAGCACCACATACAAAGCAATAAAAAAATAAAGACATTGTGTCCATCTACAACTAAAAAAATATTAAAAAAAAAATAGTAGCAGCCCTGTCTCTCAGGAATGCTGTGAAGGGCAGATGAGATAAACAGGAAAGGTGTTTTATATGGTGTTTGGAAGAAGGAAAACACCATATAAATATGTTAGTCATATTCATAAAGATAGTTATCTTTCACAGGTATTTTTAAAAAAACAACTTTTTACGGTTTTATTAGCAAGTAAGCATGCAGAGAGTTGGGGTAACTTTGCTGAAAATAATGTTTAAGACCCAGTTAAGAGTGTGGGGGGGTATTTTTGTGTGCTGAGATGGATGACCTGAGTTGAAAATACAATACGAATTAACAGACGTGAGAAAAATCGTTTAAATCAACAACGTCTGTAGCAGGCTACCATCTGCTTCCTGTTAACCAGACCTTCCTTTTTCAAATTGTCTCCCTCTGGTTTCCATGACCCTGTTCTCTCCTGCTTCTCCTGGCTTATCATCATCATTTTCTTGGCTTTTCAATGTGAGTTTCCCCAAGGATCTTCTCTGCACTTCTCTTTCCATGACTCCTTCCCTGGCAGTTTCTTCCTTGACTTCATTCCTCAAAGCCTGCATCTGTGTGTCTGACCCTGACCTCCCTCGTTTCCCTCCTGCTGGCTGGACAACTGGACTTCAACTCAGGACTTCCAAGGCTGAGGTCATTTTCCTCCCTAAGATGGCCTTCCTTTAAGTTCCCTAGTCTCATTCACAGCCCCACGTCTTCTCAGGCCTCCTGCCTATAAGTTTAGCATGGTCCACAAGCTTTCTTCTCTCCCTGCCACAATCTCCCATGGCAGTCTAGCCATGGCATAGACTCTTTGACACGGTGTCTCCCATTTCTGCTTCCCGTTCCATTTCAGGCCTCCACGTTCAGCTTTTACATCAAGCTCCCTTCTCACCAGCTCTCCCTTCCTCCTCACCTTTGTTCTGTGACTCTTCACTTTCAGTCTAGTCCCTGGTTGCTCCCCTCGTTTGTAAAGCCAGATGATGATTCTAATGTCAAATCTCTGTGCTCAGACCTCAAGCTGCTTTTCAAACTCTCTACTCCAGAAAAACAAAAAAGGATGTTATACAAGGGACTTTTAGAAGTTCAGAATTTTGCTTTTCTTTTGATACTTTTCTAACCACTTTAAAAAAAAGTCTTCCAATTTTTTGTTTATTTATTTATTTATTTGGTACTGGGGATTGAACCCAGGGGCCCTTAACGAATTGAGCCACATCCTAGCCCTTTTTAATATTTTATTTAGAGACACGGTCTCACTGAGTTGCTTAGGGCCTTGCTAAATTGCTGAGGCTGGCTTTGAACTCACGATCCTCCTGCCTCAGCCTCCTAAATCATTGGGGATTACAGGCGTGCACCACCATATGTGGCGATCTTCCTATTTTTCTATGCTGAATCCGTGTATTGTTTCTCTCCCAGTATTTCCACAGAGCTGCATACACTAGATATCTACTTTATTGAGTGAATGAGCCGTATGGTAGAAATTCAGTTCTTGTTTGGCTAATACCTTCGACAAGGACTCATTGAGCACCTCGCTTGTGGGCCTTTTGAGACACTGGGGCTATCATGGCACTTAGGCTTTCAGCTTAGTGAGGAATCCCAAAGATGATGATGTTGGATCATTTATAACTTTATTCCAAGGTATTAACTTTGTACTTAGGTCTAAAGCATAGCTATTTAAGAATATGTGAAACACTAAATAATTAGACTCTGATTGCCCAAGGGTGATGGAATTTACTTGTTTAATAAAGTGAGAAGTTTATATTAGAAAAGGAAAACAGGTGAGTTTACAAAGGATCTTTCTAAGAGGAGGAAGCAGCGGTGGACAGGGAAAGGACTGAGTGCATCAGGCTACTGAGGTCACCTCCAGTCAGTTATTTCTTCTCGGCCAGGCAATTCCATGAAACTAACATAATGTGCTCTTGAATCTTATGCAGATGGCAATCAGGAGTTATTTCCCTGTGAAGTCTGTGGAAGACGTTTTGCAGCAGATGTTCTGGTAAACATGAAGACATTTTGTAGATGTGTTTCATTGGAGTTAAATGAACTGTCAAGTCAGTGCGGAGGTGGTGGTGCCAAGATTAAAGACAGATGTGGAGGGGAAGCAAGGACAGAGAGGTGCATAACCTATAGTGGCCAGGCCTGGAGGACACTGAGGCAGGCTGATGCCACGTTGAAAAGTGACCCTATTTACCACAGGCCTCCTAAAACCATGCCTGATGGAAGGGTCTTGGCACAGCCGATTATCCCTTGAGAGGTTTTGGCTCTTCCGCCTTTTCTTTAAGCATCAAAAATTCAAATTTCAAGGCCAAAACACCAGGGAAATTAGCTAGTCTAGAGGAATGAGCATTGAATTTCAGGCATCTGGAAACTTGGCTTTTAGCCGCAAATTTGTCACTAGTTCTGACAAGTCCTTTAGCCTTCCTGTTTTCTGCTTTGCCACGTATACAGAACCCTCTGATTTCAGGGGGGTTTATACCATTCGAACAAAATAATGCATGGATGTAAGGCCTGATCCAAATTCTAATTGTTATCCAGATTCGAGCTGTGTGTCAAGTTCCCTGGTTGATGGCTATCACTTCTTTCAAAATGAGGAGGTCAAGCAGATGGCAGCCCCCAATATTAGAAAAAAATTCCCAAGAAAGATTATTTTAAAAAATCTAAGATGATAATGGTAATCATTGGTGACAACATTTCAGATCAAGGACACTTTTATGGAAATTAAAGGATTTGGACTGGAAGCTACATTTGGAGGCTATAAAATAAGTTGGTAGGTTTTACTTGGGAATTTTCAAAATAAAATATCCATTCTTCTAGTTAACCCTCGTTATAGCTCCTTGAAACCAGAGGGGACCCTCACAGGACCTGCTGTGGCCCTGTAGCTCACCAGGGCACTGCCTTGCCTTTGCCAGTTTGCAGCTCTACCTCTGGAGAGTAGTGAGACCTAGGAGGTTCATATGGAGAGAGATAACTAAATGTCAAGCAAGTTTTGGATATTCTGAGTGTTACTCCCTAAGCCTATCTCTAGGTTACAGGGAGTAAAATTTGATCAAGTGATCTGATCTCTTTCCTTTCATTTAACATTGGATAGCTTATTCTTAACCAGACACCATGATTTTTATACTCTACATGTTGTTGAGTCTGGACAAAGCAACTTTGTAAATGATAGCTATCATGTGGTACCTATCCACCAAGGAAGAGGCTGAAGAAGTTGATATAATCCCATAGAGGCACAATAATTGACTTTATGAAGGTGATACACAGGCAGAGCTCTACGTGTGTGTTTTCCAGTCCTTGCACCAGAAATGTTGAGTCCTTAAAGGATTCCTGGTTGGAGCAAAGAGCATAGTGCCCCAGTTTTAAAGTTAAACATAAAAGCAAACCTGAAATAAATCTTTTTAGCTGTTAACCTTTCATCACTCTAACAAAATACGTGAGATAATCAGTTTATAGAGAGATAAGGTTTATTTTGGCTCACAGCTTTGGAGGTTCCAGACCATAATCAGTTGGCCCTGCTGCTTTGGCCTTGTGGCAAGGCAGCACATCATGGTGGTGAAACGTGTTGGAGGGAGCAAGACCACTTACCACACAGCTAGGAGGCAAGAGAGCAAGGAGGAAGGGACCAGAGTCCCACAGTCTGCTTCAAGGGTATGCCCCAAATGACCTAAAAACCTCCAACTAGGCCTTTAATGACTAGGTCCCATAACTTCCCAGTAGCACCACTCTGAGGACCAAGCCTTTAAGGCCTGGGCCTTTGGGAGATAATCAAGATCCAAGAAGTTGTAAAGGGCCTTTTATTGTCTTTGCCCAAACCCAATAACTAGTTATGAAGGGAACCAAATAGATTTGCTCTACTGTAGTCTGAGAGTTAAGGATGAAGTAGGTTCTGAAGGAGCAAGCCAGTCACTCTGGCAGGGGCGAAGTACACCTAGGCATTAAAAAGTTTATAATGTGCATTTTCAAAATTCCCTTCCCTCCCCTTCCTTGTCTAGGAAAGACATGGACCGATATGTAGAAAACTCTTCAACAAAAAGCGTAAACCTTTCAATTCCTTGAAGCAAAGATTACAGGGTACTGACATTCTCACGGTGAGGACGACTCCTCAATCAAAGGTACTGTCAATATCTTCTTTATTGTTCTTTGTTAGAGGAAGTACATTCACGTCCATTCCTCAGTTCTGTGGTTTCAATTTTGCTTGATAAAGCAGTGTAATGTCATTTCAGTATAATTTGCCTTTATTCTTCTCTTTATAATCTCGCTCACTTAGATTTCCAAATATATTTCAGACACTTTCCAGATGTGGAAGGAAAAAAAAAAGTTGTTTATGCTTTCATTATAGGGGTTTTAAATCTAGCAATTAAGAAAGTCACATTTAATCTTGCAATTGTCTTCCTTTAAAGTTGTGTGGCTTGTTTTTCTGATTATTGTTATTATTATTATTTATTTTTTTGTAGCACTGGGGATGGAACCCAGGGCTTGCTAGGCAAGCATTCTATCACTGAGTTACATTCCCCAGCCCCAGATTTTTATTTTTGTTTTTCCTTACTGTTATTGTGACTCACAGACTTTATGACTGTAGTTTCCAAATCTCTTTAAGTAGAGCTTTTGAAAAACAAAATTTTCCTTTCTTTCCAAATTTCACAGTCTCAGTTCTATAAATTCAGATCTCAGATTTTTAAAAAAATTATAATTAAGGGGCATATATCCTACAGAAGTATTTGTTGGTTTTCTTACAGCCTCAACCTGTAAGAAAATCTAACTGGAGACAACAACATGAAGACTTCATTAATGCAATTCGATCAGCAAAGCAGTGCACACTTGCCATTAAAGAAGGCCGGCCTCTCCCACCTCCGCCCCCTCCAGCCATCAACCCAGGTGTGTGCACATTTTGGTTCACTTTTGAGGCTCAGCTTGGTTTTATTGTGTGGCTTTGGTTTTGGTTTTTTTTTTTTTTTTTTTGGTATCGGGAATTGAATCCAAGGGAGTTCAATCACTGAGCCATATCCCCAACATTTTTTATTTTTTATTTTGAGACAGGGTCTCACTAAGTTCCCTGGGGCCTTGCTAGGTTGCTGAGGCTGGCTGTGAGTTTGTGATCCTCCTCCATCAGCCTCCTGAGGCATTGGGATTACAGGCATGCACCACTGCACCCAGCTTCTGCTTGACTTTTAGCCAAATCATTATGCCTTCTACATACTCTAAAATTGATAGTAGCAATTACATAGAAGTTTTTGTTTGTTTCTTTGTTTGTTTTGGTACCAGGGATTGAATTTAGGGGCACTCAACCACTGAGCCACATCCCCAGCCTTTTTTGTGTTTTATTTAGAGATAGAGTCTCACTGAGTTGCTTAACATCTTGCAAGAATTAATTTTATCAATTATATAAAAGTAAATATGTGTGTGTGTATAATATATATATATTTTATATATATATATATATATATATATATATTATCCTTTCCCCCCACCAATTCTGCATAAAGATTCTGTTTCTTTCTAATTCTGTTTCAACATGAGATAACACTACCTTTGTGGTATCATTATGTGACTCCAGGGGATACCATTTACACCAAGGCTAAGAATAAGGAGCTGTACAGAACTGTGTCTAAGCAGTTCCAGAACAGTTCCATAGGAGTTTTCAGATATCCACAGCTCTTATTTTTGTTGTTGTTGTTGTTGTTTTATGATTTAGTGGCTCATAAGCTTTGTTACTCCAAACTTTTTATTTTGAAATTTTTCACATCTACAGAAAAGAGGAAGGAAAAGTAGCATGGTTACCCATATACCTTCTACTGACATTTGACAGTGTTGACATTCTCTCTCTCTCTCTCTCTCAGACCATTTGAAAGTTACATTTCAAATATAAACACTTGATCCTTAACTATTTCAATATGCATCTTTTAACATAAGTACATTTTCCTGCAAACCACAATACTATTCTCACACTTAAAACACAGCCTCATGTTTTCCCAGTTATTTTAAGAATGTCTTTCAAAGCTCTCTTCCCCCAGCCCAGCCCAAGCCACAGCTCAGGATCCAGTCAAGGGTTACATGTTGCCCTTTGTTGTCTTTTCCGTTTTTTTAAATCTTATCCTACCAGACTGTTTATCTTTCAGAATGCCTCATGTTCTATATTTGTCTGCTTGTTTAGTCGTATTAATATTTAACTTAACGTGTTCCTCTACCCCATCTTTTTTCAGTTGGAAGTTAGGGCCAGAGGCTCAGTTGGGTTAATTTTAATCCCTTACCAAATATATGATTTGCAAATATTTTTGCCCATTCTGTGTACTGGCTTTTGACTCTCTTGATAATGGCCTTTAATGTACAAAATTTTTGAATTTTGTAATTCTAGTTTATTTTGTAATTTTGAAATTCTAGTTTATTTATTCTTCTCTTGTATCTGCTTTTGTGTCATATCCCCCCCCCCAAAAAAAATCACCAAAATCTAAAGCCACGATTCTTGTCCCATGTTTTCTTATTCTATAGCTTTAGCTCTTACGTTTAAAAGGTCTTTGATCCATTTTGAGTTAATGTTTGTGTGTGCCTTAAGGTAAGTTTTCAATTCCATTCTCTGACAAGTAGATAACTATTTTTCTTAACACCATTTAAAGTCTTCCCACTTAGGGAGGCTGAGACAGGAGAATCGCGAGTTCAAAGCCAGCCTCAGCAATGGTGAGGTGCTAAGCAACTCAGTGAGACCCTGTCTCTACATAAAACACAAAATAGGGCTGGGGATGTGGCTTAGTGGTCAAGTGCCCCTGAGTTCAATCCCCAGTACCAAAAAAAAAAAGACTGTCTTCCTCTATTAAATGATCCAGGCACTCTTATTAAAAATCAATTGACTGTATATTTGAGGGTGTAATCTGGACTTTCTGTTTTGTCCCATTGGCTAATATATCTGTATTTATGGCAATATTATTCTATTTTGATTGCTATAGCATGATAGTAAGTTTTGAAATCAAAAATTGAATGAGTGCTCCAAATTATAACCAAAGTGGGTTCTGGTTATTCCGAGTTCTTTGAGATTCCATATAAATTTTAGAATTTTTTTCTATGTCTGTAAAAAATACCAGTTGGGGATTTTAACAGAGATGTGTTTGAACCTATGGATCATTTTGGTGATCATTTTGTCACTTTAACAATGTTGTCTTCCAATTCATGAACACAGGATGTCTTTTCATTTACTTATGTTTTCTTAATTTCTTTCAGCAGGATTTTGTAGTTTTTAGTGTACAAGTCTTTTGTCTCCTTGGTTAAATTTCTTCCTATATATTTTATTATTTTTAATTTTACCATAAATGGAATTTTTGACTTTTCAGATTGTTCATTGTTAGCATATAAAAGTGCAACTTATTTTGGCATGCTGACTTTGTATCCTGCATCTTTGCTGTATATTTATTTATTAGCTCTAATAAATATTTTTGTGGAATTTTCAGGTTCTCCACATATTTGAGTGTCATCTTTAAGTAGAGATACTGTTACTTCTCTCTTTCCATTTGTGTATGTCTTTTATTTCTTTTTCATGACTAAATCCTCTGGCTAGAACTTCCAATATTATGTTAAATACAAGTGGCAAAAGTGGACATCCTTGTCTTGTTTTCCATTTGAATATAATGTTAGCTATAGGTTGTAATTAATTTAAAGCATAATAATAGCACATTTGGAAGATTATAACATATGGGAATGAAATATGTGAAAACAATACCACAAAGTTGAGTGAGGAAAGTGGGTGTATATTTTAAGTTTGTTGCATTACATATAACTAGGTATAGTATTATTTGAAGACAGATTAGAAGTTACTTGAGGAACCACCCAGAAATATTTGAGATATAGCTAATAATACATCAAGCAAAGATGAAATGGGTGGGGGTATCATCTAAAAGAAGACAGGAGAACAGATGGGAAAAAGACAAATAGCAACATGGTAGACTGAAGCCTAGCCATGAGAAATACTGCGTATCAGTGACCTACAAATTCCAGAAAAAAGACCAGCATCATCAACCTGGATAATAAATCAAAAGTCAGCTCTTATGTTTTTCATAGGAAGCACAAGTGGCTATGCCAATATCAAGCAAAATAAACTTCAGGGCAAGTGTTAACAGAGATAATGATTCCAAACATCAAGAAGATCTACCAGTTCTAAATATTTATATACATAGTAACAGCTTTAAACAATGTGAGACAAAAACTGAGAAAACTAGAGAAGCACACAAATTCACAATTGTATTTGGAGATTTTATTGTTGCTCTCTGAGTAATAGAACACATGCAGGAAAGTCAGTTAAGAGTTAGAAAACTTGAGCAGCTGCAGCAACAGCAAGATGCATACTGCTTACAAGTCCACGTGGAACATTCACCCACGATAGACCACCTGTAGGACCACAAAGTGGTCTGCAATAAACCCTTAAAAGTATTGAAGTCATGCAGAATGTGTTCTTTGACCACTATAAAATTAAAAATTATAAAAAAAATTATCTGGAAATTTTCTGAATATCTAGAACCTAACAAGTCATTTCTAAATAAACTAAAAGTCTAAGAAGAAATCATAGGAGAAATTTAAAAATATTTTTAACTTAATGGTAATTAAAACATATTAAAACATGCAGAATTCAGCTTATGTGGTGCCTAGAGAGAAGTTTATAGCTTTAAATGTTAGGAAAAAAGAAAATTTTAAATCAATTACCTTAAACTTTCTCCTTAAAAAGATAGGAAGAAGGGATTGGGGTTTAGCTCAGTTGTAGAGCAATTGCCTAGCTTGGGTTCAACCCCAGCAATGTGAAAATGAA
>PVHX01001070.1:145918-193470 GCA_004024805.1 Geosciurus inauris
AAAAAAAAACCCCAATTAAAAAATGGGCAAAGGAACTGAACAGACACTTCACAGAAGAAGAAATACAATCAGTCAAAAAATATATGAAAAAATGTTCATCTCTAACAATTACAGAAATGCAAATTAAAACTATACTGAGATTCCATCTCACTCCAGTCAGAATGGCAATTATTAAGAATAAAAGTAACAATAATGTTGGTGAGGATGGAGGGTAAAAGGTACACTCACGTTGCTGGTGGGACTACAAGTTGCTACAATCCTTCTGGAAAGCAATATGGAGATTCCTCAGAAAACTTGGAATGGAAACACCATTTGACCCAGTTATCCTACTTGTTGGTATATACCCAAGGACTTTAAATCAGCATACTACAGTGATGCAGCCACACAAATGTTTATAGCAGCTCAAATCACAATAGCTAAGCTATGAAATCGACCTAGGTGCACTAGGATAAAGAGAATGTAGTATATATACACAATGGAATATTACTGAACCATAAAAAAAGAAATGACTTTAGGATTTTTGCTGTTAAGTGAATAGATCTGGAGACTGCCATGCTAAGTGAAATAAGCCAATCCCAGAAAACCAAAGGTCTAATGTTCTCTCTGATGTCCAGATGCTAACACACAATAAGAGAGAGGTGGGGTGGGGGAGGAAGAATAGAAGTTCATAGGTTTAGATAAATGGGAATGAAGGAAAAGAGATGGGGATGGGAACAGGAAAGATAGTAGAATGAATTGGACATGTTCATACATGAATACACCACCAGTGAATCTCCACATCATGTCCAACCACAAGATTGGGATCCTAATTAGAGTAAGTGATACTCCATGTATGTGTAATATGTCAAAATATACTCTACTGTTATGCATATCTAAAAAGAATAAATTTTTTTAAAAAAAGAATCTAGACATAAGCCGGGCACAGTGGCACATCCCTATAATCCCAGCAGCTTGGCTCAGGAGGCTGAGACAGGAGGATGGCGAGTTCAAAGCCAGCCTCAGCAATGGCAAGGTGCTAAGCAACTCGGTGAGACCCTGTCTCTAAATAATAGAGGCTGGGGATGTGATGCAGTGGTTAAGTGCCCCTGAGTCAATCCTTGGTACCAAAAAAAAAAAGAGAGAGAGAGAATCTTGACATAGAATTCCTGCAGGCTGTTGGTAATTTTTAAAGATGCCAAGGTAATTAAATAAGAAAAGGGTAGTCTTATCAACAAACGATACTGGAATGATTGGATAGCCATAAGGAAAAATGAACCCTGATTCTTATACAGTATATTAAAATTAACTCAAAATGGATCATTGACCTAAATGCTACAACTATGAAAGTCTGAGAAAAGAAAACTCCAAATATTGGTTAACAAAGATTTCTTAGGCAGGACACAAAATACACTAACATTTTTTAAAGGAATTTTGTAAATTGGGCAGCACCAAAATTTAAAATTTCAGTGATGAGACACACTGTTAAGACCCTGGAAAGACAAGCTACAGACTGGGAGCAAATACAATACATATATCTGATAAAGGGCTCACTTCAAGAACATATGAAGAACTCTTACCAGGCAGTAATGAGACAACCTAATAAGAAAAGGACATGAAAGGTGTTTGATCAGACACATCAGGAAATAATAACCCATAAACTCATGAAGAGATATTCAACATCATTTTTCTCCAGGAAATACAAATTAAAACCATGATGAGATGCCACAGCAAGCCCACTTGAATGGCTAAAATTAAAGACAATTCGAGCATTGGCTAGGATGTGAAGTGACTAAAGCCTCATGCATGGCTGATAGAAGTGTAAAATAGTACAACCACTTAATACTAGTAGTATTTTGTTAACCAAAAACCTATACAGCAATTCCATTTCTAGACATTTTTGCAAAAATATGTCCCTAAAAAGACTTGTACATAAAGGTTCAAAGGTTTATTCATACAGCATAAATCAGAAACAACTGAAAATGACTGTGAATAGATAAACAAATTATAGACTATTTACAAAATGGAACACTTCTCAACAGTCAGAAGGAAGTGCTACTGTACGTGCAGAAACATAGATGTTCTGTTACATGAAATTACAGAACAAATGAGACTTATCTACAGTGACAGGAAAATAAATCTTTGGTTGCCTAAGACTAGGTTTGGCAAAATATTTCCTGAAATGGGCCCTGAGGGAACTTTGTGGGGTAATGAAAAGGTTCTATATTTTAATTGGGGTGGATATACAAATTTATATGTTTGTCAAAACTCATTGAACTGTATACTTTTCTCACTATGAGCCTGTATGTAAATTATTTCTCAAAAAGGTTCATTTGAAAAACTACAAAAGAAGCCACAGGGTAATCATAATATAAAAATCATCTGAACCTCTATTCCAGAAAACAATCTTCACAATTGCTTCACTTTTACTGTGTACTAATGAAAATGTAGCTTAAAATAATGTGTCATCTTAAGCTGTTTGGTAGAAAAATCTATGGCTAAAATTTTAGGAATACACAAGTACTTTGGTAACAATCTTTGTAGAAAAAATCTTTTATGAGAAATAGCTTCATTTTAAGATCATAATCTAGAGTTGATGGCTACCTTATGGTTTTTTAATTGTATAAGTGAAACCACATCTGATGTTGTGCTGTGGAAATTTTTCTCATTATCAACTTGGATCTAAAATGCAGGGATTAGTGTTTCTCAAAAAAAATTCCCTTTGTAAGACCTCATTACAAGTTCAACTTATTTTTCTTCCTTTTACATTTTTATGCCAAAATATGCTTTTATAATTACTTCCTTGCACTTAACTATAATTTTATGCAGTAAGTAAAATGATTACATACAATCGCACATTTTCATTACAATTTGATTATTTTGATTGTACAGAGGCTTTATGTTAGCCCAGTACTCAAGTTTAGTTACTAAAAAATTTAACATACACACAACTAGAATTATATATAATATGGCCTAATATGCATGAGTTTGCAAGTAATTTTCTTTTTTTCCAGACTGATTCCCTATTTTCATGATTTGTCATGACAGATGTTTATTTATTCTAGTTCTTACTAATTAGCTAAATCTGCCGATGCTTCAAATTTCCAGGATATTGTGATAGAGACAGTAATGTATAATATTCATGATTAGAATTATTCTGTGAGGCCGGTGATATTTGGTCACCATTTTATATGAATACGTAGTGGGGTCAATACAATGTTTGCATTTTAAAATGATGTTTGTTTTCTACTTTAATTTTATATGTGATCTGGCCACCACATTTCTCATAAGAAACCATATGTAATCTGACTCTTTAAGATATTATCTGTTGCAATATACAGGACATAGTGGTTTTTACAAATCATCGTTGATGGAGGAAGAGAGGTGATTTCAGTTGAGATGAAGATAGAACATGGAACTCAGTCACTCCATGTTTAGGTGACTGCTATAGAAAAATACTTTTCCATTCTCAGAATATTTGACATTCAACATAAAAGTAACTGGCAGTCCCTGCCCACCGCTACGACTGGACTTCACGTCCCTCCTATGGACTGCAGCGGGCCTGGTGCTCCCTTCTCCCTCAGCTCATCCCACCAGGTGGTAATTGTCTCTCTGTCTCATCGTACCTGAGATTCTTTTGGCAGGAAGTGCACTTAAACCTTAGTGCCCCCGTGGTGGCATGTACCACCATGCATGTAGAGGGTGTCCATGGATGAACAGACAAGTGGGAATAGGAGAGAAGCCCAGCACTGCCCATGGTCATGGTCTTTGCCTGACCCAAGAAGGGTTTTATGGTAGCAGCATTTCTGATGTAAGACTTGAGTTCCTAGCTGGTAAATCCAAAGAAATAACCACCAAGTAAAGTGCCGAGTTCTAGATGGGTTGTCTTATAGCATCATGAGATCTGAATGATGATGGTACTATGTTAGTTTTCTAAGCAGTTGCACTCCTGTTAGGTGGCTGGAAACACAGCCTTGCTGGACCCGTTTCCCCATGGCAATAGCTGTCATTTATAAAACACAGAGCATATTCCAGCCCTCCTATGCCAGCCCTTGTGCGGATTATCAGTTAACTTTCACAACAACCTAATGAAATAGCCGATATGTATGTGCTGAGGAAATGGAGGCTTTAAGGAGGTTGAGTAACTCCCCCACATTCACACACACAGCAAGTAAGAACTCAGCCTGCAACCAGTTAGGCAGGCTCCAGAGCTTAAGGTCTTCATCATTTCCCAGTGCTGTCCTGTTTTATTTATTTTATAAAGGTATTTATCACTGTGTGAAATTTTTCTATTTTTGTTTCTATATCAGAATGCTTATTCCTTGATTGCATCCCCACATATAAAACAGTGCTTGCCATATAGTAGATGTTCAGTAAATATTAAATTAAGGATTAGGTGCTGCCTTCCTGAATGTGGAATAAAGAATAAGACTCCTAGATCATTTCTAAATGATTCTTATGCTTTAGGAATATTCGTCTTAGGAAATGATTTATTCAAATAGAGCCTCTCCAAACTGCTTACAAAAAGCTCTTAACCTTGAAGTAATTACTGCATTAAATACCCAACCACTCATGTAGGAATTTTGACTATCCGCCAATCTGAACTTCTATCCTGAGTTTGGGTTGACTCTTTTGGGGGAAAAATTCTTCTTTTCTGTAACACATATCCCCTTTGTTATCCCATAAAGGTACCTAAATCAAAACAAAGTAAACCCTAATCCCTGCCTACTTTGGAGAGGGGTTGACCCTGACTTCTCCACTTTGCTATGCACAACCCCACATTCCAAAAAGACCTTGGATCTTTCTCCCTTCTCATTTTTCTCTCTAGCCAATTATGTGCAATAGTTACAAATAAAAGAAAAATTCAGATAAAAAGGTGTTTCGCAGAACCACAGAGACCTGCCTGGGGTCGAGAGGAGCTGCCAAGGCCTTGCAGCTCAGAAGCTGAGGCTATCTCTGAAGTCACATATGTATCACCCTTCCTTCTTCCTTCTGTTTTTACACCCTGGCCACCTTTTATCCTTTCACCATCTCCTTTCCTGAATATATTGTTTGCTTCCTTTCTTAGTTCAGTGAAAAAATATAGCTGCAGCAAAAACGGTTTGTCTTTCCGCTGGAGACGGTGTACTCTAATCCCATCCCCCACGCCCACATTTTAAAACTAAATCTCATCTCCCTCTGTAACTCCATTATTTCTTTGTGACCTCTGTCTCACCCAGTACCAGAGTCTGGGCTTTTTGTGAATCTTCTGTGCCCTTCTGTATCATTAATATTAACATTCTAAGATTCTAAGATTAATATTAACATTCTAACATTCTGTATCATTAATATTAACATCCTTAAGTATTTTAAACAAGGATTCACTAAATGATTTAATTGGGAAGTCCTTAAGTACAATTAATCTTTTGTCTATAAAAATACCTTATAAACATTTTAAGGACACATTCTTATTGAAATGAGTGCCTAGCTAGTAAACTTTTCCTACCATGTTTTTTATTTGAACCCTTTCAAGACTTCCCTCTGGAATGGACCATCTCAAGCCAGACTCAGGGACCTTGTCTCTCGTGTTGGAGCAGAGTTCACATTCTATTTATTTTATATAGTCCATTCCATAAGTGTTTTTGAAATGTTAATTCCCATTTGTTGCTTTCTTTACATTCAGATTATATTCAGTGTCCATATTGTATGAGGAGGTTTAATGAAACTGCAGCCACTCGACATATAAACTTCTGCAAGGATCAGTCTTCTCGAAGAGTCTTTGATCCAGCCCAGACTGCAGCCAAATTAGCATCCAGGGCTCAGGTAAATATCTCTCCCCAGGTGTTGGCTGTGTCCTTGCATGCCTGGGGCAAGCAGATAGAATTTGCAAGAACCTCAAATACCCATCTTAAGAAGTGTAAGGATCAATAAAGCTGATTATGGGCTGGGGTTGTAGCTCAGTGGTAGAGCGCTTGCCTAGCATGCTTGAGGCACTGGATTCAATTCTCAGCACCACATACAAATAAATAAAATAAAGGTCTATCAACAACTTAAAAATATTTAAAAAAAAGAAAAGAAAGCTGATTACTGTCATTCATCCCCCTGGGTATTTCTTCTTTTGGAAGGCATGCTTTCTCACCAGCAATACCTTGGGGCATTGTGGAAAAAATATTTCTAAAGTGCTTGAAGCTTCTTAGGATGAAGACTGGAATATATACAATGTGTTTATGTAGCATTATGTTAAACTCCTATTTATCTGATGGAGATTATCAGCCTAAACCACCCAGAATAGAAGTGTGACTCTGAGTGGAAGTGGCCTGGGGGCATGGGTGGAGCATCACAAAGAAGATGCTCCATAGGTTGTATATTCTGATCTGTAGAGGAGAGATGTCTTCAGCCTTTTGTTTAAGGCCACAGAACCAGCAAGTTAAAGGGGTATGTGGGTGAATGGAAGCAGCTGTTACAAATAGGTGCAAATAGGCAAAATGGCAACCTGAGCTGGATAACAATAACATTATAACCTCCAACAGAACTGGAGCCAGCATACAGCTCCATACACATCAAAGGTCCCAGGGACCTAACTCACAGTACAGCATAGAAACCAATGTGTCACAAATGTGTCTCAGCCAACAAGAGACATATTAAGTTTGTCTGAATACTTTAAGAGCAGATAAGATGTTTAGAAAGCTTTCCATTAAATCCAGTATCTCATGGGGATGGGACACTTTACAACACTAGCGTAATCATATACTATGATTCTGGGTTCTCTGTCTTCTCACCTATTAGGGAGCAGTTGAATATCAGCTGTATACACAGACACCATGCCAGGTACTATTGCTCGGACATTTTAATTCAAAGAAGTAGGGAGCTTGGAAACAATATAGTGCAAGTGTGGTTTCATTGATGTATGTAGGAGAGCTGTGGAGGAGAAGCCCCGGGATTCCTGGGCATTTTCAAAGGTAAGCAAACATTCTCCTTTAAATGTCAAAATCAGCTTACCAGCTCAGAGTTGGAGGAGAGAAGGACAGTGAGCACAAAACGTCTGGCCTGAGATGCCACCCAAAGCTCAGAGCATCTGTGGGGAAGTGACAGAATAGTGCAGGCAAGGTAGACAGCTGATCTAGAAGGGCTTTAAGTCACACCAGTTCAGATTGGAGGACAAGAAGAACTGATTAGACACATGCATTAAAATCAGAGAACAAGCCCAGGGCCTAAAAGCTGGAACTAGAAATCCCAGGGAGCCTAGGCAGCCCTCCTTCCTACTGTGCACCCCAGGGCTCTCTCTTGCTGTGCTCTGTCTCCTCTCTGCAGACTGATTTTCTTGGCTTTTCCATCTGATTGTCTACCAGCAGCCTCATGCGTCATCCCCTAGGCAGGGTAGACTTGTTGAACAGTGGAAATTGGAGTGGTGCACAATTGGCTTTTTAGAAAGGTTATTCTTGCAATTACTGTCTAAGACAGATTGTGGGAGACCAGGAAGGAGCCACAGCACTAGGAAAAAGGAGGGTTAAGAGAACTAAGGGGGGGCGGGCAGGGTGGATTTAAGAAATAATTGATAAGAACAAATTGATGATTTGTTCAAAGGTAAAAGTGGGCTTCTGATCATAATACAGGTTGAGTACCCCTTATCTGAGATGCCAGGGACCAGAAGTGTTTCAGGTTTTTTATGTTTTTAAATTTTGGTGTATTTGCATAGACATAATGAGATATCTTACAGGGAGCCCTAAGTCTAAACACATAATTCATATATGCTCATTTTACCTCTTACAGAGCCTGAAGGTAATTTTATACGATATTTTTCACATGTCTGTGTTTGGACTTGACACATCATATGAGGTCAGGTGTGAAATTTTCCACTTGTGGTGGTGTTATATTGGTGCTTGAAAGCTTTCTGATTTTTGAGCGTTTCAGATGGCGGATTTGGAGGTTGGGAATGCTCAACCTATTCTACTAATCTAGATAAAGGACACAGGAGAGAGGACATGTGGTGTGTTGGGGGTGGTGCATGGGTTGGTGGCTATAAATACAGTTTTAGAGACTCAGTCTTTACAGACGAGGGAGCATGGAAAGTAGTCCAGTGTTGAAAGAGCCAGGACTCTGCAGTCAGTTCTCGGGGGTTTGACCTCAGTTCTGCAGTCCAGTATGTGTAGGTAAATTAGGAGACTCACTTGGATCTGTACAATGGGCTTGAGCATCATGAGAGCATGGCTGAGGTGCAGGAGGATTATAGATGGGCAAGCTCAGTGTGTTTGCCTAGGGTTCCTCTACCCTTCCTCTCTGAACACTACCCCACTGACTTTCCTCTCTGCAGGAGCCCTTTCCTCTTATTAGGGTTGGTACCCAATTTGGGAGGGCCATAACTGCTTTGGGCTTGAATTCAACCTACATTTGGAACAGTGTGAACTCTCCCTTCACCTTGTAAAGCATCAGAGGGCTAGTGATATTCTGCAAGTGATTCTTCTAACCAGTCCACGAGGTTAGTTGGCATGAGTGAGGCCAAAGTCGGCACAGAGAAGTGGTGAACGGAAGTGGTTTTTATTCCCAAAGAAAGCCAGCTGGCTGTCCTGAGTGTAACCAGTGACTCGACCCTGTTCCTCTCCTTGTTTTCCAGAGCTAAGTGGTGACTGGGAACACAGCAGAAGCCTTGCTTGCTTGCTGCATTCCTGTGCTTGCTTTCCAGTCTATCTGATGGCAGTGTCTGCTTGCTTGACGCCAGTGTCACTACTTGTGGTTTTGCAGAATAGTGAAGCTTATTCAGAAATGGGACAAAAAAGGGAGGGGTTGTTTCAGTTTTGAAGGGCTGTTAACGGCACAGCCGAAATGTGTTTCTATTTTAAACAAAATCAACTTAAAAATATGTGTCATACCCTTAACCCAAAGAGACCAATATGGGCCTCTAAAAATAGCTTTCTTTGGTTGGGTTGGGGTTGAGATACCTGCTACCATCTCACGGCCATCCTTGCCTGAGTTGAGTACACTCAGAGTAGTGGGTCATCTTTCTACTGTAGTTTCTATGGGACAGGAGGTACATCAGTTGTGAGGTAGAGAGGAGCTCATTAGAGACGTTTTGGTGTTATTTTGTGTTCATCTAACCATTCTGTGGCTGCCTTGCAGGGACAGATATGGTCTGGGATGTTGGATTGCCATGCTTAAAACATTTGCTGCCCACTGATCTCTGTTTTTCTTCTCTATTCATGTTAGAAAACAAAATCATTTTCAAGTGTAACCAAAAAACACAATGTTCCAAAACTATGTCCTTATTAACATTAAATAATTTCTTATGTCTTGATACACCTAAATTTATGGAATAAACTTACCACCAACAACCACAAGGGCTTGATTGCGGAATGAAAACTCTAAACCCAGATGTGGCTTTGAGCACCTGCAAGGACAGGATCCAAGCTGAGGTGTAGGGTGTGCTTGTTCCCATACCTAGGTGCAAGGGGTTCCCTGCAGATGAGTTCAAGGGACACAGCTTTACATCTTGCATGGTACCTGAGGTTATAGAACTGTGCTCTGTCCCTCCCTCCCTCTCTCTAGGGCAGGGTTCAGATGAGTCCCAAAAAAGAACCAACTGTTACCAGTGCTGTGGGAGCTTTGCTACAGAACAGGACCCTGGACACCACGAATGGGGTCCCAACCAGGTCAGGTAAGTCATAGTGTTTACTTCAGCTTTCCAGTGATGGGGTCAGAGGGGCCACCATCAGCTTTGGGATTCATCCATAGTTGGCAAAAGCTAACAGGACATCCAGTGTTGCTTTTGGATACAAAAGATGTGTGGGTTTGTTTGAGGTTAAAGCTTATTTGCCAAGAAGGAATATTTCTTAATTTATCAGGATTACACAACTTTGACAATGTACAAAGTCCAATCCCATTGCAGCAACAAAAGTCTACAACTATTGTTCTTCAGTCTCTGAAAACATTGAGAATAGATGGCATGTCAGGTGCTGTGTTGAAAATAGAGGGTTTCCTTTCTAGAAATCAGTAATTTCTTGAAAGTAGCACAGCCTGGCCACCGAGACAGAACTGAGTTTGTGCCAGTCCCGTTTCCCTTCATCCTCCCAATGAACTGCCACTTATTTCACTCTGCATTTTATGGAACAGGAAAGGGAGGTTCAAAGAGGGAAAGTTAGTGTTCTGAGGCACACAGCTGGTATATCTGCCATGCTATCCCTCTCCACTTAAATTGCATTGATGAATGTGGCAGCCTTCTCTGTGATCAACACGTACATCCAAGGCAGTATGAATTATTTCATGGCCATAGTGGCATCTCTGATCAATAGTCATATTTTGAAGGTATTTTCAGAACTAGAGTAAGAATTGACAGTCACACAGTCCTTAAGGTAACAGCACGGAAAAGTTTTGTTATTAGTTTTTAAATTCCTCATAAGTGGCTTATCATGGACTAAAACCTGAATTGAGGTATAATTTTTTTTTCTGGTACTAGGGATTGAACCTTAGGGTGCTTTACCATGGAGCTATATCCCCAAGCCTTTTTAGTTTTTTTAAATTTAGAGACAAGGTCTTGCTAAGTTGCTTGGGGCCTCACTAAGTTGCTGAGCCTGGCCTTGAACTTGTGATCCGCCTGCCTTAGTCTCTCGATTCACTGGGATTATGGGGGTGCACCACCACGCCTGGACTTTTTTTTTTTTTTAAAGAACTACAAAAAATGTTTTCCAGCAGCTGTACCATTTTACATTGCAACCAATACTGCACAAGGATTTCATTTTATCAATATCTTCCCAGCACTTGTTATTTTCTGTTTTTTTTTTAATAGTAGCTATCCTCATGAATATGAAGTGGTAACTCATTGTAGTTTTGATTTTGCATTTCTTTAATGATTTGCATTGCTAAGAATGTTTTCCAGTGCTTGTTGGCAATTTGTATATCTTCTTCTGAGAAATGTCTGTTCGAGTCCCTTGTGGATTCTTCAATTAGTTGCTTTTTTTTTTTTTTTTAATATTTTTTTAGTTGTAGATGGACACGATATCTTTTATTTTATTTATTTTTATGTGGTGCTGAGGATCGAACCCAGTGCTTCACACACGCGAGGCAGGCGCTCTACCACTGAGCCACAATCCCAGCCCAGTTGCTAGTTTTTTTGTTGCTGAGTTTTAGGAATTCTCTAACACCCTGGATTTTACCTTTATTAGATACTTGAGTTAAAAATATTTTCTTCCATTCTGAGAATTGCCTTTTTACTCTGTTGATGCTGTCTTTAGATTGATACTTGTTAACATTTTCATAAGGTCTATTGCCTATTTTTTCTTTGGTTGCCTTCACTTTTGGTGCCATGTTCAAGCAATTATCGTCTAATCCAAGATCATAGAGATTTAGCCCTACATCTTCTCCTAGGTTTCATAGTTTTGGGTTTTACATTTAGGTCTTTGACCCATTTTGAGTAAATTTTTATATACTGTGCCAGCAAAGGGTCCAACTCCATTCATTTGCATGTGGATATCCAATTTTCCGTTTGTTTAAAAGACTGTCTTCCAATACATCAAACAGTCTTGGCACCCTTGTCAAAATCATTTGACCATATAGGCAAGTTATTTCTAGACTCTTTATTTTATTGGTTTATAGGTGTCTTTGTGCTAGTACCACATTATCTTGATTACTGCAGCTTTGTAGCAAATTTTTACTTCTGAAAATGTGAGCCCTACAAGATATAGCCAAGATCATTTTGGATATATGAGGGTCTGTTGAAATTCTATGAGTTTTAAGACAGGCTTTTCTGTTTGTGAAAAAAGATCACTGGAATTTTCATGGGAATTGCATCGAATCTGTAGATTGCTTGAGGTAGAGTGAGCATTTTGGCAATAATAAATCTTCCAATCCATAAACATGGGATATGTATCAGTTTACTTGTGTCTTTAATTTCTTTTAGTCAGGTTGTATAGTTTTTATTATACAAGTCTTAATTCTGAGGTAGTTTATTCTTTTTGATGCTGCTCTAAGTTTTCATAATTTCCTTTTCTGATTGTTCATTGTTAGTATCTAGAAAAGGAACTGATACGTGTTGACTTTGTATACTGCTACATTGCTGGATTTATTAGTTACAACTTTCTTTCCTGATAAAATCTGTAGGGTTTTCTATGTGCCAGTGCATCTGTGAAGAGACAATTTTACTACTTCCTTTCCAATTTGGATGTTTGTTTATTTTACTTGCCTAATTGTTCTGGCTAAAAATTCTTGTTCTATATTGAAAGAAAGTATTCTGTGTGTTTTTCATTTATAGATTTTATAGTGTTGGGGTTATTTCCTTCTATTCTTGGTTTGTTAAGTTTTTTATCGTGAAAGGATGCTGAGTTTTGTAAATACTTTTTCTGCATTAATTGATACGACAATGTAGTTTTTCTTCTTCATTCTATTAAGGTGTATTACTTTGATTTTCATACACCTATCCTTGTAGTATAAGAATAAATCCTACTTGGTCCTGTTGTATAATTCTTTTTATATGTGGCTAAATTTGGTTTGCTAATATTTTGTTGAGCATTGTTGCATAAATATTCTTAAGGGATATTGGCCTGTGGTTTGTTTGTTTTTTAATAGTGTCTTTGTCTGGCTTTCAGTCAATGTAATTCTAGACCGATGGAATGAATTAGAAACTGCTACATCCTCTTCAGGTTTTTTTGAAGGGGGCCACTTCGAGAAGAATCAGTGTTAATTGTACTTTAACTATTTAGTAGGGTTCACCACTAACACCGTCAGGTCCATCTTTTGTTTGTCATGAGTTTTTTGGTTACTGATCTAATCTCCTTGCTAGTTACGTCTGTTCATATTTTTTACTTCTTCATACTTTAGTCATATTAGGTTTTGCATTTTCAGGGATTTGCACTTCACCAAGGTCAGACTTGTTGCAATATTATTGCTCATAGTACTCTCATGAAATTCTTTTTATTCTGTAGCATAGGTAGTAATATCCCCAGTTTCAGTTCTAACTTTAGTAATTTTAACCTTCTCTTTTTTTTCTTAATCCACGTAGCTAACAGCTTGCTGATTTCTTGGCCTTTCCAAAGAAGCAACTTTTGATTTTTACTGATTTTATTTCCCTTATTTTTGTATTCTCAATTTTATCTCTCCTTTAATGTTTATTATCTACTTCCTTCCTCTAGCTTTGAGTTTAGTTTGTTCTTTCTCATCCCTTACGTTGCAAAGTTGGGTTGTTGATTTTTTAATTATCTTTCTTACTTTTTTAATGTATACATTTACAGCTATAAAATTTCCCTTAGCACTGCTTTCACCGTATTCCAGTTTGGGTATGTTGTGTTTTCGGTTTCATTCATCTCTACGTATTTAATAATTTCTCTTGTGAGTTCTTAATTTGATCCATTGGCTGTTTAACAGTGTTTTCTTTAATTTCCACAAATTTGTACATTCTTCAGTTTTACTTCTGTTATCAATTTCTAACTTCATCCTGTCTGGGGTTAAAGAAAACACTCTGTATGGTACATATCACTTTTAATTTATGGAGACTTAACCTATGACCTAATGTGGTCTATTCTGGAAAATGTCCTGTGTGCACTTGAGAAGAATGTGTGTGTGCTGTTGTTGAATAGAGTGTATTGTATATGTCTGTTAGATCTGATGGTTTATTGTGTTGTTTAAGTCCTCTGTTTCTTATCCCTGTCCAGTTGCTCTATCCATTGTTGAGAATGAATTGAGGTCTCTATTACTGTAGAAAGTTTATTTCTCCCTTCAATTATATTGAGTTTTTCTTCATATAATTTGATGGTCTATAATTAGGTTCATAATTGTAATATCTTCTTGCTATATTCACATTTTTTTTGGTACCAAGGATTGAACTCAGGGGTACTCGACCACTGAGTCACATCCCCAGCCCTATTTTGTGTTTTATATAGAGACAGGGTCTTGCTGAGTTGCTTAGCACCTCACCATTGCTGAGGCTGGCTTTGAATTCGCAATTCTCCTGTCACAGCCTCCCAAAGTGCTAGGATTGCAGGCGTGCACCACCATGCCCAGGTCTGTATTCACATTTTATTCATATACAACATACTGTTTTATATAGTAGTAGCATGTTACTCTTGCTCTTTTTTTTTTCTTAATAGACAGCATACCTTCATTTTATTTGTTTGTTTTTGTATGTGGTGCTGGGGATCGAACCCAGTGCCTCACACATGCTAAGCAAGCACTCTGCCACTGAGCCCCAGCCCCAGCCCACTCTTGCTCTTTTTGATTGCTGTTTGCACATTATAACTTTTACCATCCTCCCTGTTTTGGTCACTTTTTTTTTTTTTTTGTTGCTATGACTGAAAGATGTGACCATAACAATTTTAGGAGGAAAAGCTTATTTGGGAGCTCACAGTTTTAGAGTCTTACTTCATAGAAGGACGCTCCCTTCCTGAGGGCTTGAGGTGAAGCTGAACATCATGGCAGAAGAGTGTGGCAGAGGGAAGCAGCTCATGTGATGATCAGAGAGCAGAGAGAATCCAGGCGCAGTGGTGCAAGCCTATAATCCCAGCATTCAGGGAGGCTGAGACAGGAGAATTGCAAGTTCAAAGCCAGCCTCAGCAAATGCGAGGCACTAAGCAACTCAGGGAGACCCTGTCTCTAATAAAAAACATAAAATAGTGCTGGGGTTGTGGCTCAGTGGTCGAGTACGCCTGAGTTCAGTCCCCAATACCTAAAAGAAAAAAAAAGAGAGAGAAAGCAGAGACTCCACTCTGCACATACAAAATATATACCCATAGCCACACCCCCAATGAACCACTTCCTCCAGTCACACCCCACATGCCTCCAGCTACCATTCAGTTAATCCCATTAGGGCTTAATTCACTGATTGGGTTAATGTTGTGACCCAATCATTTTGCCAAACCTTTTTGCATTGTCTCACATGTGAGCTTCTAGGGGACACCTCACATCCAAACCATAACACTACCATTTTCAATTCACTTGTGTCTTTGCATCTAAGGTGAGTCTCTTATAGACAGCATATAGATAAATCATGTTTTGTCCATTGGGCCAAACTCTGTCTTTGGGTTGGAGAATTTAATCCACTTACATTTATTTCTTCCTATAGGTTTGAGTAACTGACTGGAGTCCTTTCATTTCACCCTGCAGGACTCTCTTGAACATGTATTTCAAGGCAGATTTTATGATAACAACTCCTTTAGCTTTTGTTTATCTGAAAATGTCTTAATTTCTCCATCATTTTTGAATCCAGATATGGGATTCCTAATTGCAAGAGTTTCCCCTTGCCTCTTTTTTGCACTTCGTCTATATGGGTTCACTATCTTCTGGCCTCCAAAGTTTCTGATGAAAAAAATTGATGATGGTGTCATGGAGGATCCCATATATGTGGTGAGTTGCTTTTCTCATGCTGCTTTCAAGATTCTTTGTCTTTTGAAGCTTTGAATATGTCTTGGCATCCATTCCTGTGAGTTCATCTAGCTTGGAGTTGACTGTATTTCTTGGATGTTTATAGTGATGACTTTTATTAAATTTGGACAGTTTTCAGCTATTGTTTTGAGAAACATTCTCCTTGCCCTTTTCTCTTTTTTTGTTTTCTGGTATTCCCATGGCACATCTGTTGGTCAGTCTGGTGGAAACCCAAGTTCCCTTAAGCTGTTTTCTGATTTCTTCAATCATTTTACTTGCTAGTCCTCAGACTTAATAATTTCCACTGTCTTATCTTCAAGTGCATTGACTTTTTTTCTTCTGCCTGCTCAACTGTGTCCTTGAGTCCCTCTAGTAACTTTTTTGTTTTAGTTATATTTTTCGGTTCCAGAGTTTTTGTAATCTTTTTAGGAATTCTCTCTCTATTGGTATTTCCATTTTGTTTCACACATTATTTTCTTGACTTTCTCCATATCTTCCCTTAGTTCTTTGAGCATCTTTAAGACAGTTGTTTAAGTCTTTGTTTCTATATCTCCCTAGAAGATCTGTCATCAGTTTTTTGTTGTTGTTTTTGTTTTTAATAATGCTAAGAATTGAACTCAGGGGTGCTCTATCACTGAGCTATACCTCCAGCCATTTTTTTATTTTAAGACAGGGTCTCACTAAGTTGCTGAAGCTGGCCTCAAACTTGCAGTCCTCCTGCCTCAGCCTCCTGAGTCTCTGGGATTACAGGCATACTTCACTGTGGTCAGGTGTCACCGGGTCTTTACCTGGGACAATTTATATTGCTTTCCCCCCGCTACAAATGGGCCATATTTTCTTATTTTCCTGTGTGCCTTGTGATCTTCTTGTTGAAAACTGGACATTTCAATCTAATAGTGTGGCAACTCTGGAAATCAGATTATCCCCCCTTCCCCAGGGTTTGCTGATTTTCGTTATTTTTCTTTTAATTGTTTAGACTGTGCAATCAATCATTCTGAGATGTAAACTTAGGTCTTCTCAGGCCTTTTCTGAGCCTGGGTTATTCCCTGGGAATGTGTAGTCACTTTCCAATTTTCCTGTATGTGCAGTTGTTTGGAATATGCTAGTTTCTAATGTCTGATTCCACAGAAGGGGGGGGGGTAAGAAGGGTGGATATTGGTCCCTTAAGTCCTCTCTAAGTCTGTCCCTTCAGCTAGAAGAGAAGCAGATTGTGCCCGGGGGTGGGGTGTGCAACAACAGTGGACACCTGCCTCTTTGTGTACCTCTTTGATCAGAAACAACATTCAGCTGTCAGAACATCAGATCAGCGCTGAGATCTCTACTATTTGGAGGATAGGATACTTATTGCCCACCCTGCCTCCCATAAGCCATGTGCAGATTGATTCAAGGACATGTGCACAGCTGTCTACCATATGGCTGGGGGTGGGGAGGATATGTAATTGCTACCGTGTTAAAAGTTGAAATTGATGAAATTAACTGCACTTTACTGTCCAAGACTTCCCCTCCAAGTTGCAAGCTTTCACAGATTTCATAGTGCCCAAATAGTTACATCACACAGATTCTGCCAGTGCAGTTGTTATCTAGATGGGGAGGGAAATTCCTGGTGATTGCTACTCTACCCATTTCCCCAGAATTCGGACAGGTTACTAGTTTTCTCCTGATCTGTGAAAATGTAACAACAAGCTAGAGTTTGGTTTTCATTAAGGAAAAAATAATTCAATCTGTATGCGTATTTGTTTGGTAAAACTGTCACTGACATGCTTTTTTCCTAAAGTATAATGATTAGTATCTTTCAGAAAAGAATTTTTATTATGATTTCTTATTTTCAGATACTATATGATGATACTTAAAAGGTGAAAATCACTCCTTTAAGTTTGAAGTCAAAGCCTAATAGGATTAGACCACTTTGACAGTGTGCAGAGTTGAATCTGATTATAGCACCAAATGTCTAGAACCGTTGATCTCTTATCTGTTAAACTTGGGAAGAGTTGGTAACAGAAAAAGACAGCATATTAGTGTATTGTTGAAAATCAGGGAAGAAAATTCTGCCTTTGGAAAATTAATTTCTTTGAAGTGGCAAATAAGGGTCCTAAATTAGGACTCACAAGTCTTGTGTTAGCATGTGATATGAAGCAGAAAATTATGACACCATTCTGATATATCAAAAACTAGATTAGCAGATCTAAGCAAATGGAATGTTTGCTCTTGATTAATTACTGGAGGTTTAAAACCACTGTATTATTGCTCGGTGAAAGGCCAGTTTCTTCAAATGGCATATGCTAGCTTCTATAATACCATCTGACCTTGTCTTCTACTCTTTTCTTCTCAACCCTGCTCCAGCTGCAATGACCTCCATTATTCCTTGAACTTAACAGGCACGTATGCTCCTGTCACAGGGCCTTTGCCTTGGCTGCTTCCTCTGCTGTGCTCACCAATCTACACTGCTCACTAGCTTCAAGTTTCAACTTCCCAGGGACTTTTCCCCACCCTGTGTATTTAAAAGTAACAGAGGCCATCCTAGTTCCTTTTGTAGTTTTTGCCCCCGTAGCATTTATTATTATCTAATATTCAATATATATAATTTCACTTTCTCTCTCCTACTGCCAGAAAAGGAATGTAATTTTTAAGAGAGGAGGGATTTGTCTATTATGTCTTGTTTTTAATATACTACTCTGTCCCTATTGTTTAGAATTGTTCTGGCTCATATGCAATCTCGTGCCTGCAGCTTTCCCAGGCTGGAGTTGCAAGCTGGTGGCCCTACAGTTCTGGGGTTTCAGGAGACACATTCAAACCACCGGCAGATCCTCATAACACAAATAGACCCTCATATTAACACAAAAAGTCCTTCTGTAATAAAATATGTGGGAGAAAGTTGGAATCTTATTTCTCATTTAAATTATTGACATTTGAGTAGAACTGACATGTTAATTGGCTTTAGGAGATAGCTTCTCCCCCACCCCACATCCCCATTTCAGGCTTAAGATATTTCAAAACTTTAATTTCTTCTTTCCTGCGACCTTACCTGCTTACATTTAGAAAGAAAAATCACTGGAATCACATGTCATTATGTTGTTTGGAGCTATGCTGGGAGAAGCAGAAGCACAGTAGCTGATTCTCTAGAGCCTGTAGACTTGGAGAAAAGTGCCGAATGCCTTTCAGTAATGTAAACCAGCCTGTGCATGAGTCAGACTCATACTAGTGGTCTGTTTCTTTTTCTGTTCTGTGCTAATATGAGGGTCTATTTGTAATATGAGGATCTGCCATGGTTTGAATGTGTCTCCTAAGACCCCAGAACTGTAGGGCCTGGGAAAGCTGCGGGCATGAGACTCTGGCCCACGAGAGCTTCTGGGTGAACTGAGTCCAGCAAAGCTCCATCAAAGAAGGAGGTGGTGCCTGAGGCCTTGGGCCCAGCCCTTACACTTTTTCCAGTGTGTCCATCATGTGGGACATGGACCCCGAGGTTATTCTGGGTCTCAAAGTTTCATATTGTTTTCCCTCTTGGGTTTTGGACCTGTTGGGAAGCAATTACCTTTTCTTCTTGTTTCTCCCTTTTGTAATGAGATGTCCATCCTATGCCTGTCCCACCATGCTATTTCAGAAGTAGATAATTTGTTTAATTTCATAGACTCACAGCTGGAAGGAAATTTGCTTTCCAGATGAATCATGCCTTGAGCCTCACCCATATCTGATCTCAATGAAATTCTGAGCTTTGAGCTTTTAAATTAGAAGCTGAAATGAGTCAAGATTTGGGGGCTATTGGGAAAGAATTGATATATTTTGCATGGAAGGAGGATATTGATTTAGGGGGATGGGGCAAAATGCTATGGATTGAATGTGTCCTACAAAGTTCATATTGAAAACTTAGTCTCCAGTAGTATGGTGTTTAGAGGCAGAAGATTTGAGAGGTATTTTGATCATGAAGCTCTGTCTCTCTTCCCCTCTCTTGGGTGTATGCTCTCTTTCCCTTTTGCTGTCTGCCATGGGATGCCATAACCAGAAGATCTTCATAAGCTATCTGGGGGCCCCTTAAGCTTGGACTTTCCAGCTTCCAGAACTATAAGAAATAAACATCTTTTCTTTATAAATTTCCTAGTCTTACTATTTTGTTATAGCAACACAAAACAGACAAAGGTAAAATCTTTTAAAAAAATTATTATTGGGCTTTGCTATTTCTAAATTGACAATCAGTGGTTTAGGCTACTTTGTGTTATTCTCCTTTCTAATTTTATGGCCGTTTATGGTGTCACATAAATTCAATTATTGTCTTTCAACTAGCTAGTAGTTAAATGTCCATATTAGTCTATTTTTCCATTACTGTAATAAAATATCTCAAGCAGGACATATTATAAAGAAAGAAGGATTATCATCTCACAGTTCTGAGACTGAAAGTCCAAACAATTTGGCATTGGTACTGGCGAGGACCTTGCAGTGGATGTCATCGCAGTGGCAGATGCACATGCAAGAGGGAGATATGGCATGGTGAGAAAGGAAGTGAAATAGAGGGGTGGGGCCAGACCTGCTCCAGCTCACTCTCACAGGGCCAGACCTGCTCCAGCTCACTCTCACTGAGATTCCATGAGAACTACCTAATCTCTTCCTAGGATGATACCCCTAATGGACCTCCCTTTTAGGCTCCACCTTGTAAAGGTCTCACCGCTTCTTAACATTGTCACACTGGGGACTTGGTTGGGAGGGTCACATCCCAACCATATCTAAACCATAGCAACCTCCCAAACTCTAGATTTTGTTATTCAACTCTCTTTAGCAAAGTAAGCATGTAGTACCTCCCATGTATAACAGTTCTCAATTCTCAGCAAGGAAGATACATGTGTGTAAGTCACAGGCCTTCCTTATCCCAGGGTCTCATGAGAAGACACGGCAAGCACAGGCAAGTCTCACATGTGAGCACATGATAGTGTGTGAAATTGGTAAATCATCATCACGGGTGCTCAAGTGTCGTCCTACATCCAATGGTTACCAGGCAGGATTCTTTCCTCTGCCTATAGAGCCTTAAATATCTAGGGGTGAGACAGGAGAATCACGAGTTCAAAACCAGCCTCAGCAATGGCGAGGCGCTAAGCAACTCAGTGAGACCCTGTCTCTACATAAAACACAAAATAGGGCTGGGGATGTGGCTCAGTGGTCGAGTGCCCTTGAGTTCAGTCCCACCCCCCCCCTAAAAAATCTAGGGGGACAGTCAATAACGGTGCCTAATATTTAATGAGGAGATGGGAAAGTTCTAAGGGAATACAAGAAAGAACTCCACTTTACCCAGGAGATTTCATGGCCAAGGTGGCAGTCTTAGAGAGGGGAAGCTTTGCAGAAGTGGATGACTTTCAGGATGAGCTAGATTTTGATAAGAAAAATGGGAGAAGGAACAAAGATGGGAAAATGTGAGTGCAGAGGACACACTCCAGGAACATATGGTTTGTTTGGCCAAAGCATAGGAAAGAGTTGGGGTGTAAAGAGAAACTGAAGTTGAAACAGAAGGGCCTGTGTGTGAGCAGGGAGGGCAGGGGTGCCAGGCAAAGCATTCAGACCTCACATCATGTATATCCATGCTGTTGGCACACCTTCTGCCCCTCTGTGTCAGGCACATCTGTGTGAGTCAGGCAATTCCAATGACCTAGAAACTTTTTGTTTCTGGCCACTTTAAGTGAGCCTGCCAAAAATTTCTTTTGAGAAATAGCATTTTAAGAATTATGTAAGAAATTCTAGCTTACTGTAAAAGATATTGGGAAATGGAGGGAAAGTTATAAAGTTAAAAATCCTTCATGATGCTGCGACCCTAATCACTGTTAACTCTGACATTTTCCCCCCCCCAATTTATTTCTATTCATATTCTTCCTTTCTTGTTTTCCTTCTAGCAACATTGCAATCACCCTGTTTGTTTTTCCCACTTAACACATTTGACTATTTTCTGATAGCAAAAGAATTGCTTTGAAAACAGTATCATATCAGGAATACATTGTAACTCCCGTGGCTATTTTTCCTGATATTGAGCAGGTAGACTGTACATTTTTGCTATATTAAATTAAGTCCCCAGTTCACGGACAGTGGCCCCACTTACATTACGCACTCTTCCAAGCACTTCATGGACAAAGTCATTTAATCCTCACACTAGCTTGAACAGGTCAGTGTATGTTCATATCCCTGTTTTCCAGATAAGGATTAAGCAATTTGGAGAAGCAACTTAATAAGAAGCAGCAGGAGTTTTCCCCGAAGCTCCATCTGCTTTGGGAAAACTGGGTCCAAAAATACAAAGGTCAAGGGTATAGATAACATTAGGAAATCGTTTCAGGAAAAAAAAAAAAAAAAGCTCCTCTTGCCTCTTGCATTCCCACAAAGATTCTAATGTTCAGATGGGAAAAGAGTTTATGACTTTCAGTCAGCAAGCAGTTACTGGGGGCTGTTTTCTCCAGGCTTTTGTGTCAGAGCGACTGGTGGGTGAAGAGGTGTCACCACATTCCTTCTCCAGCACTTTTATACAAAGACTAAAATTGCTAGGAAAATGTAATTCTGGGATCTACACCTGTGTTGCTTCATACTTAGTAAATTGAATTGTTCAATTGAATTGTTCAGCTTTGTTGCTGTGGGCTGTGCTTCCCCCTTCCCCCAACGCCCCCAGAGTCAGTGGGTTTTTTATCTAGTTAAGCATCTTATCTGCACTCACATACTCCTTCTTACATAGCTGAATTGTATAGCAAATGTACTGAGAATCATAATGTCAGTTTCTGATTCTTTGGCAGAAGGTCTGTATATCCTTGGGTAAAACTAACACTGAAAGCTTCTCCTATTCTTATATCCTCTGATTGTTCGATTCACAATTTCCTTATTGCTACCTCTTCATAAAACACTGAATGATTAGAAAGGAGGCCTCTAAGACACAGGAAACCTGTTTCTTTTTATAAAGAATGGTTGCTCTGAAAATCCTGTCCCATACCATGTGGCCAAATCCAGCATGCAGTATGCTATGCTCAGATCCAGAGACCTCTACATCTCCATACCTAACCATTTTGTGGGGCACAAAGGAATAGAACACTGCTTGTGTTACAAGTCCAGGGATGTGAATAACCCCCAGGAGGGAAGGCATCCTGTGCTTCCATAAGGCTTAGCAAACTGGTATGAGAGCTGGCAAAGAACTGCGAAGACGTGAAATATTCTGGGTACATTTTGAAAGCTTGGGCAGTGGTGGGGAGGGATACTGAGGTCATAGTGTATAAATGGCAGGTCCTCTAAGATAGCAGTCTAATGTTCATGGGAAAACAAAGAGTTAGGGGGTAGTGGGGAGAAGCACCTGAGACGATCCCCATATTTGTTACTATTTGTCCTAGGTCAGAAAGTGGGTATAGATACCAAAAAAAAAAAAAAAAAAAGCTTTGGAATTCAATGTGGGGATTTCGTAATCATCCCCCCCCACCCTTGGGAATGTTCTGCTTTGACATAACAAATCTGTTTATGTTTGCAAAGGATTAGCTATGGACCCTACTTCTGGAGCAAAACTCAGACAAGGATTTAGTAAATCTTCTAAGAAAGATTAACTCCTAGAGATCAGGTAAGAAGAAAAAAAACACCCCTAATCCAGGTGTGGCTGATCACATAATGTAAAGAACATAGTTGGTCAACATTGGAGAGAATGGATATGTAATGGGAAGCCCCAATTTGGGTTGGCACAATGTATGGTCTTGAAACTGTTGGCCAGTGTGAAAAGACATCCCATGTTTCAGTCTTGAGTTAGGGAGAAAGGGGAATGATCCTCACTTCTGACTTGGAAAGCTACTGCCTTGTTCCTTTATCTAAACATTCCACAGTAAAAGGCTAGTTGCTGAGATTGTGGATTGTGTGTAAAGCGTTTATAGATCTACAGAGACCTGTTGCTTCAGATCCTCACTGTGCAGTGATGTCCTAAAGCTAATGACGCTTCTTTTTGCCTTCAGACTGGCTCCCTGAAGCTCAGCATCCTTGATGGCCATGTACCCAGGAAGGCCACCTAATGAGAAGGACAGTCGATGCCCATCTTCTAGAGGCATCTCTTAGGATAAGTAATACTAGCTTCAACTTTCTTCTTTATTTACTCCCTTCACAATTTTCAAAACAAAATCATTAAACACATCAACCTGTATGATAATGTTTAAGGTTCACTTGAAGTTTTTTTTTAAATCAAATATTTCTTAGGCATTTAAGGACAATGTTGCTTTGGGAGTTGAACCTTTTTGTGATATAGTCTTTGGAGTACTAACGTTATTTATTTACTAGGAATACTGCATTTTGTTTTGTTTTGTTTTTTTAAAAGGGTCTCACTGAGTTGCTTAGTTGCTCTCAGTCTTGCCATTGCTGAGGCTGGCTTTTTTTTTTTTTAATTTATTTATTCTAATTAGGTATTCATGACAGCAGAATGCATTTTGATTCATTGTACACAAATGGAGTGCAATTTTTCATTTCTCTGGTTGTATACAATATAGAGTTACTCCTAATGTGCAGTCATACATGTACCCAGGGTATTTTTGTCCATCTCATTCCACTGTCTTTCCCGCCCCCATGTCCCATCTCCTCCTTCCCCTCCTCTTCGACCAAAGGAAGACTGCATTTTTAACCAGCATCTTTTCTATATAAAAGCTGTCCTCATCCAGCTTTAATATTTATACCCTATTATTAGTAATGATTCCTAAAATGTTCCTTCCTACATTGTGTAGAATTGTTCACATAGATCTCACACAGACCATAGTTGAGAGGACACTTACAGGAGGAAAGTTCACAGAAACTTCCCATCCTGTGGAAGAAGGCTGAGGGCCTCATGCCATTTACCAGGGCCAAATCAGAGCCACTGTTCCCTTTGCCATTGCTTTACATAGCTGCTGGGAGAAGGTGCGCCAGCTCTGCCTCCTCTTTGCAGTCTTAAGCATCAGGGTTTTTTCTTTTCTTTTCTTTTGAAGAGTCATTTACATTTAGTCTCATACTTTTTTAGCCCAAGAACTTTATTTTTCTTCATCAGGAACTTTAATAGGGAAAATTCAGTGAAGCATCTTGTCTAAATTTCAGCAAGACATTCCCAAGCTGCCCCCATGATAGTGTAGCAAAAACACCTGAAGCTCTCACGACCTGAGTTTTGGGGACCAAATGCTGTTGTTTTATGTTCAGGAACATCAGGTATGCATTCCGGAACTGACCGAAGACTATATTAAGCCATGTAAAAGTATTTGTGGATGCTTCTATGAAAAGATTTTGAGAGGTCTTAGATTAGGTGAGCTAATGCTCCCATGACCCCTTGTTTTGGAAGTATGTTTCCAGCCAAGAGGAAGGATGGAATGTGGGAACTGACTTGGACACCCAGAGCATGGGCACTGGATTCCTTCCAGTGAGGACCCTATCTCACTTTGTCTTGTTTCCTTTTCTCTGGCTAAGCTGTAGTTTAAGGACCTCAGTCTGTGGCTTGGGGGTAAAGCTAAGAGCAGAGTGCTTTTCTAGCTCATGTGAGGCTATTGGTTCTGTCCCCAGCACCACAAAACAAAAAACAACAAAAAAAAACCCCAGCTGGACCCCATAGTTTAAGTTCCTCTATGTTAATTCTACATGCTTCAGCCTAGCTTTTGCCCTTTCTGATGGCCAGGTTTCCTCTCACTGGGCTTATAATAGGCTCATGGGATGTGCGAATTCAACACTTCCTTTTCTCTGCCAGATTAGTCTGTCAGATTCAAGGGGCACAATACTTTCTGAAGAAATCCTTGTCAGAAATAAGTAAATTTCTAATTTGTATTAGAAATTAATGGTAAACACTATTGTAAAATGGATCACAGTAGCCAGGGTGAACTAAACTCTGGTAGTTAGTAGTCTGACTTATACATCAGACATAACTGATTTTACTCAAAAGGTAAAGTTTCTAACAGATGCCAAAGAACAGTAGTTTGTTCCATGGGGGAAGTAATGACCAGGAGGGGGCACCAGGGAGCCAGAACATTGTCTATTTTGATCAAGTGTTTAATGTCGACGCAGGTGTCGCTATATGAAAATTAATCAAGCTGCATTGCAAGATATGTAAAGTTTATTATATGTAAGATATATGTTTATGGAAAAGAAAACCTCTAAAAACAATACAAAGGAGGTTTTTAAAAGGTTAGGTTTTACATTTTAAAAACTCATAAGATACCATACTCAAGAGATACAGATTTCGAGAGACAGAGATTACAGGTACAGTTACATTGTAAAATGTAATCGTCTTTGAATAAATGCTAATAATGGTTTAAACTGATGAATTACAAATGCACTTATCTATTGGTGATTAAAAACAATGCTTAGGAACATAAGCAGCTTGAATAGTAGTTTAAGCTAGGCAAAGAAAATTCTTGTTTAATATATATAAATTTCAGTAATATGTTTTAAATTCCTATTAAAAATATAATCATATTATAGTCAGCAAAATGCCTTTGACTGACGCCTGGATTATTTTACCACTTAACCTGGTTACACAGTGATTTTTTTTTTTTTCTGTCAGAAGTAACTGACAACCAGTTTTGTCTTTAAGATAAATGAAGTAATAACTCACATTGCAGCATCATATGGAAAATACTCAAACTACATTTAAAATGCTTTAAAATGGAGGAACCTACTGCTCCACAAGGATTTTCTTCTATAAAACTACACGTTGGCTACAGTAATACTAACTAAACTACGTCCAACCCCGAAGGTAGAAAAACACCTGAAAAGAAATACTAAGTCTACTTGTAATATATCATATAAAGGTTATATGCATATTAAAAAAAAAAGAAAAAGAAAAAAAAAAACATTGTTCTCCCAACTTGGAGAAGTCCAAGCCTTTCCATACTAGGCAGTGCCACACAAAAGGTTATTTAGTTAACATTGATGATGATCGTGGCGTACGATAAACTCAATATGACAAACACTTATATATAGCAGCTGTCATTTTGGATGTTGGTTATGACAATATTTGCAGTTCGATTAAAGAACACGCACTCGTTACATTTGGTACAAAGCTTGAATACTCAGGACAAATTGGCACAATACATGCAGTTCGAGAATTCTCTTAAGACAATCATCACTGAAAAAGCCATAGTCTCAGTCCTGTTTTCTACATCTTCCCTTGTATTATAACTGATGTTTAAAACACTTCTTAAATCATCATCCAGAATCAGATGCCTTTAAAGACTATTTATCTGAAGGCATGATGGAAATGAGGCAGGATGGCAGTGTTGGTGCCAGTTGTAAAGACAGGGGGAATCGGGGGCAGGGGGAGCTGGCCCAGATTCACTGTGCCCACAGCCAGTGGGGCTTCTGGTGGCTGTGGCTGTGGCTGCTGTGGCTGCTGTGGCAGCTGTGGCTGCTGCAGCTGTGGCTGCTGTGGCAGCTGTGGCTGCTGTGGCAGCAGTGGCTGTGGCTGCTGCGGCAGCAGTGGCTGTGGCTGCTGCAGCAGCTGTGGCTGTGGCTGCAGTGGTGGCGGCAGCGGCAGCTGTGGCAGTGGCAGCTGTGGCAGCTGTGGCTGTGGCAGCTGTGGCTGTGGCAGCTGTGGCTGTGGCTGTGGTGGTGGTGGTGGTGGTGGAGGGGGAGGTGGTGGTGGTGGTGGGGGTGGCGGCGGCAGCGGTGGTGGCTGCTGCTGCTGCTGCTGAGGCTGCCCCAGACAGGGAAGCCTGTGGGACAGCATTTCCCCAGGCCCCAGAGTGATAGTGCTACTCCCAAAGGCATTTGGGGCAGCAGGAGGGGGCAGCTGCCAGAAGCTCAACAGGGAGGCTATGTCGAGAGCGGCAGGGATGGTTATGTTTACAGCATCTGCCACCAGCTCCTTGGGAAAGCTGACCTTCCCAACCCCTCCCTTAGCCAGCTCAAAACCTGGATTGAACTTAGGAGGCGACGGAGGCTCTTGCAGAGGCAAGTCCTCAAAAAAAGTGATGTTGCAAAAACCTTTAGTATCTGCTTTGAAAGACAGGCTAGGCAGTGGGGTGTAAGAGGTAGCAGTGGCCGTGTACTTAGGATTCGGAATGGGTGGAGGAGGAGAGCCTGGGGCTACCATAGGGTGCAGAGACACAAGGGGCTCTGGCAGCGGTGGTGGCATAGGCTGGATGGTTTGTTCTGGAGGCCCAAGGGTGAGGCCATGAACCTCAGGTGGCAAGCTACCTGCAAACCCATTCTGGGCAGGAACCCCTATTGGGAAAGGAGACAAGGGAGCAGCCTTCAGTTGGAACGGAGGCGCCATAGTGTGGAAGGTGCTCAGAAGGTCTCCGGCCTGCAAACTCTCTCTCATGAGCTCCTGCGAGTGTGTCTTCTTGGTATGGCGAGTGAGGTGGTCCTTGCGCCCAAATCTCTGGGCGCAGAACTGACACAGGAAGTCCTTGCATCCTGTGTGGACCACCAGGTGGCGTCGCACATCCTTCCGAGTGTAGAAGCATCTCTCGCAGTGGTCGCACTGGTGCTTCTTCTCCCTGGCTACGGCTGGCGGCTTTTCCTCTGCGTGGGCTTTGAGGTGGTCGAGCAGCACCTCAGTGCTCCCCAGCTCCAGAGCGCAGACCCCACAGGTGAGGTCACCGCTGCTGGCTGCATGCAGGGCCATGTGCCTCTTATAGCCCAGCACGGTGTGGTACTTCTTCCCACACTCCTCGCATACATAGGCCATTTTGTTGGGGTCGTGGGTCTGGAGATGGTTCTTCAGGTGGTCTTTCCGGTTGAATGTCTTCTCACAGTGAGTGCACTGGTGAGATTTTTGGGGTGAGTGGGTAGCCATGTGCCTAGGAGCAGAAGGGAACATTGCACAAGGATTGTTTTAGAACAAGAAAGGTCTAGAAATAATATTGAATTCAAATGGTAATAGTTTTAATCTAGATGTTGGCATTTTTGTTTTTGAACTACTTTTTTTTTCTGTATTTTCCAAATACATAAACTTTTATTGTTAAAAGAAATCATGAACTACTAAAGATATAATGCAACTTTCACATCTATCAGGAATTTTTTTTTTTTTTTGGTACCAGGGATTGAACTTAGGGGTACTCGACCACTGAGCCACACCCCCAGCCCTATTTTGTGTTTTATGTAGAGACAGGGTCTCATTGAGTCGCTTAGTGCCTCGCTGTTGCTGAGGCTGGCTTTGAACTAGTGATTCTCCTATCTCAGCCTCCCTAAGTGCTGGGATTACAGGCTTGTGCCACTACGTCCGGCTTTATCAGGAATATTGTTAAGGACATATTTTCACAATGTATTTTAGAAATCTGTATGCAAGTATTTAAAAATATATGCTCATGAAAAATATTTTTCAGGAGGGTGTTCAAGGGGCATTTGGTATTTTTTTGGAAATTCAGAAATTTTCAAAAGTGACTCACTTTGCCTTCTACATGGAATCTACCAGTTCCCAGTTTTAGTTCATTGTTCCTAATATAATTCCTTCATGTTCTGTATTGATTGAGAGAAAAAAAAAAAAAAAGGAGCCTTTTGAAATGTCTATCGTTAGCCTCAGAGAAAATATCTAGCTGAATCCAGTTTTAAAAATCTCTGCCATCCTTAAATTTTAAAAAGGTTCATTTTATTAACTAAAAAACTAAGGACTGGGTATTTGTGTTTCTTATAAAATGCAATCCTTCATTACAACTTATAGCTTGCAGGTAGCACATAGGTTACTTTGTGTCCCTTACGACAGTACCTTCTTTAGACTCTTTAGAGGCTTAACTTGTTTTACTAACAATTTAAATGCAATTGTATTCTCTGAACTAGTGACTCTGGATACTAAAGAACTTCTAACAACTCATTCTATGAAGAGAGAGTTCTCTCTCCCCTCCAGACACACAACTTAGCATGCCTAATGTGGCAGACACTGTATGATGAGGATAACACTCAGAGACAAGACTCAATACAGCAGGCATTTGAGAGATCTGAACTATGCCAGTGTCTCCATGTTCTAGATGTATTTAAATAAATTCATAGGCTGCAATCTGTGGGACCAGTTGAATTCCACGTTCATGAGTGCTTTTTCCACCCAAGGTGACAAACCACTCCAAAAGTTTGTACTCATGGGTGTCTCCTCTGGCTGTCACTCTTGGGACCTGAACAGGCCCTCACGTTTTGTACACACACTCTTATGACAGGTTTCCAATCAGCCTCTTCTCCATATTACTATCAAAGTCATCCTTCACATGCTCTAATCAATCATGTTATTTCACTTCTTAGACTCACTAGAATAAAAAAGAGCCCTTCCAGACAGTGGGTGAGGCCTTGGGCACCTGCTTCCTTCTCACTGATGTGCTTGGCCTCACCCCCTCCTCCTCCAGGTCTACCCTCTGTGGACTGTCACCTGGGCCAAGGCTCAGAGCTTTCTTTCTCCTCATGCTATAGGTCTCAGAGGAGGACTGTCCCTCCTGAGCAGCCTTCCCAGGTCCCCCAGGCAGTGAAGTGCATCCTCCATTCACCTGCATAGCTGTCAAATCACAGCTGCATCTGATCGTTCTGCATGCCCCCTCCCCCCACACTGTGGGCTTCTCACCTTTCTGCTCTTTGTCCAGCTACACTATGGGTACGAGAAATATCTGTGGAAGGAACAAACCAACGCAGCACAGCGACAGCAACACTGATGCAGAAAAGCACAGTAATCACTGCAGAGACAGCTTTAAAGACTCCCTAAAAGGCTAAGATAGATTCAGATCCTGTATCCTGTTACAGTAAGTGGACTGAGGGCTCCAGAGCCACTTAAAGGCCCGTGTAAAAGCACATACCTTTCTAAAGCCTCTCACCTCATCAACTTATATCTGGAAACGAAGGCTTTGCCACAGTCAGTCTGCAAGCACTTGAACGGGCGATCCTTGGAGTGGGAATGATTGTGAATAGTGAACTTCTCCAGGGTGAGGAACGTTTTGCCGCATATTTGGCAGTGGAACGAAGCCATGGGCTTTGCTTCTCACACCTTCCTTTTCAGATGTGCTAATCAAATGAGGTGCTATTTAGGCACAAGTGGAAGGAAGGTGCAGGGCAGAGGCAGCACCAACCACTGGTTCTTTGTGTCCTGCTTTCCCAAGTCCCACTTCACACGCAGCCTCCAGCCGGGGCGAGAAAGTTGGAGGCACAGAAGAGATTCAGGCCCAGGAAGGGGATCTGCTTCACCAGACAGCCTGTGGAGACAAGAGGGATGGTTTTCTCACATCAGCCACTTGAAAACCACACTTTCCCTCCCTAACACTTCAGAGCCGACTACCCACGGCCAGCATGTTCCTTTCCATGGCTCTAGTGGGCACGATCCTCCACCCTCCCTGTGCTTTGAGAGGTCCTTCTGCATAGAAATCCACTCATCTGCTCCTCCCGAGTGGCAAGGCATCGCTAGCCAGCTCTCTGAGGGCGGATGAAGCACTCTGTGACAAGGACAGTTCTTTCTATAGATTTAGTAGCGTCTACTTTGAGATTTCTGGTCAGTGAGGCTCAGCAGACCAGCAAAAGAAAAAGAAGAAACCTCCTTGCCTGTGTTTATGCCTCCTTGCCGGTCCATAAACAAAACCCACCCCTTATTCAAACCAATGGCTTTTTCTCTTCACGTGTTGTTAGCATAACACAAGTTGTTTATGACACCTGTTCAAACTTCCAGAGGATGAGAAGAAATCATTTGTATACATCTAAGTTAATTTGCTTGTGAGATAACTATGCACAAAGGCTGATGTAAACAAAACGTGGGTAAAGGGCTGGGGTTGTGGCTCAGTGGTAGAGCGCTTGCCTCGCATGCGTGAGTCACTGGGTTCGATCCTCAGCACCGCATAAAAAATAAATAAATAAAATAAAGATATTGCGTCCATCTACAACTAAAAAAATTTTTTAAAAAAGAAAAAAACGTGAGTAAAGCTGTTCTGATGGTGCTGATGTGGCAAGGGGAGATGAAATAGTCCATGCAAACAGAACTGATGGCCTGGGAGAAAGCTCAGGCCACATTTGTAGGCACTGTCCTCTAGAAAACTGTCCTGTCCACCTCTTACCCTTTTGTTTATAGGGACATTTCTTTATTCCTCAAGTACCTGAGGTTAGCCCACCTCTAGCTCAACCTATCTCAAACCCAGGTCATTAACAACCCAGCCAGTCACCAAACTCCAGACTCTTCTTTTTCTACCAATGGACCATCATTTGAGGAAACATAAGTGTCCAAGGCAGATCAGAAACAACATAGTACTTTTGAATTGTTAGAATCCTATGCCATTTGAAAGAGAATGTCATTCTTGGGGTGGGGATGGGGAAATGCTAACCTTCCAAATACCAATACCTAAAAAAAACCTAGAGTACAGGTTGAGTATCCCAAATCTGAAAATCCAAAATGCTCCAAAATCTGAAGCTTTCTGAGTGTCAGCCTGATGCTACAAGTGGAAAATTCCATACCTGACCTCATATGACAGGTCACAGTCAAAATGCAGGAGCAATGAAAATATCATAAAATTACTTTAGGCTATGGCATAAACATGTGAATTTTGTGCTTAGACTTGGGTCCCATCACCAATTGTGTATTATATACATACAAATATCTTGTAGGCATTTTGGGTAAGGGATACCTAATCTACTATATGCTTACATTAAACACACACAAGAGCTTTGTATGCAGGCCAGACTTTTCTGAACTTTGTCAAGTAAGTGGATGAGTCTTTAAAACTGTTCCCCGAAGTCATTCATTTATTGTTAAATCCTCAGAATTAATTTTTATTATTAAAATTTTTATTTACCTTTTCAGCTACTTTCTGAACAGAAAGCTAGATTAAATTTTATTTTAATAGTCTGAGTACCTTTACATATAACTGCATGCACATGTAAACACACACTCCTTTTCTAATCGGTAAAAACTGCAGGAAACACGCCTCATCTCCTGTTCTGGAGGTTTTAGCATCTGGGCAAAATATACCCTTCATTGTCCTGTTCTACCCACTTGGAACTCACAGAGATGAATGACTTCTGTGCCATGACTGAAGGTTTGGCAGGGGACACACGGGCATTCTTGGCCAGCTTCTTGGCACCAGACCTCATTTCTGATCCTTGCAGCACACACGACCTGTTCCTCTGTCACCAACTGTGACAACTGGGTTTCTGTCCTGCCTCCACCCAAAGCCCTGTCTAACCCCTCATTCCCTTCCAGTTTTCCAGCTCCTTCCCAAGGCCTCACCTTGAGGCATCCTCAATAACCCTGGCCACAAATTCCTTCTAGGAATTCTCTCTCACTCACGGAGCTGGTGCTGCCAGGTCTTATGATCTGTCGTACTTCACACCCCGCCTAGGCCTGGCCATAATACTTGGCCAGCTATAAAACACTCCTTCACTTGGAATCGCTCTATTCTTATTCTCAGGTCTGCTTTAAAGACTAAAACACAGATTATGAAGTTTGAAATACAATTTTTCCTCCTCCTCTTTACAGCTAAACTCAAAACAGCCCTCATCACTTCAGAGGAGCTGGTTTGGTAGAGAAGGTTTTTGTATTCATCTCACCTACTTACAATTCCAGTCACATACACTTTTTTCTACTTATCTCAGTGAATTAATTCTCCCCAGTCTTGCTTTATATGAGATGACCAGTATAGCCAATAGAACTTGGTGACGATGGGAATGTTATATTATCATGGCTAGCATGAGGCTCATTTCCTCCAACTTTCCCTCAAACTTTTCATACTTATTTCATAAACATCCTTCCCCTAAGACTTTATGTTATTGAGTGTCAGAGTTGTGTTAAATACACACAGCCTAACACAGAGTGCAAAGCTGGTCCTCAAATGCTGACCTGAATGGATTCCACGATAGTGAACATTCTTTAATTTTTTCAGGCAGTCTTTAGGAATGAACTCAACTTCATAAATAGTTAGAACATTCCAGTTACCATAATTGTGTATTTCATAAATATGGACCTGAGAATACAAATATTTGCACTGTTTTTATGATATATTCATAAACTTCTATAAAAAATGTCTTTCCCCACACACTTTAAATTCTTTGTGGCTCAGGATCAAAGCTCAGCTATTTAAAAAAACAAACCATGTGGCTATATACTACATCTCTCATCGCCATGCACTCAATTGGTGCTAGCTGTATACTAAGGATTCCAATCTTTGGATGAAACCCAATAGGCTTTCTGGCCACATCCTTCAAACAGACTTAGGGTTACTTGGTGGTGAATGGCAGACCACCAGCAATCTAACAGAGAACTGACAGAGTGACGGTCCTGATGAGAGTCGGTTTGTTCTGTCGCTTGACATATAGACTGCACTTGAATCTTAAACATGGTACTATTTCAACACCTGTCACCACGGAAAGATAGTAAGTCTTCCCCCAAAACATCTCAGGACATAATTTTCAGTCCCCTTGATTCTAAAAATACTCAGTGAGTGATACAGATCTGCCAGTCTGCCAAAGAAGGCTTGTACCATCTGCTTCGTTCTGCTCATGCTGATTATTTTGGGGATGACAGAGGATCAGACTGGAATAAGAACATATATATATATATGGCAACAGCCAGGAAAGACTGTGTTCCCTGGGGGCTGGAGGTAAACGGTGGTGACGGGGGGGTCAGCACAAGTGGAGTTCCAGGACTTCCCCAGTGCTGCACAACACAATCGTCTAACGGGAACAACTGTTTCACAGCATTCTCAAAATAAACCATGACTTCTGGCTTCTATTTCCATTGTCCCCAGTGACACAAGGCCCATTTCTGAGAGGAAACAATTTCCATCTTTGGCCTTCCAAGATGGGTGCTTTTAAGTTCTTGTTTCCACTCCATTCATCACTATGTCTACTAGATGAGAAAATTCTCCAAATGTCTCTCTCCCTCACACTCCCAAGACCTGGGACTGTTTTCAAATAAATATGTTAAGGCCACTTTTCAAAGGGTCTCTAACAAGGTTTTATCTTCTTAGATTCACAAACTATGAAGCAGCCAATCACGGAACAAGAGAGGTAGAAATCCTTTGCTTAACTCGACCTCAGGAAGCTTCCAAACAGGGTACCCTTCTCAAAATGAGGACTTGAGTAGCAAGTCTAACAAAATTAAAACCAAAACCATTCAGAATCATCAGCAAAAGGAAGGAGACCCAGAATCTTTAGGTAGTTGTGACTGCTTATTTTTTATTCTGTTCTGAAACTTGCTGGGTGCTTTGTCTGAGTGAGAAGAATGTCAGAAGAGCTTGGTCTTGCATATCTAATCAGTAAAAAAAGGTGCCCATGGCACTGTACTACTTTGAAGAGCACACAGGGGCTCTGGCCAGGCCTTTCCAGGATGACTGTAGCTGGGCTACCAGCCTTGACAGAGACCAGGGTCTTAAGCAGCTCAGTGGGGTCCCTGGGAACTCTCTGGTATTCTGTACAGAATCAGAAAGCATGCATACTTGCATTCTTATGGAAAGAAGGACTATAGCATTTTAAAATTTTCTAAGAGGTCCTAGATTCAAACAGGGTAAAAGGCATTGACTAATTTGAGAAATGAGAGAAAATCCTTGGTGCTATCAACATCCTATTGGACTCTTCACAATGTCATTGGTATTTCCTAATCCATGGGCCACAGGTTTGGTGCTTGAATTCTTTCAGGTAAAAGTGGGGAAAAAATGTTCTGTAATGTTTTTCTGGAATTCAAGCAGTAAACAACTTGCACAATTCATTTCAAATATGGGTATGGATGACAATTTAATAGATCCTGTCCTATGTGATGGTCTACCTTATGACTACAGGGCAAGCTGCCTTCAAATCACAAGAGTTTATCTGTCAACATCTTTAAAAGTCTTTATTAAAGGTCATATATCCTCAATAAAGTGCTAAGATATTATTAAAATCCTGACACCTGAGCTGACACGTCAATTGGAAGACAGCACTTGCCTAGGATGAACTCAGGCTGGATTCATAGGACCTGTCAGCCTGCTCTGTCTGCAGACCTTTCCCCAGCAGGGACCCAAAGGCTATCAAGGCCCCAGATCAGTCTTCCTGCTGTTTCCTCAAAGTGCTACATTCTCTTGTATTTCCCTTTCTGGAATGCCCACTATCCATTGTCCATCTGGCAAACTCCCCATTTTTCTGTCACTCCCAAACAGAAGAATGAATTCTTCCACATGGTGGGGTCTACTCAGTCCAGCAGACATTTCCACCTTCATCCGCCTGACATTGTTTTGCCCCAATTTATGCTGGGTGCTGGGATGCCCCGATTGCCCTGCCCTAAGGAGAACCACCCCACAGCCTGCTGAGAAATCAGGTTTGTTGCCTATATTCTTTCAAACTGTCACCCTGAGAGACTTAACTTTGTTAAGCCAGTGACTAAGCTCCTATTTTCTTAGAAATGAGGCTTAAAATAAGCAAGAAAGCCACAGTGAAGTGTTTGTCTAATATACAGAGAAAACTGAGAAGGCTGTTGGGTTGACTCTAACACAACTTTAGAGCACCAAGTCCATACTCTAGCCAGACATTTTTAAGTAGATGGGTACCTTCTGTTCACAGTATGAGTCACCTAAAGATGGTGGATTGAATGTAAGCACCCAGCTCCAGTTTTTCCTGAAACTCTACTAAAGACAAAGGCAAATGGCACTCCTCAGGGATTCCTCTGCACTTCCTGACAAGTCCTGCTACTATGTCTACAAAGCTTCTATCAACTTTGTCATGGCTTTCTGATCAGTAGGTGCCAGGATCACATGGAAAAAGGAGAAAGAAAATGAAAAACACTATAAACTATCAGAACGAGGCAGCTTGGAATGGGAAAGGCAGACCATGGAGGAAAGATCTGAATTAACACCTGCCATGATTCTTAGGTTACCTGCATGTTTGGCAGTGTGGCTTAGTTTGAGGGTACTTGCTATTTTTCCATGTGAGCTATTTCTAATGCTTGCTCGTGATTGGCTCTGAGGTGACTTTTAAAACTCAGCTAATGTCATCCTATGACTAATGGTAAAATTATACACGGATAAAATGCCTAAAATGTATAGTTAGACCAAGAAACAGGAAGGGGGAGATGATTTTTAAGTTAATGTAACAATTTACTATCTTTACCACATGACAAAGTTACCATCACTACTTCCATTGAATTTTTCATTGTTGTATTAGAATCTGTGTGTGGACCGTGTGATTAGGAAATAAGCAGAACAGAAAGATGAAGTAAATCTTTCATTATCTATAAATGAATGTCTACATCAAAGACCACAAAGAACCTACTCATAAAATTAAGTTTGACAAGGTGGTTTTAAAAATCAAAATGATAAAATCAATTACATTTCTAAATACCAGAAGACAGAAACGTAATTTAAGATATAAGCCACAAAATAAAAATATCTAAGTAATGCCCAGGTAAAGGGAAAGAGGCAATATACAAGGCTGAAGTCACAGACAGGATGTATGCATTGGGTGATGCTCCTCTGAATCAGTAGATAGAATTCAATTTTTCTGTGACTTACACATGGAGAAAAGATAAACAAATGAAAATAATTCTCAAAATTCAAGGTGGATAAGCACCGTGGTTGTCTAGGAATGATCAGCTCCTGATTAGGAGATCAAGGTAGGCTTCATGGAGGAGTCCAAGTTTAGGTTCAGCCTACACATTTACTAGATACTCAAAAGGGATGGGTCTACCTCAGGCCAAGGGAATGAATCAACATAGGGCATCTGGAAAATAAGCAGTTCAGTAGGACTGGAATGTGGGTGCAAAGACGAGGCACAATGTCAATAGGCTGGAGAGGCAGGCAGAGACCAAAATCATGAAGAGACTGCTCTATTGGAGAAGGTGAGCTTTTTTCCTCTTTGGTCATACATTTTTAGACTGATTCATTTACCTAGTCAAAGATAGCTACTAATTCAGATGGAGTGAAGGGGAGGGAGAAAGGGGTAGCAGTTGGTCAAGAATGTTAATAAAACACTGAACAAGAACAGGGAGGAGCCATGGAGGAGGCATATGCCTTTGACTATGGGCCTCGGACAGACAAAGCAAACAGAGGCCAAATTCCAGGGAGGATGGCCCAGGCAGCCTGCAACAGGTCCATCATAAACAACAGAACTGTCATCAGATGATACTTTTGACACTAACTCTGGCAGGGAGTTGTGAGATGCCCTGGAGAGGGATGGGGCTTGGAGTGGTAAGGCCATTTAGGCTTCTCCCCTATCTCAGAAGAGATCATGCTGTTATGCATAAGGAGAAGAGAAGGCAGGCTTAAATGACACTCTGTAAGCAGACTAGTTAGAATTAGGAGTTAGCTTCGTGGAAAAAGGGGATGATGATGGCAGAGATGGAAAGTAAGTCTGAGTCACAGAAGAAAATTCCAGTTCAGCTTTGGACACACTGAGTGTAAGCCTAATGGGCAACCTGGGCAGGCAAGCAGACCCACAGCATGGAGTGGCTGAGGTCTTTCCCTAAAGGACAGTGCAAGACACGCCCTTGCCCTCTGGCTTTGGGGAGGTGGATGCCATTCTGCATGTGGCTTATTCAGGTAACTATAAATGATGGAGCCCTCCATAGGTGGCCTGAGGTCCTTTCAGAAAGCTCACATGAACCACCTTGATCACTAGTGTCTCTCCTCCTAGGGTAGTTTGGTAAAGTGGGTTGGCCCTGGGGTGAGGAGGCCTTGTTTTCTTTTGGGCAGGCAGGTCGCAGCTAGACTGATCCTCCCTCAGGAGATCTACTGAGTACTGCACAACAGGAGGCAGGCGTGTGGGGGCATGCAGTTCTCAGAGCTCCAAAGACAGAAGCAGCCTCTGCCTCTAAATTCCCCAGCTTCCTCCTGGGTGAGCTAGCATAGGGACCTGTCTATGGTGATAAAAATAAGTAAATGAAAATGGAATCGTAGTTCAAAAACTAGACAAGATGTTCCTAAATTTAACTTATGTCCTGTGATAGTACAAACAAGACCTTCACAGCTTAAAAACCCCTTTGGTGGCCTAATCCACTAGCAGAAGACAGGACTTTTACAGTGGAGTCTTTTTTTGTTATACTTTGTTCAACAGATTGACAAGATTATCTAAGCTGAAAGTCAACACTAGCCATGACTCCGTGTAGACAAGGAGGTGCGAGGAAAGGAGGTAGCAACAGGTAGAGAAGGCTAATACCACTGTGTAAACAGGAATGGGAGGGAGCCCTGAGAAGCTACCAGGAAGGCCCATGCCAGTGGGTGTGAGCCACACAAAGCCACAGAAGACCAAGGAACCCAACCGCAGAGGGCAAGGATGCCAGGGCCCTGGGATCCATCAGCACAGAGCACTTCATCTCTCACAGGCCCATGGCGGCCAGCCGAATGCCCTTCCTCCACCTGCAGAGTGGAGCAGGGGCTAGTAGCTCGGATTCCCAGACGGCGCCACAGGCCAGCTACCAATGGCTATTCAGGCTTACACTGGTGGGGACAAAGGGGGAAAAGAGCTATCTTTGCAGACTTTTAAGTATTTCACATTCCTCCTCTCTCGCCACACTGAATTTAAAATAGAATATTCCGAAACAAACAGACGAATGTCTACAAGGGAGGCATGTGCGTCCAGGAAGGCAAGTGTTAAGTCTAGGACTGGCTCTCAAGCTGAGATGCACCATCCCCATTTTAAGACATCTATTTATTAATGGAGACTCTAGGTAGTCTGGAGTGGGTCGGGGTAGACAGAGAGCCCCAAAATCCAGACAAAAGCCTTCGGTATTAGGAGCAGACTTTCTAATCATTAAAGTCAGGGATGAGGACTGTTCCTTTGTGACAACTGAAAATATATCCCCCTCCTCCCTCCCCATAAATCCTCGATGACTGGCCTTTAGACCCTTAGGGTCTGCTTCTATAGCTGGCTGCCATGCTCTCTTTTCCTGGGACTCTAGAGTGTAGGGCATGGAGGAACCAGAACTCTAATTAGCAGTAGGCCTATTGTCCCAGCAAGGCCACCATCTGAGGAAAGAAAAGCCTGCTTCCTTCTCAGGAAGTATGTGGGTATAGGTTTGTACTGAGGAAAGAAGAAAAACTAAGAAAAGCACATCAGTCACAAAGACAAGGGGAAGCCAGACTTGTGAGTTAAAATCACTTGAAAGAAACTTTTAGTCTATGCTTTCTAGAAAGGATACCCAGGACTTGGTGCACTGTTTGATCCCAAGACAACATACCTCTAAATAAACAGAAAAAGGACAAGCAGTACCGACATGGGTCTGTCTGGGGAGTGGGATGGCGGATGGTGAGTTTCATTTTTCCTTTCTGAATATCTGCACTAAATTTTCATGGCTATTTGAGCCAAGTCTAGGGGCACAGACCTGCAGGTGTGGGGAGAACACGGACATGTGCAGAGGCATGCAGCATGCATTGGGGGTTCAGTCTGGCTGCACAGTGTGTGTGTGGACAAGGAGTGGTGGGCGAGGGGCTAGACAGGTGGGATCTGGCCAAAGCAAAGTGGGCTTCTCCAGGGAACTGAGTCCAGGAAGGATAGGACAGCTCAGCAACTGACTGCACATGAGAGGACAAGCATCACAGACCTCCTGGGCGCATAACTGAGTTATCTGGGAGGGAACAGCAAATTTAAGACACTACTCTGAAACTCCAAATGGTTTTTTCCATAGAAGAGGAGTCCAGGACCAAATCCCATTGTGCCTGGATGAAAATGTGATGGGTACTTTTAAAATGACAACCTCCACTATTATTTTTAAGCTTTTTTAATGGAGGAATACTCAAAAGTTAAACTTCGTCCATACCTGGTCATGTGAGAAAGATTATCTGAGTTTTAATTTTCTTTCTTTTTACACTGATAAACATTTTGTGGGGTTTCCGTTTGGGATGGAAGTCGTACTATAGAAACAAGGCCACTCTTCTAAGCTCCTACCCTGGCTTCTCTGAAAGGGGAAAGGAATGTTAGGGAGACAGGAGAGCAAGCCCAAGAGAGGAGCACTCAAGCCAGTCTCCTTCCTTTTCACCTTGTTTTTTCCTCCCCATTCACAGCTTTAGGCCCTTTGTTTGTTTAACAGACCATTACAATCCGAGGCAGTTCAATGGGGGAGGAATGTGAACTCTCTAAGTAGCTGTCCCTGCAATCCACATGTGTGGTCCCTCCCCCCAGCTGTCCAGACAGCTGCAGTATGTCTTCCTATACTCCTGGCTGCCCTGAGGAAGCCGGGCACCTTGCTCACAATGAGTCCTAATTTCCCACCGGCCACGCTGGCTGCTCCTTCCCAGTAGCCTACAGCAGTGTCTCAAGTAGCTCTTCCTTTCCTGGGAAGTCAGGGCCATCCTGCTCCTGTTCCCTTCAGCTCCTGGGAAGACACTGCCTGCATGTTGATCATCTCATCTTCTGCCTGTGGACCCACCACTGAACACCTTGGGATATCACTGGTTATCTCACCTAAGTCATACGTGCTGTAAACCAAAGAAACGAGGCAAGATTTCACCCTGACCTCCCAAACCTGTTGGAAATTCCAGCACTTTGTCAGTTCCTAATAGAGATGTCAGCCCTGTTGGACTGAATTTCAATTTCTTGGTCGACAGCTCAAAATAATATTTGTAACAGTATTATATTTCCATAGTAATTCAATTGAGTACAACATAGTATTTCAATTGAGCTCATAAAGCCCTCTCATGCTATTTGCCATCTCACAGCTCTGTCAGATAGGCATCAATGCCCCCAATTTCCAGATGAGGAAACTGAGGCTCGTGGTAGGCTTAGTTCAGTGTCCATAGCACTGACTAATGAGTGACTGCAAGTAATGTACTATAACAAGAAAAGTGCCCAGTACCTAGCGAGTGTCTAAGAACTCTTAGCTTCCGGTGTTACTGATAATGACCAGAGGCTGCACGCAGGTGTTCCGAACTAAGCAGGGTGTTTTTTCCATTTGTACCTGCTCTACGTCTGCGTAAGAGCAACAGCTCTTACTCTCTTATTTCTGCATGAAGCCTAAGAGTAGGTATCAGGCTCCCTAGCACAGCTGCAATGTAACTGGTATCCTGCTCCAGCTGATCAGTCAGCCTCTTCTGAAAAAGGAGGGCAACCTTGACACTTCTTTTTAGGTATTCAAGTTAGGTCTGTCATGGGGGTAGCTTTCAAGCTTTTGAACCAAAAGCACTATCAGAAATTCTACAGACCCTTAGGGGCTGTGGATGGGGGACAGCAGAGATACAAAAAGTTGCTAATTGCATCATTAGATTTCCTAAAACAGTGTGTGCTGCCACTTTAACAAAAGAAAAAGCAAAGGATCCCATTCTAGAGTATTTTGCCATTGGAAGGAGAAACAGGGAAATGAATTTATTCTCTACTAGATTCTTCTCGAAACACCCTGCACCAGCCTCCAGCACATTCTTGCCCAAGTTCACTATGTTTCCATGCAATTATTGACAAACATGCCCAACCAGAAATAAATTTAAAACTTGCATACCCACTAGGTGAGAGGATAATTCAATCACAAGGCAGGTACAGAGTTCTCCCGGAGGTCTGAAGATCCAAACCTATAAAAAGAGACTTGCACATCTTCAGTGAATGAAGCTAGAAGAACACGCTCCCCATCATGCTATAACCTGAGCTTCCATTTATGAGCACACACACACATCACTGAGGTGGTCTACAGGAGATTTCCTACTGCTTTTTCATGCATTTTAATAGGTTATCTTTACTTATATTATATCCTCTGTCCTACTTGCAACAGAATAGAAAAATTCTCAAGTTTTTCCCTGCTTTCTGCAAGTAAGAAAAAGAATACATGAAATTGCTTACATAAAATATTCAAAATAGCACTCAGAGGAAATGGTATTTCTTTTAAACCAACAGTATTAAAATACCATAAAACAGGTATGCAAATCCACGCAGTAACAGAACCTGAAACAAATTATGAATTGAAAGAAAGTCAGCAATATCCAGTTGACACTTTCAACACAAGCTTCATATAAACATATATATTTATCAAATTTGCAGGGTATCTCCTAATGAAATAGTCAATGATTATTAAACCTGGCTGTGCATTAGAATTAGCAGGGAACTCTTTCGGAAACACAGATTCCTAGGCCATATGGCAAACTAGCATGGACCGAAACAGCAAGACGGGGCCCCAGGAACTTGTGTTCTACCAGGTTCTCAGAAGCCAAGTTTGCTACCAGCCTTGTACCATAACCCTAACGAGCATTTGGAAACCAGTCTCTCTGCTCCAATTAATTATAAAACTTGACCTCTTCCAACTAAGACTATTCCAACCAGTCGATCCTCTTAGGGGAAAAGCTGCTTGGGGTTCTTTTAACTGGTACAAAGGTAAATCTATTATGAAACAAAGCCAATTAGCTCACCTAAGTGATTTATTCACTTGGCTGCCTGCTTTAATTTTCTTTTTTTTAAAAAAAGGCCATGACCATTTATTTCACATAAGAACAGTCTTTTAAGTTGAAAATGGAAAAAATTATGACCTTGCCAGACAACTGACATTTAAAATGACCCAAAACAGTTCAGGATAAAACTGGAGGTGAACAGGTTACTTGAATCACCCAGAGAGTCTGTTTTGAAGTTATTCCTTGTTTTGCATGTACAAACACTTCACAAATCATCTGCATGGTTCACCTGTTGTCTCAACATGCTCAACATTTACCACTGTGGTTTAATTAGATGGTCCCCAAACATTTGTATCTTTTTTTTCCAAGAGCTTTAAAAAACAATGAAACAAAAGAAAATCTTCTAGATGATTCTTTGCATCAGCCCAGCTCACAAGCGGACAATACCAATTTATATATTCAGAGAGGGGGGACTCTCTTCTGCTTCCCAGGAAAGGGCAGGCAGAACGTGAGGTACGCAAACCAGGCAGTGGAATAGCTTAGCTTCATTGTCAAAATATTCAAATTATCACAAAAAGAAAGCAATTCCTTTCTGAACTTAACAATACTCCTTGGTCTGTGAGGGCTCACACAGGAGCTTATTCTCAGGCTGTTCAGTGTGAGCAGCACTAGTGAAAGGACAGCCCTGGCAGGGAGGAGATCAAGTCCTTCAGTCTCTCCCACCTGCCCTCTCAGCATGTCTGACGTGTACATACTAACAATGCAAAAGAGACCCCCGCCCCCAGCCCCCAGCAGGCCTGGCCTGGGGCAGCATCCTGTGCTGTGTATGACAATTTAACACAGCAAAGATACAGTCACGGAAAAAAACACCTCGGTTGGACAGGATGCTACTTGCAGATTCTTCAGGTTAGGATTTAGATTTCAAAGGCAGAGAAAAAGGTTTTCAAATGTCAATTTTTTTTTAAGTGAATAGTAAAAATGACACCATAAAAATCAAACAATTCTAAAGATCAATGTTTCTGAGTTCCAGAGTAGCCAGAAATTCCACATTTTTTTCTAGCAAAGGAGATGGGTGCCTGTAAACAGATTTGCTAATGGTTTTAAATGAATGGGATTGGGGGGGAGGCATTTATGGACAAAAACAAAAGCGTATGATTTCCAGAGTGCATTTTTGCCACACAATATATTTTTCTGGGTGCCTGCTTCTGAGAGCAGTATTTAAGAACATGCTTCTTCTCAGTTAATGAATTGGCTTAGCTGCCTACTGAGCACTCACTGAACCCACGCCCCCAAATGAACAAAAGGATTTCTTCCAGTTTCAGCTCATTCACTTCTAGCTACTCCTGGTTTTACTTAAGCTAATTCTTCAAGCTGACTTTATTTCTAGTGATTTGAGTGGGAAAGAAATGGCAATCCCCCAAAGTGGAAAGTCTTTCCTGGTTTTCAACGAGAGAGTCCTCTAGACTGTAGATGGGCCAGATTTGTTTTTGAAGTCTCTCAAAAATGTCTTATTTTCTAAAGACTGTAACTGCCTATGGAAATGAGCCCACCCGATTTGGTAGGTCATAGACAATGAAATATTTCTGCAGCAAGATGGATCATGATGAACAATGAGATTCTATGTTTGAACTGGAGACCCTAAGTGGGATATTCATATCCACCTCCAAACAATGATGTCATTTTACCCGCACAGGGGTATGTTGCTAAAGGAACACATGGAATTTAAACAGATTTGTGGGCTTGGCACCTGGCCCCCTACCCTCTTACTTACGGACACTCTGAAAACTCTCATGCACAGCTCAAAGTTTTAACTACTTCTTGAGGTCAGAGGCCTCCAAAATCTCCATCTTCAATCCTCAGCTTTCTTTCAAATTCCAGACAAATGCACCCACCTTCCTCCTGAACCTCTCATTTTGGATACCTCCCTGTGCCTGGTGCCCGTGAGGCTTCACAGTCCAGCCCTCTAGCCAGTTCCTCCCCCAGCACCACTGTTTATCTCAGCCATCATTAGTAGATGCTCATGCTGCCTTAAAACATGGCAGCCATGTTTTAAGTGGGTAGTATTAGCCCAGCATTTTTTTTTTTTTAAATAAGAAATCTAAGGCTTAGAAGTTGTGCTAATTTGCCTGGTCCTGTGCTAATTTGAAAGCCAATCCTTCACTATAACTTCCCAGCCTCTACAAAGCCAGAAACTCTGGAGTCATACTAGATTTTTCTCACTGATTAAGCTGTACAGAATCTGAGCTTATTGTCTCTCAAATCTGTTTCCTGCCCTCACTTCCCATTGTTACCTACTGTTGGGACGATTTTTGCCTTTTATTACTGCCTCCAAATCAGCATGGCAATACAACTTGGGAATTTTACTTCTTGTCCTCTCAACAATTTCCCTTTCTCACTTAAAACAGGTGGCGGATTTGTCACCCCTTGTATTTCAGCCCAGCTGAAGGCAGGAGCGGCCTGAAGAAGTCTTTGTTAATATCTGAATCCAGTGAGGAAATTCTGCAGGACCACTGGGAGTGGAGGGCAGATAAGAGGGTGAAAAAAGAGACACTGTCCTCTCCACTCCCCATCCCCCACCCCAGGGCCTGGAAAGGAAAAGGATCTGTCAGCCCCCAGCAAGGGGGGGGCTTTCCCTGCTGTTTCCTAAGGCAGCAACAGAGTCCTTGAGGACAGCTGTGTGGGAGAGCACTCAAGCTCCAAGAGGTTCCCAGCCGCCACTCCTGGCTCTGAGGCCGACAGCTGCAAGGCTTCAAGACAGGGCTATTGTGATATATGGAAGGTCAGAGGCCAGTTCCTCACCTTCCAGGCGCCATGGGGATCTCTAGGTTCAAGGGCACAACCTGTAGGAAGGAGGCGGCACCTGAAACTCACTCAGATGAAATTCTCCAGGTTGGCAGAGTGGGGGTGGGAGTTCAAATGCAGATTGTTATGGGGAATAATCTCAAAGACTTTGTAGGGAGAGACTGATCTGTGGGTACCTCAACAGGGTGCTAAGAATCTTATTTAGAATCGTGCCTACCCATGCAATTGACTAGCTACAACTGCTGGACCTGGAGCCCATCTGTTTTTTTGTTGTTGTTGTTGTTTCTGTTTGTTGTTGTTATTGTTTCAAAAAGGCCACCACTGGTTTGACAAGAAGCAAGGGCTCTGAAGGTGCTGGTGATCTGGGGACAGTGTTTGACAACCCTAGAGCTACAGAGAAGGAAGGAAGAGCAGAAGATACTCACAAGATTAACGCCTCTGATTCCTATGCAAATACCTAGAAAGGGAGAGGCAAAGTTATCTTTATAGCCTTTATCTTATGCTCTAAATTGCTAAAAGCAAACCAGGAAACACATACACACAGGATAAAAAGTGGAGTCTATCTGGAAAAAGATCCCCAGCTAGTGGAGTCTTGAGATCCAGACATGCCTGTTTCCTAAGCCTGGACATCCTTCCCTGGCCAATGTGCTGAGACGGGGACCTGATTTCCATAAGATGGAAATGATGGCCTGCTGGAAACTAAGGTGTTTGGGGGGAGGGAAGACTCCCTCCCTAAGAGAAAGGATATAAATCCTTGTGACAAAATGTGATAATTCAAAGAGGCTGCAGTAACAACAGCTATGTCCTAGAGGCACCAAGGATGGTGCCTCTGGGATGGGGGGCCAGTGTTCAGGCTCTGAGGTCAGTGGCATTCTCTGAGCAAATTCCACTTCAGTCTGTGGTTAAACATCTGAGACCTTCAGAAGAGGTTTATAAAGGCCCCATTAAAGACTCAAGAGGTTTTAGATAAGACAAGACACTTCGGCCATAATGTAGAGAGAACTACTAGTATAGGGCACTCTGGCCAGCATAACTTCATACAGGCAGGCATTAGCAATTAGGGAGCCCCATTTTCCTGCCAAATGGGCACATCACTAATCCTGAAGGTCATGCAGGTATAGGGCACATCTAGAGGGAAGCTGACCTGGAAGAAAAGGATTCCATGGAGGAGAAAGTGCCCATCACGGAGCAGTTTGTCAAGATAGTCCCTTGAGTCTGAAGCACAAAGTCCCATCTATCTGCTTTGGTTCCAAGGATGGTGGGCATGTTGTATTAAAACATATTGCAGAAAAGAGCTCCCAGATAGGGAACATGAAAGCAAAGGGTGTGGGCAAGCATGTAGAGAGGTCTGGCAAACCAAAACAAGCCAAGAGTGGGGCCACCCTGGTCTCATAAGGGTCTTGCCTCTGTTGGCTCTTTTTCCTGTCAACCAGACTAGTGAGACCCAGAAGGAGAGAAAAAAGATGGGTGGTGAGTGCACAGATTCCTATCCCAAACCCCTCCACTAAACAAGGACAGCTGTCTACAGGAGACTACTTTCCAAATCTGTGGTGCCCCAAAATGTTGGGAGATGGCAAGAGGGAGGGATACTGGAGGAAGGAGGACCAGTCCACTCTGCAGGCCCAAACCAAACGTGTGTGACTTCCTTTAAATGCAGCAGCCTGGTGAACAAGCAGCCTGGAGTCAGGTCAGTGGAAGGGGCTGTTTCCGCATGCATGCTGGAGACTGAGATACATACTTGTTCTCCAGTCTGTTTTTGGACTCGGGCTCCCCTTCATTCTAATCACAATGCTGCTGTCAGAGTGATTCTTCTAACATGCAAATATGTTCCTGTCACTTGCCCGTTTGGAATTCTTTAAGGGTCCCTTTAGTTTCTGTCAACTGCAACTTAGAGACCTGCCTAATCAAAACCACTGCAAGATTTTTCAGCAGGACAGCAGTATGTTAAGGCTTGTGTTATAGAAGGAGACCCTCTCACAGTACACACAGATTATTCTCCTGGATTTATCAATTAAATACATTAAAATGGATAAACAGTAATTCTCATGGCAAAACAAACAAACAAACAAACACCTACCAAACAACAAAATTGTGTGCAAAAAGAATAAAAGCTATAACTGAACTTGGGTTTCTCTATAAAACAGTTCTCAGAAAGCTTTGAATCTTCCCTGAGTCAGAACTTGCAAACTCATACACACACTGAGTGGATTGGATGGGCAAATGAGAACCATTTTAGGGAAACAACATAAAATGACTGTGATCCTAATGTGGACCCAGTCTACATGATGAGTGTGTGTTTTATGAACC
>PVHX01001070.1:193570-232676 GCA_004024805.1 Geosciurus inauris
GGCACCAGGGACTGAACTCAGGGGCACTCGACCACTGAGCCACATCCCCAGCCCTATTTTGTGTTTTTTATGTAGAGACAGGGTCTCACTGAGTTGCTTAGCACCTCGCCATTGCTGAGGCTGGATTTGAACTCGCGATTCTCCTGTCTCAGCCTCCCAAAGTGCTGGGATTACAAGCGTGAGCCACCACGCCCGGCTTTTATGAACCATTTTTAATTGCTGCTGCTGAAACAAAAAAGAAAAAAATTACCTTGGTGCATGCTGCATAATGGATCAATTTATTCTCCAAATAAAGTATTCTTTGTTGTAGCATAGACATGCATACTCATTAGCACTAACTTAAAGATTGATAGAGAATGTGCTTTACTGGCTAATAGTATTAAACATTCTCCTTTACTATGATCCCAGCTGTCTTCACTTTCACTTTTTGTTTTATCTACTTGCTCATGGAGAAGGGAAGAAGTTTTAACAATATTCCTTAGATAATAACATTCCTTACGTAAAAAGTGACAAGATGATGTGTTTTACTCTATTTCCACTGTGTGGGAAGCACAATCTACTAATACCAGGTTGTGCTCTTAAGATTAAAGTACTAACTACACACCAGTATTCTTCTAGATGCAACCTCAGATGCTGTGGTACAGCAGAAAGAGCTGAGTTTGAAAGGTACTTTGCTACGTGGAAGGTGTGTGACCTTAGCCAAGTTGCCTTTCTAAGCCCAAGCCTCCTTTGACATAAAACGGGGGCATCGATCTATCTTGCAGAGCTGTTACAAGAGTATACATTATGTGTGTACACAGAGTAGCACAATGACGAGCACAGAATTCAAAGTAGATGAACGAAGCAGATGTGGCTTGTGAATACAAGTGTCAGGAGTGACTTTACAGAGCAGGTGAGCTCACAATTGCAAATAACTTATTTTGGACACAATGTACAAAAGGGTAAGCAGAGCATAGGTGAGGGCCTCAGTCATCTTTCTTTAATGTGTATCACCACTCCATATCCCAACACATGTTTAAAAGAACTTTGTATCATTATCTCTGCATTTCTGGATTTTGCTAAATTTTTCCTTCCGCAGAATGTGTTGGTGGAGAAGTGGACTAGTTTCAGTTCGAATCATCTGGAGAGCAGGCATGAATTTAAATGAGAACTAATACTCTCCTCAGCCTTCCATGAGAGGCAGTTATGGACCTTTCTGGAATTCAGCCTCACAATCAGAGAAGAAAGTGGGAAGTGGCTCATCTAGTGAGAGTGGGGGTGGTGGTGAATAGAATGGAAGATGGATTATAAGAAAACTTACATTGAAGACTGGAATTTTAAAACATGGCATCAGTCAAGGACATTTTGCAAAAAATATGTGGAAAGAGGCCAAGGGTTATGGTTAAGCAATATCATAAAGGCTACAAAACAAGAAGAGGGTTGCTTTAGGGTGAAATAAGCTTGGACAGAGAACTGATACATGTTATGGGGGAAAACCACAAAAATGTTGGATAGGAAATTTAAGGCTAGAATTAGGGATCATTATCTTGAAATGAGTGGTTAAAACAAATCAATCTTCAGATGAATGGTGGAAAAAAACAAATAAAAACTTCTACTATATAATGGGGACTCTGCCAACCATGAATTCCTTCAAATAAACAGTTGGCCTACCTCACAACTTTATTAAGTATGGATATAAGATATGCAAATTGAGAATCGCCCACATTATGACTTTGGGAGGATGATTTAGAGGCTCTGAATTATATGTTACATCTCTGATATATAATTCTAAATGAATTTTAAATGTGTATATGTATGTGTGTATGTGTATGTATGTATATATACGGGAAGCAGTTCACAAAGTTTCTAATAAGAAAATCATGACACATTACAAATCGACTGTACAATACCCATTATTTCTAACATGAATAAATAGCAATGATGTTTTTATCACGTTCTCTTGGTTTTTTAAAAATAGGGTTTCCTAAGTTCCCAATCTTTATCACACAATTCATTTTCCCCTCAGTTCCTCAAATACAAATTCTCTGACAGCAAGTGTTTTCTAGAACATCATAACCCCTCTCTACAAAGGTAGAAAGGCTCTGCTGTAGGCTTTGAGGCAGGGAGAGAATGAGCAGTCACAACGGGCCCCAGAAGAGTCAAGGGTACGGGTGTTCCAGGGCTGAGAGAAGGCACACTTACCTTTCTATGCCAGATATGGATGAGTTATAGACGTGACCCAAAGCAGAGGCCACGTCAGACCTAAGAGCAATCCTAAAGGGGAAACATGAACAAAATGTTAAAAGGAAGCATTAAGAGAAACTATAACAGACCACATAGGCAGACGTTTCCCTATGCAGAATAGGAGCTCTAGGCCACCAAGTCAAACCCTCGCCATTAAATGCCCTAGTACCATATACCAATATTCCAGAGGCATGCCTTTAAGTCTTGAAAGATTTTTTTCATGTGAGAGGGGTGATACAGCAGACAATGTGGTCAAGAGCATGATTATGATATCAGAAAGACAAGATCCAAATCCTGGTGTCACCTGGAGCCACTAAGAAACCTCACGCAATTTGTTCAATCTCTACCTTAGCTTTCTCGCCTGTGAAATGGAGATAATGATCCAGCTACAGCATAAGACCTTTTTGAGAATTCCATGAGTGAATTTAAAAACAGTGTTTATTTGTACTGTGTCTGGCAAGCAGGAATCACTGATAGGTATGCCATTATTTTTCAGAGACCTGAAGTGAAAATATGTCATAGCCTCAAGCAAAAATGAGAGGATAATGAGAACCTTTTCAGAGTGCCAACTAAGAATGGCTGGAGAAGGACACAAGTCCTGAGCAGGCTGGGGGTGGAGGGAGGACGAACAAGGAAAGGCCACTAAGGGGCAAAATACCAAATCAAAAACAAAACACCCCGCCACGGCATTAACCCCAACATTTTTTCAAAGACACAACTAGTCCTATAGGGAGAAGCCTGGAGGATTGGACTTGACCGTAAGACACCCAGCGATTCACCTCAGGAGGAGGAGACAGATGGGATGGCAACTAAAGGACAGGCAAGAGTGGAATTTTTAAAGACTGAAAACGATTTCAACATATTTTCCTGTGAAAATAATGAAGACGGGAAATACATCAATAATAACTCAAACCCGTCAATCCTTACCTGCATATAAATTCATTCCCAACCAGGAGTCCAATGCAATTGGAGTACCACCCTCAAGAATGTCCTCTGGGAGGTCCACATTTATGCATGGCCCTGGAAGGCTGTTAGTAGTGTTTGGTTTTTGAATGGAAAAACCTTACTAATTTGAATTCTATGAATGCTACAGGTTTAATAATTGGGATGCAAGCTGAGTTGTTTTCCTTTTATTTAGTTAAGGTATTTTTCTTGCTGAAAAATGGCACACTAAAAAAGTCAATAAAGTAATGCTGCAAAGTAAACATTTAAACCAAACACCTACTATTTTAATAGCCTCGTTAGTACTGATGATTAATTACAAATAATTAGATCCTGAGTTATTACAGAAGGTTTCTATGGTACTAATATCCAGGCCATCCATATAGCTTACATATAATCTAATTTTAAATAATAATTTTATATTTCAGAATAGCCTTCCTTTTAATCCAACCTCATGGGTAAGGAGGGTGTCTCATGGTCAATGACTTACATCCCCCTCCCCATACTGGGGGTTAAACCCAGGGGTGCTCTACCACTGAGATACATTCCCAGTCCTTTTCAGTTTCTAAGATAAGGTCTTGGTTAAGTCGCTCAGGCTAGCCTCAATTTTGCAATACTCCTGCCTCAGCCTCCCAAGAGGCTGGGATCACAGGCCACCACCGCCAGCTACATGAGCTTTTTGTAAAGGCAAGTCACTATGGATGAATGGGGAACCACCTAAGAGGAAATCTGGCATCTTTCTACTGGGAAGTTTGCTTAAGTGGAATGATGCACATATAAGCATAGAAACCAATTATATGTTGATCGCCAAACCTATGTTGAGGGATTGACTCTTAAATTACTTGAAATTATTCTTTGATACTGCATCAGACTTTAGGGGGAAAAAGAAGGCTCTTTTGTGGAGATGCTACAGTTGAAGTTCTGATTCCACAAACATAGCAAGCACACAATTTTTAGTGGCAGTCACTGCCTTGGCCTGGATGCACCGCTATCAGATGAAGACATACTTCATGCCGAAAGCTAAATTATCAAATGGAAAAGTGTGGCTTCATTTCCTACTCCTCCCTCTACTCCACTGCCCCTCCCTACTTTGGTATGATGTCACACGAAATTACGTCCAGAACTGGGAGAACTAAGCAGCCAGTAATAAAAGCTAAGTGCTGTGCTTAATGCTTTCTTATCTGCAAGTTAGTGCTTATGGAGGTGAGAGTCTACCAATGTTTACTGCCGTAGTACTTTCCTGTTTCAGAAGGAATCTCAGATCTCAGCAGCAAGACGACCTGCTGAAGTGACCCTATTCCTACCATCCACATGAATCTGTTCCTCTATAGGATTCCCACCACGATGCACATATCTGTACACCTCTATTTCAAATTTCATCTCTACCTACAGTCAAAATGAAAATCCAAATAGGTTTCTTTAAAAAGATAATCTTGGTGGTTAAAAAAAATGACACGAGGGCCAAGTTCTAGCCTACTGCATGCTTTACTCCCTCACCCCCTACATCTAAAAATTTCCATTATGATTTGAAGATATTGTTTTCCCAAAGAATGCTGAGAACTATTTCCCACTTCAGCTCAGGCTTAAAAAAGAAATTGTAACCTGAGAGTAGCTCAGAAATTGGGTTTGTCCTAGGGTCCTGTGAAATCAGAGTAGTCAGCCTTTGCTTCCTTTGATAAGGAATTCATAGCCTACAGTGGTAGTAATTCTGGTTAAAGAAATTGTCAAAGGATGTTTTATTTTGTATTATTTAACATTACATCATAGAATTAAGTCATATACCATGGAAGCTTTATCCATCTCAATCACTAAATCACTAAATTTGGTCAAGTGAGAGTCTACAAAATTCTTCATTAAAAGCGGTTTCACCTTCTTAATGAAGGTCTAAACATTACGTTGAGGTTTATTTTTAGAACAGAATGGAGCAGAGTACCTGGTTATGAAAAGGATAATGCCATTCACTTTTAATGCCTTCCCCTAGAGGCTGACGGACTGCCCAACAAACTTGCCACACCAAAAAAGTGCAATAATTCTCTATAAAGGAAAGACGTTTTTAAAAAGCGAAAGCTCTGATCAAGTGACAATAGACTAAAACAGGGTTTCCTAAAATTTAGTTGAAGCAGTTGAAACCTGGATAAGTAACTGTGTTCAAAGGAATGTTCAGCCATCAATTGCCAGCATCCAGCTGCACATACAGCCAGGAGCTTTGCTAGGCTCAGAGATATAAAAATGAATGCGGCACAGCTGCTTTACTTCCAGCTAAAAGAATACATTTAAACAAAGAGCTACAGGGCAATGTGTTAAGTGCTATAACCGAGGCGTGCACAAAGGGCTGGGGCCAAAGGAAGAAGCCATAAATTCTTCCTGGGAAATCAAGCAAGTGACGGACGGTGATTTTTCCTTGTGATGAATTCAAGACTTTTTCTTTCCTATGTTCTGAAAAGGGAGGTGCTAATTTTAAGATTTATGAACTCTTCTAACGTCAGGTGCTATCTTGGTCTATTTGTCAATTTCATTTATGTCTGACACAAACTTTCAATTACAATATCCCAAGAGTATAAATTTTGATAAATAAGTGCCATATAGCAATATTCCCATGAAATGCACACAATACAGAGTGGCATGATTCACAGCATGAGGGGAACTTAGATTCCAAGTGTGAAGATGTTTTGAAACATAAATGGAAGACAGGTTTTAGAGGATTCATATGTAATATTAATGCTTATTTTAAATATCATTTTTCTTTTCTTCTTAAAGCAAAACTAAAAGCATTGCCTGATTATATCATGGTTCATATTTGTCTTTATGTCTGTGTTTCAAAAAAAGAAGGGGGTGTTGAGTCAACTTCTACTTAACATCATTTATTATGCATACCATATTCCTACTTATAACATAGTTGTGACAAAACCTCCATTGTTCATTGCACACTAGCCCCAAACTCGAGTCATTCTAATGTAAGCATGAGAAACTCCCGTCTCCTTTGGGGTGAATTTCCAAATTCCTCTGTGTTAAATTGAGGTCTAATTTTCCCTCTGCCTGGTTTTCACAAGAAGGTCCATTCCACCCCATGTGCTCCTTTTCAGCTGTCAATAAACAGAGGCAGTGAATTCCCCAGGGCTTCACAAAGCTAGTTAGGCAGAGCCATTCATTCCTTCAGGAAAACAGGGCATTGATTTCAGTGAGTTCCCAGGGAGCAGCTGCAACAAAGAGATCAAAGGCCCACCTCTCTCTCCCTCCATTGCTTTGATTAGGCCCAGCCCAGACAAACAGCGACAGGTCTCCTTGAGACTAGGAGAGGGCCAGTCGGACCACCACATGGTTCAATTCAAATTCATCCATTTCCTACATTCCAGTGACAGTCCAGAATGCTAACCATGACAAACCAGCACAATCAGCAGGCATAATATACTGTGCACTAGTTCATCCAAGGTCAGAGGAAGAAAACAAGCACTGAGGGAAGTCCTCTGCTTCTAGGGCCTGCTGAGTATCAATGGACCCCTGACATTCCATAAATAAACTTCTCCCTCTCACTCTCCCTTTCTTTCTCCACCCTGCAACCTCATAAGTGATGGTCTCGCTTAACAATCTGCAATGTTTTTCATGTCGGTACCAAACGATCTGGAAACTTTATTCTCAGTCTAACTGTTGCAGTGGTCTTAACAGTAGTATGGTCACGGGGTGAAGCTCTATTGGTTCACTAACTTGGTAAAGCTAATCCGTTATACTCAGCAAGCTACTGTTGCATGATGAACCCAAAGCTGTACTTTCTAGGTTTCCCTAAGGGGTGATCTGCAATGAAGGCCACTCAACTTAGGGTGAAGGTTAGCTTGCATAAATTGTTTGCAAAACAAAATGTGAACCAAGATGGAACCATGAGTTGTTTTTTTTTTTTGATCCAGAGAATTACCTCAACCAGATCATCTAAAAGAGCTGTGTGTGTTTGTGGGAATGAGGAGGGTCAGTAAGAGGGAATCTGAAAGAAAACAAATTATCTCGACTGGTTACCTACACTGAACAAATATAATTAAAAGGTTCCTGAAGCTGCCCCTGAATTCGGAATGGCTCCTTTGACACCGCTTTCAGGAAAGCCTGTAATAAAATGTGGTCCTTTCTTTATGCTCTATTCCATTTCTGTCACTCATCCTGAGTAAATGTGGCAATAGATGTGTGAAGTCTCAAAATTCCTAAACCAAAAAGAAAATAAACAATATTGGAATGAAAGGTATGGAGAGCTCATTCCTTGTGGAAGACCACCACGTTCCACACACCCATTCATAAGCCTCAGGACTGACCTTGGGGATCACTAGAGAGACTTCCAACTCATCAATTCACTGATCATCCATCTTTGGCTGCCAAAGAGGCCATTTTGTAGAGGATGCTGAATGGCTCTCAAGGAGAAAAATACTGTCACTTATTTCTGAGCTGGGACAGAAATGAGCTTAGAAAATACACAACTCTAAAATGGACAAGAAAGGTAGCTTGTGACAAAGGCAGTTTGACCATTCAATTAGGAATTGTAAAGCCAACTCTGCCATCCACTCACTTTGGACTTTGGGGAACACATTTAGCCTGTCTTCCAAAATGGAGACAAATATCTATCGAAAATTCCTTTAATAAGGTACTGAGAAATACGTAGTGTGTGTCTCATTGAAGAAAGACAACTTTATAAGTAGGACTTCTTTATGTAATCACAGGTCATTCTGTGAATCAAAAGAGGTTCTCTGGAAACTCGCTAAGTTCCCATAAATCAAATTATTTTCTAAAAGCACTCAGAAAATTCATCACTTAAAGAAAGTCTGTGGCAAATGACCAAATATACTCATCGCTTCATTTATATATCTTTCAGAAGCATTTACAGAGCACTTAGAAATATTTTCAATTTGATCTTCTCCACAACCAGCTGAGGTCAACAGTTTTATTAATCTATTTTTGAATGAGGAGAAAATAGGTTCAAGAGAGGCAAATGGACTTGCCAAAGTCACAGAACTAACCAGCAGAGTTAAAACTTAAGTGTTTTGTCCCCAAACCCCATACTATTTCTATTACACATTAGCACTAGCTAATGTGTACCTGTAGATAGACTATTCACTAAACTTCCCTTGCCATAACTACTTTAATACTTTAAGTAACCTAGTCAATTTTAAGTCTAATGCTTTATGCCACTTTTATTCAGCAGGTAGTGGTCAAGAACATGAACTTTGGAGTCAGGATTGACATTTAAATTGTACTGTCATACGCTGAGCACCTGGTGACATCTGTAATCCCAGTAATTTGGGAGGCTGAGGTAGGAGGATTGCAATTTCTAGGCCAGCCTCAACACCTTAGTGAGGCCCTAAGTAACTCAGTGAGACCCTGCCTCAAACTAAAATAACAAGGACTGGGTATGTAGCTCAATGGTAAAGCACCTCTGGGTTCCATCCATAGGACCAAAACTGTCACCATTTACTAATTTTACAAATAAAGCAATTAACAATATTTTCAGTAGACCAATTTCCCCTCTACAAAAAAGAAATATCACCTTCTCTCACTGGGTTTGTAGAGGATCATTTTAGATAATTTGTGCGAAGCATCTATACCCATGTTAGCATACAGTAACTATCACCAATGTTGAAAATCAAATCAAAGTACAATTTCAGAAAATATTCTTCCTTTTCAATAGAAAGACATAAAATTGAACTCTCAGTATCTAGATTACATGATGCCCTCTAGCATTAAAAGTTTAGCACTCAAGTCTAGGAGTTAACGGGGGCCAAGTCATGAACCCAAATCAAACTGTTATAAAAGACAAACTACAAAATAGAAACACTAATTGAAGTATCCTTTTTAAAAGCTAATTGAGACAAATCTTTTGCTGTAAAATGGCAGTGTGTTTTCTGTACAATTCAGCTTTACTTTTTGCCACTTAATCATTTCAAGTAGAAATGCATTGATAACAGGAAGAAATTCACAGATGTACTACATGGCGAGGGGTGGGGAGGAATGCAGTATGTTGTATGTGAATGGTGCTTAATGTTTTCAAAGAACTAATAAGTATCTTCCTGTGATTAACATTACTAAGACAACAGATTAACTTTGTAGCACAAGAAAAGACTGTTGTGGCCAACAGCAAGTCTGTTTTTACTGCATGTCTCATTTTTTATAACACCCTATCAATGGATGGTGACATGTAGATGCTATAGTACAGGGTGTACAGAAGCTATGGGAACACACGCAGAGACAGAGCCACCAAGTCTAGGAGAGCCAGAAAAGGCTTTGGCGAGGAGGTGACATTTATCCAACCTGCTAGCTAGTACAGATGCACTTTTGGAATATTCCTGATTATCCTTGAGCTTAAATTTTTTCTGTGAATTCTGAATATATCATTCAGGGATTTAGTTCTTCATCACTGCTTTTGTTCATTTGCAAACTTAAATGGATCCTTTCTCTTCTTTTGTAAATACGTCTAAGGCATTGCCACTAAAGAGGTAGGGAGCTGAGGTCACTGTTGTCTGAATAAACACCACTTAAGTGCCTTTTAATCCCATAGGTTTGGTTTTTTTGTTTGTTTGTTTTGCAGTGCTAGAGATCAAACCCAGGGCCCTATCCATGCTAGGCAAGCACGCTAGCACTGAGTTACATCCCCAGCCCAGGTCTGTGAGTTTTAAAAGTTACTGCTCATTCTTACACTGTACTAGCTACTTAATAACATCACATCTTAAATATGCATGTTAATTATAGACTGTTAATACTGAGAAATATATTTTTATTTATTGTCATTTACTTCAGAAATAGCTGGACAGAACTCTTAAGAATATCCAAGGGAGTGTGTCTCACTGAAGAAACTTAGCCCATGGTTGGGGAAATTTGATGATCTTTTCTGTCCTATAAAGAATGAGAATTGTCTTTTTGTCACCGTCCATAATTCTGCCTTTTTTCTCATGTAAGACATTCAAATACTTGAAGACATGTGACCCTTACATTGAAATCATTCTTTTCAAATATAGGCCTATATACTATAAATTTCCTTCTAAGTACTGCTATAGTTCCATTTAGTCGTTTAAGAAGTTTTCATTTAGTTCATAATGTTAATTTCCTTTTTGATTTTTTAATTGACTACTTTTCAGGAGTTGGATTCATAGAAAAATCACATAGAGATTTTTCCATTTATCCTCTGCCCCTCCATGTACATGTGTACATGTATGTGTATTTATACATATATGTATCTATATGTGTGTGTATATATACACACACACCCATCCTCCTCCATTATCAACATCCTCCACCAGAGTGCTATATTTGTAACAACTGATAAACCCACATCAATACATCATTATCACAAGTCCATAGTTAAGGTTCACCTTTTATGTTGTCCATTCTGTGGGGTTGAACAAATTTATGACAGGTATCTATCATTACAGTATCATACAGAGAAGCTTTGCTATCCTAAAAATCCTGTGTTCTACTCATCGTCCATCTTCCCCACAAACCCATGGCAAGCACCGACTTTTTTTCCACTGTCTTTACCGTTTTGCCTTTTCTAGAATGTCAGTCATATAGCTGGAACGCTATACTAATTAAGTTTCTTCCAGTTCTTTTCATGGTTTAATGGTTCATGTCAATGCTAGTTGATTCCTTTTTTTGTCACATGGGTTATGGTTTATAATTCACCAGTACCAACCATCTGGGTCTGCTGGTTTCTTCCATGAAGGATGTTATTATCTGGATTTCTTTAATAGAGCTATTCAGGTTACCTACTCCTGCTTGAGTGAGTTTTGACAGTTTGTATTTCAAAGAATGGGTCCATTTTAGTTTTTTGTTTTCATTTTTTGGGTGTTTCAGGCAGGAAAATAAATCCAGTTACTGTTACTATATCATTGCTGTAAGTAGAAGTCCCCTCAATATGAAAGTCCAATCCCCTGTGTTTGCATTAGTGCTTCATATTTACACAGAAGTTGTCCCATACAAGCTTGAGTCACATACCCAATCAGGAGAAGGGCATATTAGGCAAAGTTAGTAACTACTAAACAATCCTTTACCCCATCCCATTTTCTCATCTTCGTGGGATATATATTGGGTTATAGAACCCAAATTATAATAAAATCTTTTTTTAATATGTATTTTTCAAACAATATCCACTTAGCAACATTTTCCCTGGTACTGTTCTAGGTGTTAGGGATTCACCAGTGTGGAGGAGAAAAACAAACAAACAAACCACACATACACAAAAATTCCTACCCTTGTAGAATTTAAGGGAGACAAACAGAACACGTGTCAGATGGTGATCAAAAAAGTAATGCAGGGACAGGAAAGACTAGGAGCATAAAGTGAAGGAAACAGTGCCAATTTAAAATAGACTGGTCGGGGAAGCCTGAGTAAAAAGATGACAATTTAGGGATCATCTAAAAATTTAGGGAACATCTGAAGAAAGGAAGCCAGTCACATGGCTATTTGGGGGAACTGTAACTACAAAACCTGATGTAGGAACAAGACAATTGGTATGGCTGAAGTGGTGAGTGAAGGGGATCAATAAAAGATTAGGCCAGAAAGAAAATCAGGCCTAAGGTAACAAGGGGCCTTTATCACGTAAGGACTGCTCGGCCGCTGTAAATGAGATACAGGGGCACTGGAGACTTTGGAGCAGGAAAGTAACTCCAGACTTCAATTTAAAATAATTTATCTGGGTACTGTTTGGAGAACGTGTCATAGAGGAGAAAGCATAAAAGCATAGAGACCAGTTGGAGCAATGGCAATAAAACAGATGATGAAGGCTTGCATCAGTGAGGCAGCCAAAGCACTGGGGAAGTAGTCATCTGGATATTAGTGGTGACACAAGGGTCGCACAGTGACACATGTTTGAAGAATACCACAGATCAAAGCCCTTCTCAGAAAATCAGTAGTTGGAAATAAACTAGTCTAATTTAATTTTATCTCAGTTTTTTCCCCCCAAATTACATGATCACAGTGTCTTTTTTCACATAACAATTAGAATTCCAGGAAATGACCATGTCAAAGCAGCTACTCTGAGGAAAACTGTATTAGAGGTATGTGTCTTTCTGATGGTCTCAAAATAGGTGGAACAGAACCTGCTAGGACAACGTACAACATATTGATTTAGGAACTACCACAATGTAAGTCCTCATGATGTTACTTTATGATGATACTCACCTCTTGAGAAGATGAGCAACAAAGACATATGTCTTTACAATTGGTTTAGCATATTTCAATTCTTTACCAAAAAATCAAAGACATCACAAAGACAATTTAGGATGAAAACTTTGGACATTCATATAACCTCAGCTGCTCAGGCAGCCCTTTGTTCCCACCTACCATGACCCTGGAAGGATGTCACTCCAAGAAACAGATGCTCCTAGCCCACGATGGGTAGGTCAAACTTCCTCAAACATCTGTTACCTACTAGCATCAGAAAAAGTAAAACAGACCTTAAAATAATATCAGAACTGAATTAAATATTTTTTGCTCCACATCCTTGTCTAGGACCTCTAGTAATGTACTCTTGTGTGATCAGAGGAAACAACATTTGAAGAAGAATTAAAAAACTGAAATGTCAACTTACAAAAGCCAATGGCACTGCGTATGGATCAGGCAGGAGCAATCTGAAAATAAAAAGCAACCGTTAGCTTTATGTAAGAGCTGCACATGCATTTGTTAACTGTAATTTCGAGATTGTTGAAGATTCATACACAGTTTTAAGACAGCCTTTACCATTCCCCCCATAGCAACATTTCACAAAACTATAGTGCAATATCACCAGCACGGTTAACACAATTCACAAGTCTTTTGAGATTTCCCCAGTTTAATTGTATCTCTGTGTGTATTTTGTTCTATACAGTGTCATTTCAAGTGTAGGGGCACCTCTCTACCTCCCCAGTCAAGATATCAAACAGTTTTACCAAAGGATCCCTAATACTGCTCTCTTAGAGACATACCCACTTCCTCCTCCTGTCTTAACCCTTGCACATTATTTAAAAAAACATTCATTTATTTTAAAAAAGTTAGTTATTGTTCATAAGATACTATTAGTAAGTTATATGTCAAATCATGAATAAAGAATTCTACTATTCTGTGCTAAAGAATAAGCTTCAGTTGAAGGAACAAGTTTCTGGAAAAGTTTTTTTTCTCCTGGTTGCCACCACATAAAACCATTCATTTCAAAAGTCCAAAGATTAAAGGTAAGATGGAAATGCCATCTGAATTCACATTCCATATTTTCAACATTTCTCTGACAAGACACCTTTGAGTGCTTCCTATGGGACAATCTAGGTATTTTATATATCTTATTTCATTTAATCCCCATAACCCTCTTATGTATACACCATCATCCTCCCTGTTTGGCCCAGGAGGAAACCAAGGCCCCAAGAGGTTCAAGTTACTTAAGGTCTCACAACTAGCAAGTGACAGACACCAGCACCTAGGACCGGACTCTTGGCATCCTGTCTATTGTGTCCCCCAAAGAAACCAATGATAAAGACATTAAGATATTTTGTGTCCCTTCTGTTGTGACCACAAATCACCTGATTGTTGACAGACTTTAAAATATAGGAACTGAGCCTGGGGAGATAGCTCAGTGGTAAAGCACCTGCCTAGCATGCATGAGGCCCTGAGTTCAATCCCCATCACCACATAAAAATAAATAAATAAAAAAACAACAATAAAGTGATATTTAAAAAAATAAAATAAAATAAAATATAGGAACTGAATGAGGAAAATACCCAAAACAATCATGAGCAAAATGGAAACAGTTCTTTATTCAAATACCAAATGATGGAAAATTGGCATAAACAAAGACTGGGGCACGCAGGAAGAAGCGTATCACAGCAACAAACTGCTCACCAGCCCCAAATTGCGAGTCTCTGACATATGTCACTGAGTGTCAGGCAGTGGTTTACACACAGCCATGATTACTCTTGAAAGAAATTATTCAGTTGGGCCACAATGGTGCGAGAACTGAAATTTTCAATCACAGATAAAAGCATCAAAATGAGGCTCCTGAGCCAAAGGAGACATCTAAATGTCCCAACGTAATGAACGGATAATAACAACTTAGTAGACGACTATTGTAACAAACTTTTCTGTAGGCTTATTAGCTTAATGATATAGCATTATTACTGCAGATTAGCAGGTTATTTTCTCCTGCAAAACCACATAACACATTTATGAAGAGCCTTGGCCATCTCTCCAATGATTCAACAATGCTTAAAAGGAGCCTACTCAATAAGACATTGATATGCTGCCCTAAATACTCCAGCTAGGCTTTCTTTATGGTCTAATTTCACAGACCTCTCCTGAATGACCCAAGGTCAGGAGGAAGCCAGGAAGAGAATGCTCTGTCTCCTCAAGAACATAGCTTGGTGTGCATATAACCGAGTTACACATAGGACCCAGGGAACAGGGCTCTGAGGTTCCTCCTCTGCAGGAAGCCACATGTTGCCATTCCTGACCTTAAGGGGTGAATGCATTACCTCATTAATACTTAAATGTATCAAAAACTGAAAAATGCTTACATTTTATGCAATTCAGAAAGCACTACTAATTAACTTGTTTTAAATAAGCTTTACAATCGCCCCCAGTTACTCGCATCTTAAAGGTAGAAAATTAGAAGATGGGGGTGAAAAAGTCTATTTTTTCAGACTGTACCCCATAATGCCTGCTCTTTCTTCCTCACTAAGAGGCCAGACACCCAGGCTGGGCCAGAATGATGGACTTAGGGGACACTGGAGACAGCTCCCCATTCAATAATTCCTAGAGCCAAGATTTTTTAAAGCAGCATTATTTCAAGAATGCTATAGTCTTTTCTGGATAAATGTAAGGCAGATGGAAAACAACTTTTTATGAAAGCTCCATCACTAAATAATGGGACAAAATGGATTTTGAGGTTCTAAGAAAAATCAGAATACCTCCAATTCTTCTTCCAAGGAGACACATACATAGTACTCCCTTTTAATTCATCGTATCTTATTTCTCAACTCTTTCTAAAAGTACATTCTTTGTTTAGACCAAGCTTTCTCTGAATATACAGCCTAAAAACTGAGAATCCCCTTCTCTCTTCCTAGTGAAGCTCCCCAGTGCGTCTTGGTAAGCAGCAGTCTTTATGCCTAAATTCTATGTCCCTCTTCTTCTATTGATAAACAGTCACGCAATGATATACAGACTGAGCACAATACTTCAGTGGTTCTTCAGTGTTCATTTTAAAACATTCCACAAAATTAACTTTTTCATGTTTGTTTTATTTGAATGTCACCTCAGCTAAAGCATTTACATCACTGTGTTTCTTCAATTGTTATATTCTTAGAGGATGAAGACTACATCTGTACAGCTCGTCTACCAAGAATAGCCATGCACGAATACCAGACAAATGTCTTTGGTAGCAATGAGCACAGGACCATGGCAGGCTGGCTCTGCTTCACAGAAGCTCTGGTTTCCAGGAACATGGATCCTGACATAAGGATGGAACTGAGACCTCCACTAAAAGGTGGAACCCAGCATCAGGGACTACTGTGGGCACCTCCTTTGAATTTTGTTTACATGCCAGAAGATAATACCCCTCAGTGTTTCAAACCTGAGGATATAACAAATGGACCAACTGACTTGTTGTCAGTTCAGGCTGCAATAAAAAGTACCACAGACTGAGTGGCTTAAAAAAACCATCTACTTCTCAGTTGTGAAGGCTGGAAGCCTGAATGTAGTATCAGCACGGTCAGAATTTGGTTGTAGATGACTCTCATGTATCCTCATAGCAGAAAAACTATCAGCTAATTCTTGGTCTTGGTCTTATAAAGGCACTAATCTCATGTATGAGGGCTCCATCCTCATGACCCAATTACTTCCAAAAGCCCCACTTCAAAACACCATTAAGATTAGAATACTGGGCTGGGGTTATGGCGCAGTGGTAGCGTGCTCGACTAGCATGCGGGAGGCACTGGGTTCGATCCTCAGCACCACATAAAAATAAAATAAAGCTATTGTGTCCACCTACAACTAAAAAATAAATATTAAAAAAAAAAAAGATTAGAATTCTGACTTACTACTCTGGGGTGACAAAATGTTCAATGCCCTTCATTGACATTAAGACAGCGCGGGTATTGTTGACAGTGCAGGTATCCGTCTGCAAAACCTCTTCAACCCCAGGCTAACAGTCAAGAAAAGACTCTGACCCACCTAAGCCCCGCAAAATGTTACTGTTATTAAATTAAATCATCTTGTTATTAAATTAAAATTATGAGTATGTTTATTAGCACATTAAATTGACTGGAAACAAATGGATAAGAAATCTTCCAAATTCTGGGGAGTATTCTGGAATCGAAGACAAAAGTGGCCTCAGATGAAGTGTTAAAGTGGTCCTTTGGTCTCCAACTTTCAATATGCAGGAAGGAAATAGAATACCTCTGATTTCCCTAACCCCTATGTCAAACGTGAAAAAAATTCCCCAGAGGGCAGAGCCAGGGCCTCTGAAAACAATGAACAAGAAGGTACACGGAACCAAGGCCAGATAATCAAACATTTTACTTCCCTGGGAGGTCCCAATTTCAAAACTGCTATGGACCAGTGACTCTCTGAAGTGTCCTTGTGAAATCTATAATCTACAATATCACAGACACTACGTTTGAATCTGTATTATTTTAATAATCCCAGAGGCACATCTAAAAAAAATATTTTTCCTATACACCATAGATTCTAAAACCCCACAGCCACTGGCATGACCATATATTCCCCATCATGTCCTCTGGGAACAAGAACATCTTTCCTCAGCTTTTTAAAAGCATTTTTCTAGACTGTAGTTGTAAACATCTCTGACTGCAAGAAGGTCTTACCTGTAAAGCATGTGACAATGACTGCACCCTTCCCAGAAGTGTAGACAGATTTAACAAGACAGCTCTCCTTCACTCAGACTCTCACAATCCTAAGCAGGAGCTAAACTAATGACATTATAAATCTGACTAATATTCTTACAAAACGTGTGATCATGAATGAGAGACAGTATCATGAACACAAAAGCAGCTTCTAATTATTTTTGACATTTTGCTGCTGCATTTCTAGAAAAACCACTATTACAAATTGTCCCCACTAATTCTTAGGTGGAACCCCTAACCCCAGCATGACTGTATTTGGAGGCAGGGCTCTTAAGATGTAAGTAGAGTTAGATGAGATCATAAAGGTGGGGCCTTAATCCAAATGATGAGTGCCTTATAGGAAGAGCCAAAGGACTGAGCTCTCTTCACACATGCACAGAGGAAAGGTCATGTGGACACATGAGAAGGTGCCATCTATAAAAGAGGACTCCCCACCAGAAAATTAGTTTGCTGGCACCTTGATCTTGGATTTTGAACCTACAGAACTGTGAGAAAATATATGTTGTTTAAGCCACTGTGTCTGCTGTACTCTGTTATGGCAGCCCTAGCTGGCTAAGACATCTACCATATTGTTTCCCTTAGAAATGCTATAAGAATAGAGGGCTGAACTCCTAACAAAGGACTTAAGATTCAAATAAATCACTGTTATGAAATAACAGTGCCAAACAAAATAAAAAAACAATAATCCTAGGTTTCCATCTTAATTCTCAGGGTAAAATTATAATGAAGTCTTATCAAAGCGAGCACAAATCATATATTCACAGTGTGCAATTATGAGAAAGGCCCTCCATTTTCTTTTCAGATACAACTCCTGTAATAAAACTAATTTGAAATACATAGGTTAATGCTAAAAATTTTTTTAAATACCTTTGAAATTCTTTTGCAAATTTATTATAATGCAGAGTTTAATGCAGAGTTTAATTTCACAGCTAAATAACCTCAACAGATTATTTTTAAGGGCCAAATGTGATGGCCAATCCTCATGAACTCAGTCACTTGTACCCACAAGTTATTCAAACTTCATATTTGACAATTATTTCACTTGTTGTGTTATAATTTAGGACTTTCCCTATTTTCAAGGAAGTCTTCTTTCTCACCAGATACAGTTCTGGATATTAACAAAATAAGATTTGCAATTTTACAGCTTTAAATAATTGAGATGGAAGGGAATAAAGTGAAAATTGCTGTGTATCCTTATCTTGTGATGTAATGATAAAAGTACTACTATCTGCTGGTATCCAGGTTACCCTTACCTTCAAACATTAAGTTGTACACATGAAATAGCTACAGCTCTTGTTAATCAGACCTTAGTGAAGCAGTTTTTCTTTTCTTTTTTTTTTAACAAAAGTATCGTGATCATCACATTATATTTTTTTTAAATTTTTTAAACTAAAAGCCTTTTAGAGGCCTGAAGTAGCACTCCATCAGATCAAAGGACAGTCATCCAAACCCGGTAATGATGTTAAAGCACTCTGACTCATCCCACCTACGCCTGAATGATACTTTGGTGACTAAGAATCAGCATGTCACTCTTTAGAAAAATGTCGCAAATATCAGGTTATCAGCACTGAGTCCAAAAAAACATTCACAACAGCAAAAAGATTTGCTAGGAGACACTAAAGCAAAGATATATAAACAGAAAAACAGCAATAAGAGGGGCACAATTAAGAAAATTTGTGTAGGTTGAGTATCCCTTATCCAAAATGCTTGGGACCAGAAGTGTTTGTAATTTTTGTTTTGAAATAATTGCATGTATGTAATGATATTATCTTGGGAATGAGACCAAGTCTAAACATTAAATTCATTTGTTTCATCTATACCTTATACACATAACCTGAACACAATTTCATACAGTATTTTTGGTGTACCTGTGTTTTAACTATAATCCCTTACATCAGGTCAGGAGTGGGACTTCCCATTTGTGGTGTTATATTGATGGTCAAAATGTTTTAGATTTTGGAGCATTTCAGATTTTTGGATTAGAGATGCTCAATAATACTAGCTGGGAGATAGATGAGGGAATTTTCTCTTGTGGGATGGATGTAACATTGATCTGGGTTGAGATTACACAAGTGTACATATGTAAAAATTTAAGCTGCATACTTATGACAGTCATACCTTACATGCTTTTTCCTCCACATATTTTATATCTCAATTGAAAAAGTTCGTTATAAAGAAAAGCAGAATATTTATCTTATTGGATACCTAGTAAAGGTTCGTAGGCAAATGCAAAATTTTCTACTTAAACACAAAGAAAACTTCACTTATGGTTATGTTTCTGTTTGGCCCCCAAGTGAGCCAAAATTAATAAATTTTACACATTAGTATCGCTAAAAACATAAAAGGAAAATCTAAAGGAAGCCCACTGGTTAATCCACACGACTAGTGTGGTCACGAAAGCAAAGACTCCAAGTAGCACATTGGCAATAAAAGCAAAGCAATTTCAGTGTGTGTTGTACCATAAACGCTTTTTATTAAGTAACTTCATTATTTAACTATTTTTAGCACCAAGGCCATATAGCATAGAGGAATAAAAGCTTTTGAATCAAATCAGTTTTCCCACTTAGTAACTATATGATGCTGAGCAAGTTTCTTAATCTCTTTGATAGTGAGTTTCTTTACAATTTAAAACAGATACTACTACTTATTTTGCAAAATCTAGCATAATTAATTAATGATGGTAGCTATCAAGCAACAACTCTTTGTATGCTAAGCATCATGCTAAACACTTGAACCCTCTCTGAGAACCTGACCATCTGGAAGTGACGTTTAGATAAAAAGACTGGTAATCAAAGTTAAGAACTTCACAAGGGCTACAGGTTACAAATTATAGGGTTGTGATCTAGCTAGGATTGTAGAGTATCCTCTAAATAGGGCCTGGAAATTTTGAGTTGAAAATGAGTAAGGGTTAATGTATTTAAAGTAAAGGAAATCTCAGGAATAAAAATATAGCCACAAAGACAGCAGAGTGATCCTTCAGGGACAGAGGAGCATTTAGGACCATGTGACCACTGGACTAGTTCTGAGGAGATAGAAACTAGGCGGCCAGGAAAGCAAATTGGGGGTAAAGTTGGACCACACGGTCTGGCCAAGAAGTCAAGGATTTTTCTTCTAAATACTTGGAATCTACTGAAGGATTCCTTTCAGGGAATGAATCCCAGTGGTCATTACACATGATGAGAAAGAAAATCTTAACATGGGGAGAAACTGCATAGGATAAGGGCCTAAACCAAACTCCTGACAGGAATGGAAGAAAACAAGGTATCAGAAAGTTTAATTTTACCAACTTTCTAAAAAAAAAGTGGACATGAGTTTCCCTGAGGGATACAAGTAGGCTGCCTTCAATATTCAATAACCCATAAATTCTCAAGAGTGAGCAGGGCATGGTGGTGCACACCTCTAATCCTAGCTACTTGGGAGGCTAAGGTAGGAGGATTGTGGATTTGAGGCCAGCCTTGGTAACTTAGGGAGAACTTTTCTTAAAATTAAAATAAATAAAGGAACTGGAGATGTTTCTTGGCAATAGAGTGTCCCTAGCCTCAATTTCCAGCACTACAAAAAAAAATAAAAGTTCTCTGGAGTAAAATGTAACCCCAAACCATCAAAACACTAACAAATACAAAGTATTTGATATGTTTATTAGTGAGTGAATCTTTTTGAACATTCCCAATACTGAAACCTCTACACATTTAAAGAACATGATATATTAATAATACAATGTGAAATATGTAAAAAGATAAAATCATTTTTCCTTTCTGTTGAGTGGCCACTTTCCACACATTCCAAGTGCTGAATTTGCTCATGCAAAAGCTATCTCTATCTCTAGCTTATCAAACGACTCAGATACAAATTGCTCCACAAAGTTGGGAACGTTGCCACCACAGTTGCTAAGCTCTTGTGTAATATTGCTTTAGGAATCTGTCATTCATTATGTTCTTTGCTATAGCAAAAGAACAGTTGCTTTATGACTCATGGATATTACATGAAAAAATTAAAGCAGTAAATTAAGTAAATCATATAAATATGTGTAAGGTTTCTTAAGAATGTAAGATGACTTCATTATTAAAGTAACAAAACATGCTAAGAAGTAAAGAAAAAAAATGAGTTCTTCCTAGAGTCTAGATGTGTTTCTTAGCCCTTTCTACATATGAACTCATTTAATCCTTTCAACCTCATATGGTAGACATTTGTTACCTGTATTATTTAGATGAGAAAACAGAGAAGCTAAGTAATTGCCTAATACTACATAGCATCAAAGGGACAGATAAAGGAATTAAACCCAAGCAGTCTGTCTTCAGAGTTTAACAGATTCAGAAAAGTACTTAATAAAAATCAGTACCACTTGAAATTTAAAACAGAACTAGAAATAGAATTTTAAATATTAATCAACATTATACTCAGCTTTTGTGGTGTGAAGTATTCCCAATTAAGTCAGACACAAGATAAGAACATATATAATCACTACCATTATTCTTTATTGCACTAGCTGGTGAAATAACAAAAATGAATAAGAAATATGAAGATTAGAAAGGAAAAGAAATAATTGCTATTTCTTGAAAATTATGTGTCTCAATAAGTAGAGGTATAATACTTATAATAATAATATAACTAGATAATTTTTCCAATAATGTAAATGATAATTAGATGATTATAGAAAATAAGACCAATCATTCACAAAAATTACAAGGACTTCAGAACAAATGTAACATAATATGCAGAAGTCCTTTATGAAAAATCATGGGAGGGCACAGAGAAGACATGTAAAATGAAAGATTAGATATTACAAATATATCCATTCTTTTCATATTAATCTGTAAGTTCAAAACCATTTTTACAAAAGCATAACATTTTTTTGTGGAACTTTGTAAATAGGTACTATTCATATGGAATGGGAAAGATCCCAAACAACTAAGAGAATTCAGTAGGAACACAAAAGGAAGGTTTGTACCTTACAACATATCAAAATGTACTACAGAGCTATCCTAAGATTTGTTCATGTAACATGGGGAGTTAGATGTTCTGAAAACAAAACCCTGTAGTAAAGCACCTAGAAATACTGGACAAGTATTCTTTAAGATATCAGATACTTGTAATTCATCATCTCATCACACTAAGAACTATGTGAAAACTTCAATAGATGCAGAAAAAGCATTTGATGGAATTCAACACCAAGTGTACATGCATAGAATTGCTGGCTCTGTCCACTGGGAAGGCCTAGAATACTAACAGCTCAGTAGCAATAAGCACACCTTGCAACCAGATCTTGGTTTCTAAGTACCATCCTCTAGTCAATGGAATCAAGATGTGGAGAAATAGTGGATCTTATGGTTGGGGAAAGAAAATTACTAAAAAAAAAAAAGCTTAGAATATCTCATAGACTGTAATGAAATGCAAAGAAGAAAAATGAAGATGTGTCAAAATGATGAAGGAATCAATCTGAAAAAGTCCCAATGCCAAAGTTGGAACAATTTATATATTATGACCCAAATTCTAAATATTATAATTTTTATATTATGACCCAAATTCTAAAATATATACCCATAATACATACTGATATACATAAATGGTTGAATAAATGTGGGAAAAGTATAAATCCTCTTTCAAGAAGAATTCCAATTAATAAATGTACAAAGAATAAAGGAAATGGAAAACACCATTAGCATATCATAATCATTACTGCAGGTGAAATCATCACACTAAAATTAGTGGACAAAATTTTGAGAAACAGGATATTTGTATAATCTTAAAATATTTTCATCAAAATATAAATCACTAAGGTAGGCATGGTGGTACACACCTGAAATTCCAACTACTTGGGAGGTTGAGGCAAGAGGATTGTGAATTCAAGGCCAGTCTCAGCAAATTAGCAAAACCCTGTCTCAAAATCTTAAAGACAGGAGTTCTGAGAATGTAGCTCAGTAATGGAGCACTTGCCTAGCATGTACCCTAGATTTGATCCCCAGTACCACAAAAGAAAAAAAAATTACTATGGTGATTTTAAAACATATCCACAAATTATTTGATATTCTCTTCTGTTGACTGTGGACTTCAACAAATACAATATGGAAGGGGCAAAAATGTCACATGACAACAAGAAACCTGGAAGACACACCCAAATTATGTAATAAGGTTAACATCACTAGTTGCTGTGGATACCATGTGCCCTCAAGTATGATAAAGGTACAACACCTGATTTTCTACCCCCCAAATCCATAACCATTGTCTAAATGTGAAAAAATGTGCCCCCACATATAAGGGTACAACACCTGATTTTTTACCCCCCAAATCCATAATCATTGTCTAAATGTGAGAAAATGCCAGACAAACCCAAACTAAGGGATATTCTACAAAATACACAACCAGCCATCTTCAAGTCTTGTATGGCCAGGTCATACAAGACTGAGTAAACTATCAGATTAAACTAGGGAGCTATGACAACTCAATGCAATGTGATATGTAAGATGGATCCTGGAATAGAAAAAAGGCATTCATGGAAAACCTGAATAAAGTCTGTAATTTAAAGTATTGTGCCAATGTTAAATATCTTAATTTTGGTAAATGTATAATAGCTATATAAGATAGTAACAGAGGACACTGGGTGAAGACTATATAGGAATACTCTGTACTCTTTGTAAGTTTTTGTAAATTGAAATTTCCTTCAATAAAATACTTTTAAAAATTAAATATACACATTAACAAAAACAATACAGTTTCCTCAATCTTTCAAAAGACATCTGCACAAAAAAATACAATATACATTCTCAGTAGTGAAATACTGAGGTACTCCTCTAAGATAAAGGAAACACAAAGATGTTCATTTAAAAACTTCCGTTAAAAATTGTTTTGGGACCAGGCATAGTGTTGCACACCTGTAATTTGAGCTACTCAGGAGACTGAGGCAAAATGATCAAAAGTTCCAGGTTTGTCTGGGCAATTTAACAAGAACTTGTGTCAAAATAAATACATAAAATAATAATAATTATTATTAATAATAATAGACTGGGGAAGTAACTGGGGATATGGTAGAGAATTCCTGAATTCAATCCCCAATACTGCAAGGGAAAAATAAACATTGCTCAAGAGGGCCCAGCCAATGCAATAAGGCAAGAAAAAGAAAATAGATATTGGAAAGGCAAATTTAAACCTTTTGTCTTTTTTGCAAATGATATGATTGTGTTTTAAAGAAATCTCCCCCAAATTCTACATGCTACCTGAACTATGAGTGAATTTAGCAAGGTCACAGAATATAAAATCAATACACAAAATTAAATATTTCTATATGTAGATAGCCAGAAAATAAAATTGGAAAACAAAAATCCAAACACTTACAATAGCATTAAAAAATATCAAATGCTTTGAAACGAATTTAACAATATGTAAGTCCCCTATACTGAAAAACACAAAAAGAATGCTGAGACTCACTGAAGAACTTATTCAATGGACAGATATACCATGTTCATAAACAGCAGGAGTCAACATTAAAATGTTCATTTCCCAAGAATTACTCTGTAAAATCAGTGCAATCACAATTAAAGTCTGGTACATTTTTTTAAAAATAGACATTGATAATTTCATTCTAAAATTTATATGGAAATGTAAAATACTTAAATAGCCAAAACAATTGTTAAAAAATAATTCCAGAGAAGTTACATTACCAAGTCAAGACTTACTATAGAGGTGGGAATCTAGCCCCAGAGGTAGAGCACTTGTCTATCATGTGCATAGCCCCGGGTTCAATCTCCAGTAAGGTAGGGGTGGGACCCAAACTTACTATAAACTACATTAAGAAAATCTGGAACTAATGCAAAAATTGATAAAGTGGAACAGATCCAGAAAAAGACACAACTTGTTCAATCCTTCATTTTTCAAGAAGCCCCACTGCAATTCAATGTAAATTTTTTTTCAATAAATATATAGAGCAGTTGTTTGTCCATATGGAAAATAAATCTTTTTTTTTTTTTTTTTGGCACCAGAGATTGAACTCAGGGGTGCTTGACCACTGGGCCACATCCCCAGCCCTATTTTGTGTTTTATTTAGAGACAGGGTCTCACTGAGTTGCTTAACACCTTGCCATTGCTGAGGCTGGCCTTGAACTTGCAATTCTCCTGTTTCAGCCTCCCAAAGGGCTGGGATTACAGGCATTTGCCACCATGCCCAGCTGGAAAATAAATCTTTTTTTAAATTTTTTTTTAGTTTATGGACCTTTATTTACTCATTTATATATGGTGCTGAGGATTGAACCCAGTGCCTCACACATGCAAGGCAAGCACTCTACCACTGAGCCACAATCCCAGCCCTGGAAAATAAATCTTGATCTCACCTTATACATGTAAAAATCAACTGGCAATCATAATACACTCAATGTGAGGACTAAAACTACAGTGTCTGGAAGAAAGTGTAGGCAAAAGTTTTTAAGACCTGGGGGTGTATGTTTTTAAGACCCAGGTGTGTGTCTGGTGGGGAGATGTTGAGGGTGGGAGAAAATTTTGTGAGGATAAAAAAAAACAAAACCAGAAAAACCCTACTCCTTTACCCATCCCTCAAAATCCCTGATAACTGGATTCCACATAAATAATTCTACTTATCAAAAGACACCATTAGGGGCTGGGGTGTGGCTCAGTGGTAGAGTGCTTGCTTAGCATGCGTGAGGCACTGGGTTTGATTCTCAGCACCATGTATAAATAAAAAAATAAAGGTCCAATGACAACTAAAAAATATTAAAAAAAAAAAAAAAAGACACCATTAAACTGGGCAAGGTGGCCCAAGCCTATAATCCCAGTGAATCATGAGGCTGAGGCAGGAGGATCATGAGTTCAAGGCCAGTCTCAGCAATTTAGCAAGATCCTGAGCAACTTAGTGAGACCCTGTCTCTAAATGAAATATAAAAAAGACTGGAGATGTGGCTTTTTTATTGTATCAGGGATTGAACCCAGGGGTGGTTAAGCACCCCTGGGTTCAATCCCTGATACAATATAAAAATGAACTTAAAAAGACATCATTAAGAGACCAAACAAGCTGGCAAATGAAATTTAGTAATAGAATGCTTGCCAAGCTTGCAAGAGTCCCTGGGTTCAATCCTTGGCTCTGCAAAAGATGGGGCGGGAGCCAAGTGCAGTAGCACACACCTGTAATTCCAGAGGCTAGGGAGGCTAAGGCAGGAGAATCACAAATTCAAAGCCAATTATAGCACCTTACTGAGGCCCTGAGCAACTTAGTGAGATCCCATCTCAAAATTTAAAAAAATAAATAAAAAGGCTGAGGGTGTGGTTCATTGGTTAAGCGCCCAGGTTCAAACCCTAGTGTCCAAAAAAAAAAAAAAGGTGGGGCAGGGGATGAAGGTGGAAAGAGAGACAGACTGAATAAATAGGCAAACTTCAGGGTAGAAAATACATGCAAACATGTACTTGGCAAAGGTTTTCTACCCAAAATATGCTAGGAACTAAAACTCATTAACCAAAAAACTACCCCAGTTTAAAAACTGGCAACATATTTGAACAAGTATGTCACAAAAAAAAAACCCTAAATGACCAATAAAGATAAAAATGTTCAACAATATTAATGTTCATGGAAATACAACCAACCTACTTAAAGACGATATATTCAGTTCCTTAGTGTATACAGGTTAAGTGTTATCTATCCTTTACTCAAAATGCTTGGGACAAGAAGTATTCAGAGTTTTTTTTTTTTTTTTTAAAGTATTTGTATATACATAATGGGATACAGTGGGGATGGGATCAAGCTCTAAGCATGAAATTCATTTATGTTTTATATGTACTTTATTTACACAGCTTGAAGATTATTTATACAATGTTTTTAGTACACCTGCATTTTGACTAGAACCCATCACATGAGGTCAGGTTTGGAACTTTCCACTTGTGGCATCATAAGTTTGCTCAAAAAGTTTGGCATTTGGATATTTCAGAAAGATTTTGGGTTTTCAGATTAGGGATACTCAACTTATACCCAATATATGTCCACCAATGGAAGTATTTTTTAAAATATATATATATATATATTTATTTATTTTGTGGACACAATATCTTTATGTGGTGCTGAGGATCAAACCCAGTGCCCCACACGTGCAAGGCAAGTGCCCCACCACTGAGCCCCAGCCCCAATGGAAATTTTAAGAACATTTGTAGCAATTAATAATGACCCAACATTGAGAAAACTCAAAAGCTCACTAATAAGAGAATGACTAAACTGTTAGTACAGCCATATAATGTACTACTCTAGAAGATGGTAAACAAACTTTTTCTGTAAATGGCCAGATAGGAAATAATAATAATGATTGAACTCTTCTGAATAGGCATGGCTATGTTCCAGTGAAATTTTATATTGAAAATATGAAGAGGGCTGAAACTGGCTCACAGGTCATGTTTTGCCAACCCTTGATATAAAGGGGGAGGAGAGAGCAAACAAAATGGCTCATGTGTGTAACATGAATGGGCCTCAAAAGTACAATATGAATAAAAGAATTAACTATATGATTCCTATTATATGAAATTTAAGAACATTTGAAAATCATCCATAGCAATTGTAATCGGGACAGCAGTTAATTGTGGGAGGCAAATGTTTGGCTCTATCAATGCAAAGGCACACAGGGAACTTTTGCAGGGATAAAAATGTTTAATGTCTTTTTCTGGGTGGTGATTACACAGGTATATGTAAATCTCATTAAGCCACACACTTTTTTTTTTTTTTTGCATTTTATTGTAAAATAGTTCAACTTGGAGAAAAATGCAAATTAGCCAAAGATCTGAACATTGGTTGAAAGTATTATCTAGAATTCAAAATGGATTAAAAATTTTACTTATATATACACATGTACTAGATTAAAAACAAATGTTAAGACTGAGAAAGTCTAACGCAAGTCAAGTCATAGTTCCTAAAAGAAGGAATAGGAAAAAAAATGGGGAAGAGATAAAGAATAATACTTTATAGAATTGATGAAAGGCAGACATTAGAAGTAGGTACATATTATATACACATGTATGCACACACACACACACACACACACACATATATATATATATATATATATATATGTACACAAATACATACCTTGTTCCAAAAGGTCTTGAGTTCGCATTCTTCTTGATCATATAAGGAGTAATTGAGACCATAAAGCAACTCTCAAATTTCAAAAAATCAATAACATAGACAAATTTCCTGACTATAATGCAAATTAGAAATCAGTAGCCAAAGAATAACTAAAAAACTATCCACACTGGAATTAGAGAACACTTCTAAAAATATCAAAGAAAAAAAAACACAGTGGAAAACCTTTTTAATTCTTAAAACTGAATAATATACTACATATGGAGCACCAGTAAATGAAAATCTGTCATTTTCAATGACCAGTAAGCGAGCCCAGAAATAAGACCAAACGTGTCTGGGTATTGTATACGACAAGAGCGGTGGTGCAAATTACTGGCATTGGGACAATTATCTTTCCATATGTAAAAAAGAAAATCAATCTTGACTTCGCAACATGATCAAAATATATACATCTATACATACACATACATGCATGCCTCGGGTAAAGAGCTAAGTGAACAAAATACAAACTTTAAAATCTTGAGAAAGAATTTTAAGAATATTTATAACAGCAGAGAATATTTGAAGATACAAAAAGCACAAGGGAAAAATCAATGTCTGCAGTTTATCATCTGCAAGTTTATATAAACAGAAAAGGATCTGCATCTAGAATCATGCTTTCCAACAGAAATTCCTGCAGTGTTGTAAATATTTTCTAGGATATAATGCACATAATAATAAAATATAAAAGTCATTTGTCACTGTTGAGCAACAAAAATGTGGAACTGAGCAGCCAAGGAACTGAAATCCATAAAGTAATATAAGGATATGTTAGCACTATTAAATCCTGAGTGACAGTCTATATAGTTCTTATATTTTTTCAGCATTTCATTTTTCCATAACAGAATCTGATTTTAGCTCAAATTCCTAAATAAAATGTAATTCCAATTTTGTCCCAAATTGGCTTTTTAGAAGGAGAGCATGCCAAGTGATTTTGACTTTCTTCTAAGTGCTTTTAAAAATATTATCAGCTACTTTAGGTTTAAAAACAAAAATTTTAATGACTACGGATATGGCTACCAGAGAAATTATGAAATAAAACATTACCAATATTAATTCCCTAGGTACTTCTACCTGATAAGACTTTTCATAAGATGGAAAACATGATTAATAGACTCAGAGCCCTGGATTCAGCCTTCTTCATTTTGTAACATGCATAGTTTAATATATTTGGGGGAAGTTTAACATATAAACCTCTATATCACTTAACAAGGAGTTATAAAGTAAACACTGGTGTAATCATCGCCCAGGTCATGGCCAAGGAGGTAAAGCATTTCCAGCATGATCAAGACTGCGGTATGTTCCTTCACACACACGCCCTCTCCAGGAGGTGACCACCAGCCTGACTTTTATGGTATTAATTTACATTTTTTTCTTTAGTATTTCTAATGCGTACGTGTGCATCCCTGAACAATAGCTTTGCTTTGCCACGGTCTACATTTTACATAGATGATATCATACAGTATTCTTTGGTAACTTTTTTTTTTTTGGCTCAACACTGAAAGGTACCTGAATTGAAACAAAACTAATTTCATTCGCAGCTGTACTGTGTTCTGTTTTAGGGCCAGCACGCAATTTACATTTCTCCTTCAGATGGACAGGAAGGTGGCTTCCATCTTTTGGCACTACAATAAACCTTCCTGTACACGTCCTCTTGTGTATATGTATGAAAATTTATCTAGGGCAGTGGCTTTCAAACTTTTTTGACCATGACTCATACTAAGGAATGACGTTTTACATCATTACACACATCTCTGTGTGTATAAAACTGGGGTGGGGGGAGAATCACAAAGCAAATACTCTATGACCTGAGACATTCTGACATTTTTTATTTTCTGGTAGTTCGTGTTTAACAAACTCAGGCTCATGATCCACTTAAATGATCCCACAAACATGGACTTCAGATTTTGAAAAACACTGTTCTAGAGGATGAATACCTCTAGGCGCGGGACTGCTCGGTCGGGGAACGCTGACATCAGTGTTTTCAACTTTTTCTGATCTTTAACTTTTAAAAAAATGTTCTTATCTCAGAGTATATGAATTTACTATCTCAAAGCAAAACGCACGAAACAAAACATTTTATCTTTTCATTCGTCATAAACAGTATCAATCACTTACCAACAGCCAGCAACCACTAGGCTCCCAGCAAGACAGAGGGGTTAATACGCAGAGGCAGGGGGCGCAGAGGGGAGACGTTCGGGGAACAGAGACCAGGACCTCAGCGAGGCCCCAGAAAGCTCACAGGAGGGACCTCCGATCCCGCCTGGGCAGGAGAGGTTCAGAGGAGGATTCCTGGAAAAAGGAGGACCTAAGTTGGGATTTCTATTTTTAATTTTTATTGGTTTCCTAAGACATAAAAGTAATACATTTGTTGGGGGGGGGGGCTCCGAAATTCCATAAGTTCAGATCTGCATAAAGTACAAATCCCACTACTGTCCTTAAAGTTGGATGCAGAGACTAAACAACCTTAGTTGCATTACAAATTATCCTAATCCAGAAATTTTTTAGGAGTCCATGTTTTTAAAATAGTTTCATGAACACCGCTGATGGAGTCCATAACATAAAAGCATCAAAAATAATATTCCCCATAATGGGTGAAAATGCACACATTTACAGTTTCACCGCCCGATTACTTTTTAACAGACTTTACCCCTCCCTCCCCTTTTTGGCCTTTTGGCGAGCCCAGCGTGCCAGGTCTTAAACATCAAGTCTATCTGCCGCAGACCAAATGCACGCGAAGGTGTCAGTAACGGGCATCAAAAAGGACCAGGCGAGAGCATTTTGCCCCTGCGGCCCGTGCGCACCGGGTGACAATCTGTCGGAGTTTCGCACTTCGCCCGCGAGGCCCGGGACCCCGTCACATCCGCGGCACATCGCCACGGGCACACCCTCCCCAGCGCGGCAGCAGCGGAGCCGGAGGTCCAGCCCGCAGCGCGGCAATGCCGCGGTCAGCTGCCCGCCACCCAGGCCCGCGCCGCCCCGCGGCAGCGAGCACCCAGCACCTACCCTGCGGGGCGAGAGCCCCCCGGAGCTCAGGCGAGGCTGCTCCCAGGCGCTGCCTCCGCAGCCATGACTGCGATCGGGGAAGCGCCCCGCGCGCCAAGGCCCGCGCTCCGCTGTACTGGGAGCGCGGCTGCCGTGTCCGTCAGTCTGCTCGCCCGCTAGCAGAGTGAGGCCGGAGTCCGCCCCAGACGTGTCTAAATGAAGGCTCGGGGCGTTACCCACGGGTTGAATGACAAATGGCAGATGCCGTGGGCTTTGCCGCCCCGCGGCAGCCAAGAGGATGGCTGTGCTGAGGAGGCCGCGCACAGGCGGAGCCCGGGAGCCGGAACAGCGCGTTCGTGAGGAGGGCGCTGGGGCCCGTGGCGGGGGTGTCACGTGGCAGGAGGAGGCCCCGTTGGGGAGCTGGGGGGTCGGCGGCCGGGGGCGGAGGAAGAAGACAGGCGCCCAGACGCCTGGCCGATTGAGTCATCGGCGTGGGCAAAGCCAAGGTCGCCCAGGTGCAGAGCTGGCGCAGGTAGACCCGAATCAGCCCGAAGCCCCCTACCACAGACTGTTCACTTAAGTCACTACCAGAATGAGCCGCCCTGAGCCAAATCATAAACGAGAACACCACCAATGCTAGAAGCACGTTGATAGAGGCTGAACTAACTTATCTCCTATTCGTGCAGTGTTGAAGTTTTGGCAGCCTCAATTTCATGGCTGCTGGTGACACAAGCATTGTCCTAAGCACCCCACAGGTAGACACTGAACCCTCACGTCAACCCCAGGAGAACCACTATTATTCCCATCGGACAGCTGAGGAAACGAAGACACAGAAAGATGAGACAGAAGTAATATTGTAATTGTGGACTCAGACTGTGTATTCTTTAAGTAATTTAAAATGTTTTCAATGTTACTCGGGTTTAAGAAAAAGCTAAAGTGAATCTTTCAGCAATTGCTTTTTCCCTTGCAATTCGTACATTCCTAAAAGAGGCCCGTGAACATTAAGTAAAACGACCAAGGTACAAGGAGTTTCCTATGTGTTTCAGACAGTCTCACAGCTCCGAGATGAGATTAATTAGCAGCTTACGCTTCCACCTACCTTCACCCCTAGCCTCTCAATTTCTATTGCTTATATTACTTCAGGTTTATTAGCAATTAGAGCATTTACAATTGCTCTGCAGCTTTATTCTCCTAGGCATTCAGTCTTAAATCCACATTTAAATGAATCTGATGGTTACCATAACTTACTCATTCCTGAATTCTTTATCTAGTATCTGATGGACTACCTATTTTTTCCAAGCCATTTTTTTTAATGAGGGCTTACAGATTACCTAAATATTTGAGAGTATCTGCTTTTTCTCTATATGTAAGTAAAAACTAAGCTAGGTAAATACTTTGAACACACACCTTCCTTTAAGACCTAATAGAACAAGAAGGCAATTGCTTCACTGATTTTTGACATGAATAATTTCTGTGGAGAAATCAGAATCCTATGTCACGTTTACCCTGACAGTGACTTGATTTTCCTGCTCTGATGCCTGAAGAATTCCTCATTCAAGTACTGTTAAGTGTCCTAACCTGGGCTATGACTCAGTGTCAATTAACCTATTTCAGTTTTCCCCCAGCATATAGTATGATCTTTCAATTTTTAAATTCCATTCATAGTACATAGCTGAATCGGCTTCAGTTTTAGGGATGAATGTTGTTTGTCTACTTTTTTCCTGTAAACTGAAGGATTTCAGACAAGGAGTGGGAGGAAGGGGGTGTGTGGAACTCAGCCTAGAGGAGTGTAGTGCTTTGGGGGGAATTCAGCCGTTTGTGCTCTAAGTCCTGGATGTCCTCCCCAGCCCCTGCATGCCGGGAGCAGCCCTTCATGTGCTCAGTGCGGCAGGAACTCCAGAACGTGGCACCCTCTCCTGCCTCTGGCAACAGTGGTGTGGGCATTTCATGAGGATTCCACTCACTCCTCTCCCAAGTGGAGGGTGTTTGTGAGAACTCTCAGGATCGGGTCTGATATTTTTCTTCGACATGTCTCACAGGGGTGGTACAACTTGGGTGGGTACAGGCACAGGGGAGCCTCACTTCATCAGCTCCCTTGCTCTGCCATTACCTCTCAAATTTTACATTAAGTTTATATATGGATTTTTCCCTTTGATTTGTAGTGGGTGAGGGTTTTCTTTTTCCCTGCTTTTTTTGGGATGGGTTAGGGATTTTTTTTTTAATGCTCCCTTGTTCTGCATATATCCAAAAGTCTCTTCTTCTCTCATAGATAATAAATTATATGAAAATCCATTTTATCTATTTTCACACAGTTCTCTTTGAACACAGGTTTGTTGCCTGGTAGCTGACACCTTCCTTTCCCCCAAGCCTTTCCTCAATGACATATGCTTCAATATTACAGTGTGTGCCCACAATGTTCTAAAACAGAGGCTGTGAACTCAAATCTCTACAAGGTTTAAATCAATGAGGAATAATGAGACTATAGTACAGTGAAAGAGCATCCTTGCATAAGGGACTGGTGTTGTCCAGCTCACATCACTGGCTGCTCTGTGGGAGATCAGAGCACAGTCACTAAATCTATATCATTGTCAAGAGAATTATGAGATCCAATATGAAATCTCCTAATTTTGGAAACACTACAATGGAATGAAGTATTTCTTAAGGCCAAAGTGAACCTAAGGGTTTCCACTGTATCTCTGTTGTAGAGCATCACTGAGGAAAAATTCTATAATTATTCTTTTTTCCCTTCTAAGTATTTTGAGGTATGCCCCCCATTCTTCAATGACTTCTTAAAAATTTCTTTATGAATTAAAGAACAAGATGATTGATGCTGACGTAATTACAATTTGATAAATTTTGTCAGGATCCAACACATTCAGGAACAATTTTCACCAGGAGGACTGGCTATGATGGGGCTAAAATTTAAACACATTAACAAAATAATAGGGAAAATATCTTTCAATTGATAAAGGCATTTGAGAAAATCTAATAGTCCTTGAAAACAAAAAACTAGGAATAAAATAAAACTACTTCTGCCTGATAATGGGTGTGTTTGTTTTCTATAGCTGGTAAAATAGATTACCACAAATTGGTGGCTTCAAACAAGACAGATTTTCTCAGTTCCAGAAGACTTAAGGCTGAAACCCAGGTTTCAACAAAGGCCACGAGTGCCCTCTAGTGGCAAGAGAGGAGAATCTTTCCACCCTTCTTTCAGCTTTGGGTGGCTGTTGGCATTCCTTGGCTCCTGTGGCTTGTTGTACCCACAATGTTCCAATCTCTGCCTCTGTGTTCACATCATCTACTCCTCTGTGTGTCTGTCTTGTGAGGACACCTGTCATTGCATGTAGGACCCACCTGAACAACACGGTGATCTCATTGCACAATCCTCAGCCTAATTGCACCTGCAAAGACCTATTTATCTCTTCAAATAAGGTAACAGTTACAAATTCCAGAGGTTAGGACATAAGATTTATCTTTTGTGGGGCCATTTTTCAATCCTCTACAACAGATAAAAATCCATATCAGCTTCGTTGCAGAAATTGAAAAGCTAATTCTAACATTTGTATGGAAATGAAAAGTACCAAGAAAAAATAATCTTAAAAAAACAATGTTAAAAGTTGGAAGGCTCATGCCGCTTGATTTCAAGGTCTACTATAAAGTTAGAATAATTAGCACAGTCTGGGGCTGCCATAAGAAAACATGGAACAGTATACTAAGTCCAAAAGTACACCTACACATGTGATTCCTGACAGGTGCAAATAATTCAACTGGGAACATAAATAATTGGTGGAAATCGGTTGTTTATATGGAGAAAAAAATTTCTACCTGCATTTCACACCATACCCGAAAATGAAGTCAAATTAGAACACAGACCTAACTAAAAAAACAGGAGATAGGAAACTTCTAGAACTGCCCTATTAAATACACTAGCCATCAGCCATGTATAACTATGGAATACTTGGACTGTGGCTAGTCCAAACTAAAAAATATATAGTCTGGCTTTCAAAAACTCAGGATAAAAAGAATGTAAACTATCTCGTTTTTATATAGATGACATGTTGAAATAATATATTTGACATTGGTTTAAATGAAACATATGGTTTAAAATTAACTGAAGCTATTTTTACTTTTTTAATGTGGCTGCTATAAAATTTTAAATTACATATATGGCTCACATGATATTTGACAACATTGCTTTGGAAGAAAAACTAGGGATAGATAAAGATTGGTTGGCAGGATGCACAAAGCAATGATCATAAAATAAGTTGGTAATTGGATTTACTAAAAATAAAACCTTCTATTCTTCAGGGAAAACCATTAAGGAAATTAAAATTCAAGCCACATACTGGGAAAAAATATTTCAGTATATACAGATCTGACATAGTTCTTCTATCAGAACATTTGAAGAACTCACAATAATTATGATAAACAGTGCAGTTTTAAAATGAGTGAAATGCTTGGGGAAAAAACTTCACCAAAGATATATGGATGTCCAGTGAGCACATGAAGAAGATTTAACATCACTTTCCTAATGACTAATGAAAATTAAAATGACAATGAAATACCACTGCATACCCATTGGTACAGCTAAAATTAAAAAGACAATACCCAGGGTAGGAGAAAGAGGAATTCTCACACATTCTTGAAGGGAAAATAAATTGATAGTTTGAAAATTTTTTATAAACATATTAAATAACCCAGCAATCCCATTCTTAGTATTTATCCAAGAGAAATAACATGTCTATGCAAAGACACAAAAATATTCATATTAGTCACAAATCAGAAATAACCCAAACATCAGTAATAAAGTGAGCAAACTACCGATAGCGTCGACAACATAAATCTAAAGTGCATTGTGCAGAGTCAAAGAAACCATCTGTAAAAGGTGACATACTATTTGATCACACTTACATGAAATTTTAGGACATCTGTAGTGACAAAAAGCCAATCGGTGATTTCTTAGGGTGGATGTAGGAGAATCATGAAGGAACTTTGTGGGGCAATGGAAATGTTCCATATTTTGATTGGTGAGATTACGTGGGTCGACATATTTGTCATACAGTCATACATGAAACAAAATATATTTTAAGTACAAATTAAACCTCAACAAAGTTCACTAACATTTTTCTATTCTTTATTTGAATAGGACTGGTAAAAGAAACATGAGAGACTATTTTTATTTTCCTCCACAACAGCTTGGATTAAAATTGACCTTCTACTTTTTTCTTGCAGACTTTTCCATCAGCACTCCTAATATATTCCCAATTCATCTTCCCACCCATGAGGTTTTACATGGCACAGATGAAACTCAAACTAAGTCATTCCTTGGACTCCTAATCCAGTGTTCTTTAACAATAGCAAGCAGCCATGGAGTGATCACATTACAGTTTATGTTCTACTAACCGGATTTTAAAGCATAACTTTAAGAAATCTCCCACTGCATTCAACTCAACAAATATTTAAAAGATTTCATTTCCTCTAACCAAAATATAAGTTAACATTTTAAAACCTAGAAAGGCATGTAGTTCTTTTGAGATTCATGGCTTCTGGCCAAACCATCTCTCACCACTGAACTTGTGCTGGTCTCTTAATCTCCGTGTGTGTGTGCGTGTGTGTGTGCGCGCGTGCGCGCGCGCGCATGTGCGTGTGTGTGTGTGTGTGTGTGTGTGTGTGTGTGTGTGTGTTGGGTGCTTAACCCAGGGGCTTGCACATGGCAGGTAAGCACTCTACCACTGAGCTACATCCCCAGGCCTTTATTTTGAAGCAGGGTCTTGCTAAGTGCCCCAGGATAGCCTGGAACAACTGCCTCAGCCTCCCAAGTAGCTAGGATGACAGGCAGCTCCTCTTCTGGGACTATGATGTTGGCTCACAAGATTCCTGGCTCCTTCCCTGATCTTGACACTATCTGCAATGAGTTCTCCATCCAGGTATCATTTCCTCAAATAGACCTCCCATGAGAACATTTACATTTTTTCTTCTATAAGCAAGACTGAAGTCCATTTCTATCTTCAACTGATTGACATTTGGTAAGCATAGTAGGATTGGAAGGTGATGCGTGGTATATGTAATGAGTTTCCTCTGCTGAAACTCATTATTTTTTCTGGTACAGAATTTCTATCTTGCATGCATGTTGGACAGTACAATAAGAAAATAATGACCTCGCCACATATCGAGGATCACAAGAAGGCACATAGACAGGGTACTGTGGTGCCCATAGAGAAAGTGAGGGGAGCCATTGATTTGAATACCTATGTGTTTTCTAATTTTATAATACAATGTACTGTTGTGAGTCTAGTTACACAAGATGGAGAGATGAATTTTAAATTCATTCTCTAGTTTGAAACTAAAATACCACATTAAAAATCCTACTTCACCTTTTATTAATAAGCAACCAGAATCAGTGAGAAGTAATTGAAAATAGAATCAACAGCATCAATTTTCTTTCCTGTTTCATGTGGCATGAAAAAAAGCAAGTTGACAATGATTGGCCTTTAGAGCAAAGAAGTGAAAGTCATTTTCAGATGCCAGGTATTGATATTTATTCTATTTTACCATCTATTATAATTAAAATTTCATCATAAAATGCATCAGCAATAGTAAGAAGGCACCACAAGAAAAGGGAAAAGTGGTAAATGCTTTTCATAATGTAGGAGTATTAGCTGCTCTTTTTTGTGGGCTGAGAATCAAATCCAGGTCCTCGAGTACACTAAACTAGCACTCTACCACGGAGGTATACCCCTAGCCCCTCAGCTGCTCATTTTAAAGTATATGGCAAGTTAACCAGACATCTGTGCCTCCCAAACCTCAGCTGAGACACAAGGCCTTTAGAAGGGACAAAAGGACAGCCAGTTGAAAGCTCCATGAAATTTGAAAGAATTTTGAAGGATTGATAGTAACTTAAGAGAGCCTCAACACTTCAGAGTACTAGGGAGCAAGAAGTCCAGGTGAGGACTGCCAAAAAAAACAAAAACAAAACAAAACAAAAAATCCATTGAAAGTCTATTCTGTAGAGCATTCGGGTGACCAAGTCTCTTATGGTACCTGGGGTAGTCAGGGAACTACACCTCCCACAACCCAGAAGGAACCAGAGATTTATTATCTGCGTGAACGAAACTGAGAAAGATTCAGAGTTAGAGATCAGAGAGCAGGAGGCTTGAAACAAGAGAATCACCAAACGTCTAAAAACTAAACATGCACGTGTAGTATTTGACTTTAAATACATCCTACACATACTTATTAAAAATCATCTAAAAATTAAAATCATAATGAACTACTCTGTACTAGGTGTGTACCTGTTTCACCGTATTATTTATTTTTTGGGTACCCGGGATTGAGTCCAGGGGTGCTTAACCACTAAGCCACATCCCTAGCCCTTTTTTTTATATATATATATATATTTTAGTTGTTGATGGATCTTTATTTTATTCATTTATTATTTATATGTGGTGCTGAGGATCGAACCCAGTGCCCCACGCATGCTAGACAAGCACTCTACCACTGAGCTACAGCCCCAGCCCCCTAGCCCTTTTTATTTTGAGAGGGCCTTGCTAAGTTGCTGAGGCTGGCTTTGAACTTGCAATCCTCCTGCCTTAGCCTCCTGAGCTGCTGGGATTATAGGTGTGTGCCATGTTTCACCATATTCTTGATGGTTCACCTTTAAGCTCTCCCTTGCTCTTTGGAGTTAACAATTTGATAACCCATACTCTTGATCCACTGATTTTGCTCAGTTACTTGGGATCATCAAGGTATTTTACTTCCCCTCCCAAAATGACCCTGGTGACTCAAACCCCTGCTTTCACATACAAGCTCCTGCCTTCTTCCTGAGAGCTGGGGTTAGCTAACAAGCCCAGAGGGGCTACAAATGACTGATGGTTCTTTTTGAACAGCCTGAAGGCTAAGAATGTGCTTTTATAGTCTTTTGATGGCTGATAAAAATCAAAGAATATCTGATATCATGAAAATTATACAAAAATCAAATTTCAGGGGCCATAAACGAAGTTTTATTGGA
>PVHX01001071.1:0-232084 GCA_004024805.1 Geosciurus inauris
ATCTAGGCATTCAGATCAGAGCAGAAGTTAGTGTATGAACCTATAATTTGAGGTGAGTCCCAAATATTAAATTCTAAAATATGGTGAAAAAATCTATTCCTTTCAGTGTCTGACCTGTATCAATCTCCCATACACATCCTTAGATACTTCCATCAGTACCATACATCCTATAGTTCACTGGATGAACCATGTTTTCTTTTCTTTTTTTTTTTTTTTGGTACTGGACATTGAACTCAGGGGTACTCGACCACTGAGCCACATCCCCAGCCTTATTTTGTGTTTTATGTAGAGACAGGGTCTCACTGAGTTGCTTAGCACCTCACCTTTGCTGAGGCTGGATTTGAACTCGCAATTCTCCTGTCTCAGCCTCCCTAAGTGCTGAGATCACAGGCTTGCGCCACCGCGCCCAGCTCCATGTTTTCTTTTGATGACCATCTTGCCTGGAGTGATTACTTTGTCCTTTTTATGTAGCAAACAGCTACTCATAAGTATCACTTCTTCAGTCTACCCTATTACCAGTCAGGGAAAAAGAACCCCTCATCTTGGTTTCCCAAGAATCATGGACATGATTCTATTATATAGTTTTTAGTCACATGGTCATTCTTCTCCAGCAGAGTCAGGCAAAATGAATATAAGGACTACATCTTACTCTTCCAGAAATCCTCAAGTTTTACTATAGAGCCTCATGTGTAGTAAGGATGTCATAACAATTAGCAGAACGTAATGGAAAATAATGCATGAGCTGTACAAAAACTTAAGGTATTTTTTCAAATTAGGCTGATATACTCTTAATCATGTTTGTCAGTTGGATTACGTTTTAGATATTTCTTATGAATTCCTAAATTCTAACTTCTTATTGTTATTAGCTTCATAGTGATTGTAGTAATTATTTGGTATTTTTTTTGCAGAAACACTACTGTAACACTAGATTCCTTTTGATTCGCAGAAGATACTTGCTGAAGTACCTGAATGGGGTAGTGTTAATAATTAACATTTCCAACCATCCTAAATTAGAACTAGCTCAACAAAGAGAAAATGAACTTTAAAAAGATGTTTGCTAGAGAATCATCTGGTAAGAAACCATTTCTGGAAAATAATCTGTGCTAATTAGAAAAAGAAGTGAAGAAAAAGTGGGATGTTGGCATTGCTATTTTCAGCTCTTTGTTGTTTTGCTTTCAACAAGGTGTCTCTAATCCTTGCTGTGAATATTGTACATGCTATCTGTGTCTCATAATCTGAAAAGTGCAAATGAAATCATGGCAAGCCATGGCACATGGCATGTGTGGGAGTAAAAACCTAAGTCATTACCTTAATGGTAATTACTTCTGGAGATAGTTCTGCTGAAAACAAGGACATATTAATTTGTTTTACTATTTTGGGTACTCAAAGCTACAAAAGTAACATTGCAGATTGAATAAGCAGGCAAAAATACAGTAAATCGTGAACACATAATTTCAATTATTAGCCATTCTATGTATTAGATCTTAGAAAGAAAAAGTCAGAAAATGTAAGTTCCTGGATAGTTTCTGAAAATAAAATTAGAAACAATGTATTCTATACTGAAGCTTTTAACTTGCATTAATTTATAAAATAATAGGAGAACATTTTCTGCCAAAATGCCATGAATTTGAGTCAATTGAGTGTAACAAAACCCAAGCTCCACATTATCTCCCCATTTATCTCTCCCTTTACAGTCACAAATACATAAATAAGTAGTTATTAAACCTACCTTAATATTTTGTGCTGTACCATTTTTGATTCACTTCACATACTCCATGTAAATAATCACTATTAGAATCCATTCTTCTCTTTTACAAGAAACAGCTCAAGAAAAGATAAGTATTCCTTTGTCATTTCATTTGAGGTCATAAATTGTGCTATTCATGATACAATTATAGAACACATTCAAATATAGCTAATAAATTTGTATTGAGGTAGCCTCAGGTTTTGAAGCAGAGAAGCCAAATTTTTTCAGCCATGGTTTTCCAGAATGCCAACAATTTACATACTTGCTACAGAACCCTAAAATAAAATGGTGAACTTCAGCATTACACATCCAAATCACTAAGACAAAGATAGGATTTTTCCCCATGAAGAAATCAGTACTATTTATAGATCTAGAATGTCAATGAATCCTCAAGCTGCCCCATAAATTGCCACAAACCAGGCTGTCCTTAACTGCCTTATCTTCCTTCTCAAAGGAAAGCTCAGGTTGGTAGTGTGAATAGGAGTGTAGCAGGTATTTTCCTGTCATTTATACATCATCCTCTTGGAGAAAAAAGGACCTTTATGCAAAAAAAAAAAAAAAAAATTCTAATGTTGTTTGCTAGGCTCGTAATTATTATCTCTGTACCAAGCAAAGAGCATTTCTGTTCCCTTAAATATTTGTACAACCACTTTTTTAAACTCAGCTTTCAATTAAGCTTGAATATGAAGGTAATTTCTTATTTTCGTCATGCCCAGTAGTCAGGATATCAGCATATGTATGCCTACATAGATGTGGTACTTTGTAGCTTATAGAGTAATAGGTATAGGAGACTTGTAAGGTATATATTATTGGTGATTAAAATTTTTCTCATCAGAAAACCCTGGATCCTTAGTTATGTCATTTGCCAGGCATTACCAAACATGTAAGTGATAATCACAAAAATTGAACACAACTCATTTCTGTTACATCTGCACAGCCCGATGTGATACAGACATCAGACATACGACTGTAGAACTCTTGATATAAAACCACTTCAAATTGAGATGTGGTGGTAGTGCAAAATATATATCAGATTTTGAAATGAAATAAAGGATGTGAACTATCTCACCAATAGTTTGTGTGTTATTTGCATGTTAAAATGATAATACTTTGGATATACTAGGTTAAGCAACATATAATTAACATTTATATAACTAGCTTGTTTTTCTTTTTTTATAATATGGCTACCAGAAAATTTGAAATTTTGTTCTCATTTGTGACTCATATTTGTTTTGGAGAGTATAATTTAGAGCATATGGTCTAAATATCTCCAGGGAAATTCTCATTTGATTACTTACTGGCTTCTTAAGGGAAGTAAAAACACTTTAAAAAGTGAATTATGATTTCCACCTCCAACTTACATGTACCATGCTTATCTGCATCCATCAATAATGTTAAACACGCTAGAAGGAAAATTACTTTTCTCAAGAATGTGTGTCATCATATCAACCTGGCTAGACATGACATCCTGAGCCCTGTGTGGATTCCATTTTACTCTAAAACAACTATATTCTTCTATGCTGTTAGTATCATCTGTTCTAGCAAAGATTATTTGTGCTAAAAAACTCTCAACACCTGGATGCTGTGCATGACTGGCCAGCTCTCTAGATGATGAAATGTGTCTGGAATTACATTTTTACACTGGAGGAAGAATGCAGTCATTTAGCAATTATTTTCACATTTCAATCTACATAACAATGATGATGAGAGTTTTTAAAGTAATCTGTTCCCAGGTTCCCACTTCTGTGAAATTCAACTCAGGAAGTTTAGTAGTTAATATTCATTCTTTTATCAGACTTCCAGGTAATTCTAATGTATGAAATCTACAGATCACTCCTTGTGAAAAAATCTCACAAATTTAGAAGCAGAAAAGACATAAATGTCTCATCAAATGGTACAGATGTCAGTCATCAAAATCCAGGCCATATTTTTATGGATTGTGTATAACACTATGTAAATTTTTATATAGCCCCAACATGAATCAGCATCATGTTCAGAGATAGAAACCAATCAAAGATAGAATGATTGTATTTAGATGTACAGATATATACATTTTAAAGTCCTCAGTTTGTAAAACATGCATCTACTTTAATTCCTCAAATTACATTTCATAGTCTATACAATGAAATAGAAAGAAGTCCTTGTTTTACTGCACTGTAATATAATCTATCTTAAAATACTGTAAAAGGTTATTAATTTTTTAAACGTTATCCATCAAATAAATGTTTATCTATGCCTTGCAACATAATGCATAGCAAATAAATACAAGGCTATGTGGAATATAATAAGCATACATTAAACAACTGATAAATTAGAAATAAGTCAATGAATAAAAAAATGAATAAACACAAGTTAGTGAAACAGCTGTGTAGAAATGTGGGCAGTGACAAATGTGTGTGAAACATTCCTTCTAATGTGGTAATGGGCCCATTCTTTTTCATAAGGAACACTGAATACTAAGTCTCATATACACAGCTGTGTGTAAATGCTATAGAAAAACTGAAAGCTTTTGTAATTTTGTCCCCCAAATTCCACTTTCCAACCATGTGAGTGAAGTCTGAGAAATTAGGATAATATACTCAGAGATTCAAATGCACAGAAGAAAAGATCTTTAGAACACACAAAATATGGAAATGATGGTGTTAGGTCAGATCAAGGTCCAGGATGTCCAATTAGAGGGACCAGTCAGGGCAGCTGCAATCAGGGCAGCTACAAAACGGAGCTGCCAGCCAGACACTGATGTCACCAGTAGACAAGCCTCCTGTCAATCAGCAGGTTTTTCCTGACCTATCCAGAAAGGACTCTGGCCTTCTCTTCCTGCCCCCAAGCCTTCCCCTTCCTGACTGGGCCTTTGTGAAATTCTCTGTACACAAGAGCCGCAGCATCATTTCTCCCATACACACTCTGATGGATGGGAGAATTCAGCCCAAGAGCGTGTATTTCCAATAAAGCCTTGCCGAGCGGCATTAATACATCTCCTTCTGGTCATCTAGTCTTTACGTAATGGTGCTTGAAACCCAGGAGTGTTCTTGAACCTCTTCCGGTACTGGGGTAGAGCAAACTCTCCGAACCAGACCAGGAGCCACTCTCCGTCTCCCCTCACCCGGACCAACAAAGTGAGGTAGGCCGCCCTCCCTCACCCCGTCTCCTCTGACTTCTCACCACCATCTGCTCCAGAGGCCCATCCAATAAGTCGCACATGTGCATGGGTCTCTGTCTGCCCGAGGCCACTTGGATTGGGAAGACGTTCCCAGCCCTCGTGTTAGCCGTCCGCCGTCCGGGCCCCGGAAAGTTCCCAGGGATGCTTGAATTTTCTGCCTGGCCCCCCAGTTCTCCCGTGGATGTGAACATTTTAAGGGATGCCTTTTTCTGTTCCCACCCACTCCCCGGGACAGCTGAGAAGTCACAAGAAACCCCAACTCTTCTCTAGACCTCAAAACTCCACTGTACTATAGCTTAGATAACGAATCAAAATGGCCTCCAGGGGGAACTTTTGATTTTCAAATCCTCACTGATTTGGCTAATTTTTGTCACCGGATGGGGAAATGGACAGAAACTCCTTACATTAAGGCTTTGTTGGAAAGTGGGCTCTCTCTCCTCCCTTCTTTCCCATCTATTCTGTCCTCTTCTGTATCTCCTCCCTTGTGCGGCCGCCATTATGTCTCGTTCCCTGCCCAGACCCCGCCTCCCCTCGCTCTCGGTTCTGGGGGAATGCAGCCATCTTCCTGGGAGGCGGCGCTGGCCTCAGTCCCAGCGCTGGAGGGCAGAGACAAAGCGTTGAGCAGAGCCTGCCCACCCCGCGCTCTGGCATCTCTCGCTAAGTCCGCAATGCTCAGAGGGGCTGGCGTGGCTGTCACAGACCAACAGACTTAAAGCCCACAAGCTCTCTCTCTCTCGCTCGGTGTCTGTGAGCTACCAAACCAACCACCCTTCATTTTTTATTTTTACTGGCTGCGTCATTTCTTTTTTTCTCTTTCTTTTCTTAACTTCTATGTACATGGCATCAAAATTGGCACAGATAATGAGCGCTCATCAATTAAACCTAAAAAAATGGATCCAAATACTTTAATTCACATGATTTAAAAGGTTCAACTTAAATTGAATAAACACAAAGGTTTATAGATTCCTATATGAAGTTTTAAAGGTTTCTACTGTTGCCTAAGTTCAAAAAATTTAAAAGGATTGCTTTGGGATATGAACAGAGGAATTAAAGATTCTAAATATGGTATTTATTGGAAGGAAAGACAATATTTCTGATCAAAAGGTTTACAGCTGTAATTAAACAAAAAGTTAAAATCTAAATTTTTTCTCTCAGAACTAAACTTAATGTAATAACATCAATATAATTATGGTTCTACTAGTTCTATTTTTATATTAAATGTGTTCGTTTCTTTCAGATATACAAGCTTTAAAATAGAAGGTTTTAAAAGAGCACTATACCAAGCTGATGTTCTCCAAACTGAACTTGTATGGTATTGATTTATATCATTTAACGTTTTATAACTGAACCTATCATCAATAAGATAAGGCTTTAAGTTATTTTTACATCAGAGTGATCTTTTAAATAAATGAGGCCCTAATCTATTTAATATTCTGCTAAGATTTTGCAAAGAGCCCTGTCTTCTCTCAAATATTCCTGTCTCCCAGATTACTACAATGGCTTCAAAGTAGATGAGACTCTAGTTCATTTAAAGATGTGTTCAAAAAATTAATTTTGTAAAGATCATTAGGACCTCAAACAGGGATATAATATGTAAATTAACCAAAATTTAAGATAGCTATTACACAAACTAAACTTATTAATTTTATTTTGTATTTTCCTTAAACTCCATGACTATTGCCTGTTAATGTTTTACACAGGTACTACTTCAAGAACAGACAACCCAATTTAGTTTAAAATAAATAAGCCATCACCTACAGGACAGATGGACCTTAGAATTAAAGCCCAGTACCCTTACTTTAAAACTGGTGAGATTGGCTTGCTGAGTGTTTAAGATCAAGACTTAAAAACTAAAATTATATTAAAAGGCCAAGAAAACCAGTATTTGGCTCTTGCCCTCTGAATCAGCCTGAATCCAAGGAATGAGGAAACTTCTCTACAGCGCTCTACCCCTCTGGGCTGCAGGACCTCCTGATCAGGGAGATTTCTGAGATGATTAGAGAATTGAAGAGCCAATCAAATGCCATACAATGAACAGGAAGGTCAAAGAGAGAGGGAACCATCTTTCATGCTTCCCAGGGAAGCCACATGGTCAGCGCCAGACCTCGACCTATCCTAACGCAGATGACACTAGCAGAGCTAACAAGCTGCCCTCAAGTTCCTCAAGGATGCTTCCCAGGAGACCAAAAGGTGACACTAAACAATAGGTAAGAACAAAAGTCAATTTGACTTGCTTCATCTTAAACACCAATCAAAACCAAGAACACAGCCATTCCTGGGCATTTAAAATAGTTCAAAGATAGACATCTGTGACATTAAAACTAAATACTATGCTTACATGTCTTGTCCTCTCCAGCCTTGTTATGGGGACAAATTCTCAACCCTTATACTTCCTACATTTCAGACTGTTCCTCTATGTAGATTTGAATCACAAATGTAATTCCCATTGATGTTCCTCAATTAACTGTACAACGGGGCTGAATTACCATGACTTGTTACCACCTCCCTTTTGAGGGCAAAAAGGGATCTCCTTGGCCCCCATTCACTGCCTCTGGGCTGGGGCAAGAGGACTTGATTATGCAGTAACTGCTACTTAAAACTTGAACAAATGTCATTACAGAATAGACCAGCCTTGGACTCCCATCACGCTGGACTCCCACCAAACTCAAAATCTCTCGGCAGCCCCCTTCTATTTCTGCTAATCAGTAATCTCTTCCAAGCCTCTGTTCCTACCCACAGATGATGCTTCTACATTCAAGCAACATGACTGACAACCAGAGGCTCCCACACCCCTACATCTGCCTCCCTGCCTGACCAACACCCGAGCCATCTCTCCCTCTTGGCGCCCCCAATCCCACACAAAGTAGCCAGACTGAATCTGCTGTCCTATATCATCAAAAAGGCTGGGATGTTAGGTCAGATAAAGGTCCAGGATGTCCAATTAGAGGGACCAGTCAGGATAGCTGCGATCAGGGCAACTACAAAACAGAGCTGCCAGCCACATGCTGATGTCACCAGTAGACACGCCTCCTGTCAATCGGCGGGTTTTTCCTGACCTATCCAGAAAGGACTCTGGCCTTCTCTTCCTGCCCCCAAGCCCTCCCCTTCCTGACTGGGCCTTTTAAAATTCACTGTACACCGGAGCCCCAGCGCCATTCTCCCGTACACACTCTGATGGACGGGAGAATTCAGCCCGAGAGCGTATATTTGCAATAAAGCCTTGCTGAGCGGCTTTAATTCATCTCCTTCTGGTCATCTAGTCTTTACAGATGGACTAAGAATTCTTTAACCAGGTAGTTTTTTACAATGGCAGACATGACAATGCCCATTGCTTAAATTCATAAATTGGCTTCAATTAAGAGATAAGACCAAAACACTGAAGTGCTATCAAGAAATAAGACCAATGGTATTAGCACAAAATTTATGGGGAAATAAGTTTGGGGGCTCTAACATCTTTTGAGGGCTTGCTATATGCTGAGAACTTTAATTTGATTATCTTAACTAATCTTGATACTAGTACTGAGACCAAAGCAAAGGGGCTAAAATGTCAATTCTAAGTCATCAATTTCCCTCTCACCCTGCTCACTTTTGAGGAAGGATACTGCTTTCCAACTATCTGAATAGTTTCCAGGGTGAGTGATCTTAGTGTTAACTTCCATCCTATCCAGAGAGACTCCAGTGTCTTCTAATGTTATAAGTGATGCAGAAAGAGGGGATGAAGATGATTAGGAAAATGTCAATATTCAATACAAATGAACTTTGCGTGCCTAAGCAATGAGGAAGGTAGAAGTACAATCAGGACAGGCCTATAAAATCTGTAGAGGTTTTTGATCTACACAAACATAATTTGTGACAAGCCACCTACCTGCCATGAATCCCCATGCTAATCACAAATTCATTTCAACCATAACAAATTAGAGAGGTGAGAGGAAAGTAATTAGCACTTTGGGCAGTTTCAGTGTGTTTCTCTAAGTATATGTATGTTTTCATTTCACAGGGAGTTTGAAACTGAAAATAATCATAGAACTAAACAGAACTCTGAGTCAAGTACCTCTGAACAGTTCGTTTTCTATGGTCCTTTGCATAGTTGCTATAGATCTTAAATAATCTACTTTACTTAAATGATAGAGAATTTTGTAAAATAATATATACATTTATGTTAGAGAAGGAGAGAGGCAACTGCTCATAGAGGACAAACCCTAAGCAAGGCAGGTAAGAAAAGGCACATGATTGATCATCCCTAATAGAACTCTAGGAAATGTGCAAGCCCTCTTTGGAAAGTAAACTGTGCCAGGCAGCAGATATTGGATCTTTGTGGAGATGTTCCTGGAAATCCCTAGCTAAATGCTAAATTAACTCTTCTAGAACTGGTAGGAAATAGTACATAAGCATCAATTCTCCTTTTTACTCTGCAATATACCATGCGAACCTAGCTGTTCTTACACTTACTGTTATGGTTTGGATAAGAGGTGTCCCCTCAAAACTCATGTGAGATGATGAAAGAAGATTCAGAGGAGAAATGATTAGTTGTAAGAGTCTTAACCCAATCAGTGAATTAATCCTTCATGAGATTAACTGAAGTGGTATGATGTGGCTGGAGGAGGTGAGAATTGGGGTGACTATGAGATATATATTCTGTATCTCCAGAGTGGAGTCTCTGTTTGCTGATCACTGTGATGTGAGCTGCTTCCCTCTGCTACCTTTTCCCGCCATGATGTTCATTCACCCTCACCTCAAGCCCCAAGAAATGGAACCAGCCTTCTATGGACTAAGGTCTCTGAAGCTGTGAGCCCTCAAACAAACATTTCCTCCTCTAAAATTATACTGGTCAGGTCCTTTAGTCACAGCAGTGAAAAAGCTGTATAAAACACTTACCACTCTTTATTAGAGTTATTGACTTATGTGTTCATGTTCCCCACTCCATATGTGACTGTGAATCATTAGAAAAAAGACTATGATTGATTTATTAATTGTTTGGTTTGCTTGAACCACAAAACCTGAAACACATTACTTGAAAGTCCAGAACATATTTTAGTCACTAACTTTCTTCCATACCCATATAGATAGTTCTCACTGAGAATCATCTATTGCCTCCCTATCTTGGTCCATGGTCTAGTTCCTCAACCTCTTACCTCATTCCACTTTGTACACTTTTCATATCTCCATGAATGAGTTGTCTCCTATTCTTGTCTCCTTTTTACCATAATCTTACATGTTCTATCCTTACAAACAACACACTCTTTCATGATAATAGGTTTCTACTATATTCTACTAAATTTGGTAGTTGTGGTTTGAATTAGGTATAGTTTGCTCACTCAAGAGGGCATTCCAGCCTGATCTATCTTAGCCTCTAAGAATATAAATATGAGTTAGCTCATCGATTAGGTATGACTTATCCATAAGATGTAACAATACACACTATAGGCACTCAAAAAATACTGCTGACTACGGAAATGTTTATGATGCACAATGTCTTGAAAGGACTAATATCAATACCACATAAAAAAGAGAAATTAAGATTAATTAAATTATATGCACCTGATATCTTTAAAGAAATAAAAAGCCCAATGCAAAATCACAAAATAATTAAACTATTTTTAAATGTACTGGTAATTTTATATTAATTCCACAGAAATTTAAAAACAAAACAAAACAACAAAATCTATCTGCCATTAGTTTTTGAATATTCTTATGCTCAAACACATGGAATTATGATATGAACTAAAATCTAAGTTAGACTTAATTTGCATGGGTTCACAAACCCTGAAATGTAATTCCCAGAACTACATACAACAGCATTCACAATATGGCAGAATAAAGCTAACTTGGTTTCTAGAATGTCCCAGAGCTTGCTTTGGATTTATTCACACACAGATTCAGATGCATTTTAATCTCCAGCTCAGTCCATATGGTCACCCCATGAGCATTCAGAATAATTCTCAGGTATATAGTCACTTGGTCCTAAAACCAAAGCATGAGCGTGTCAAGAGTATAACTTACACATCATCTTCAATATAGTAATCTATAAACCTCAAAGAAATGGTACAAACTCTCCAGAAGCCTATTAATTTCCATTTCCATTTAATGGTAGGATCAAAAGCTGCCTGTGCTCCCAGTGTGAGGGGCATGCACAATGAGAGAATGGATACTCAAAAATGCTTTCACCACTGAGCTGGGCTATGAAGCTTCCATCTGAGTAGGAGTTCAGGATCTGTTCTGTGATTTCTGTTGCTAGGCAACCACTTCCTTTGTCTGCTTTGTTCAGAACAGTTGCTTTATTTATACTTGGTTTAAATGATGCAGATCATAATGTGAAATCATAAAAGAAAATAGGAAAAAATTATATCAAAAATTGTTTCAGAAAATTTATAATACAGTGGGGAAACTAATGAATGTTGATGAAAATAAAGCTTCTACAAAAACCAAAGAACCGTAAACCAGTATATTCCACCTGCCTGAGACTTTCTGAATAGGATGTGTAACAACAATCTAGAGCCTTTTTTTTTTTGGCTGTACTAGGGATTGAACTCAGGGACACTCTACCACTGAGCTACATCCCCAGCCCTTTTTACTTTCTATTATGATACAGGATCTCACTAAATTGCTCAGGCTGTCCTCAAAGAGCAATTCTCCTGCCCCAGCCTTCTAAGTCTCTGGGATTACAGGCATGAACCACAATGCCTGCCAAGAGATAACCTGATATCATTTACAATTGTTTGAAATAAATCCATGCAACTAGGCAATAGAATAATACTAAATGCATCTCAAGGAATTTTTAAGGAAAAAATAACTTTCCATGCCAAATGTTGAAATATGTTTAAAATAAAAATATGCTTATAAATAAAAAATAAAAGAATTTAAGAGATACAGAAGAGCAAATGTGTATTTGTAAAATTTCCAAACTCTGAAAAATCTTGAAATACATTATATAATAAATTATGCCTGTAATTTAATAATAATAATTCAATAATAACACAATTTGCATTTAATGTTTATTATAAAATAAACACTTATTACATAATAAGCTATTATGTAATAGTTTCCAACTCTGACCTGCACATGCTATAAAATTAAACTAGATAAACTTCTTGGTTGACAAAAACCTCACCATTACCTGTCACATGTGTAACTATTTTCATTGTTCTGTATCTATTATTTTAAAGATGTTTATGAAATGAAGCAAAAACAGTATCTATGCTTGGATCATGTCAATTCACTTTAATGTTGCCTGTGCTTTCTATGTTCTTTTTTTCTTAACAAACTTTAATTTATTTCTTGATCCATAATTAGCAACCCTAAATAAGAGTGAACCATTGTGTGCTCATAAAGACAAGATATCTTATTAGCACTTTAAAGATTTTAACTCAGTTGACTTTCAAGTGATTCTTTGAAGCAAGTACTATGATTATCATCATGCCCATTATACAAAGGAGAAAAGTGAAACTCAGATACATAAAATAGCTTTTCCAGGAGCGTCCCACCAGTAGATGGCAGAACCAAGATTCAAATCCACATTCTCTGATGTGGCTCAAACATAGAGCTACTAATCTGTGGATTGTTTGGTTATTTTTTCCCACTGTAGCACATTTCTATGATTGAGTACTTTCTCTTTGGATACCCTCCTCTTGCATTTTTATAAAATATGCAGCTAAATCATTATCTTCATCTATGTTTATTCTTCAGTCTGCACACCATGGGTTATAAAGCATTTGCACTATAGTATTCTGGTTATCATAAATACTATCTAAAATGTGTCCTCCTATTGACATCATTAATTTTCATGCTTTCCCCTGTTGCCTATAGCACTGAAATTTGAAAGGCATAATATATTCTCATATTGTTGTGTTGACTGGCTTGTTTCTGCCTTCTGAATGTATTCAGACCTTCAGTTTCCCCATTATATAGAAAGGTGTTAAATAAATACTAAGAAGGAAGGACTAAAATTCAGGAGCCTGTACTCAGTGAAGTCTGATTAAATGTATTGTGGCTTATGATATTTGGGCTTCTGCTAGTCTAAACTGATGTCTCAGAATGTAAAATAATTAAAAATCTTTCAGTTTTTACACTTATTATTTCATAAGAAAATTGTTCAACCACATTTTGAAGCAATAGTAAGTCTAATGTCATAGAGGTGCTTATTATACTTATTTGTTTAGACCCTGAATCTGAGAGAAATGTGCAGTTTATTCTACACGGCAGCATTACTGAAAGGAGCAATAAGAGTTGGAAGATCAGAGACTTGGATGCCACTGGGCTTGTTGATAGAACAACAAATAAGATCACACTTCAATATGGGTCCAATTTGCTTTATATTTCCTGCAAATGTTTTCTGATGAAATCTAAGTGCATAGTTCTTAAACCATTGGTTCCCTGATAAATAGAGAACAGTTTCAAAAGCACATTGTTGCTATTTCCTTATTCATTGAACAGAAACAGAGAAGCAAGGCAAAATGAACCAAGAAATGCTGGTCACAGTGAATTGGCCTTAAATTTTCTTAAGCATTATAATTTTCAGAACACAAATTATTTTCTCTCTCAACAATATACCCACAAAAATATTGCTAATTTTATTATTATTACTATCAGTAAACTTGTAAGAAATTTTAATATTGTTGTTTAAGACTTTCCTGGGGACTGATATACAATAGAGTAAGTTTATTATATAAGGTAATTTTCTAAATACTTTCATATTCCCTAAGTAACAATATTTTAATATATTATTTTTTGGCATATCAATATAACTTTTGGGATAAATTGTGTATCTTAAAATGTGAACTAAAAATATTCATGTTATAAAATATAAAATATATAAGTAAAATATATATACAGCACTATGCATATATTTTATATATATTTTACATATATATATAAATACAGTACAATGTCATATGTATGACAAGAAGACTCTTATGTGAGTTGAATATGATACAGAAAACTGAGATCATAAAATGCTTATTTCATGTATTTTTTTAGTTTATGGTACAGAAAACACATATGACTCAATCAAATAAAGAAAGGCATAGTACCAGGACAACTAGCAGATATAACCAAGTGTTAATATTCACTGATAAGGAGAGAAATATACATAAATTAGAAGACATGCAAGGAGAAGGAAAAAGTAGAGATATTATTAAGAAGGCATTAGAGTTCTGCTTCTTCAATGTAATGTAAGATTGATTTGTGTAGAAGTTTTCCCCATAGCACTGCATTTAAAAACTGAAAAGTATACACAATTGTCAAAAATATGTAGATCAGGTAGCTGATAAATAATAAGATATGGTAATAACCTGAATAAAGGATTTTCACATTTGCAATCTGCAGTTACCCAGTTGAATATGAACTGGGGGATTATTTTGTATAGCAATATGGGAAAATAGTTAATTTAACTAAATGGCAATAACAGCAAGGAGAATCACTCACGTAATGCTAACTTATACTAAGTACTACTCTAAGCTCTTTTATATATATATTAATTAATTTAACTTGTAATATAATCTCACATGGTATTATTGCTGTATCCCTATTTCATGATGAGACACATAACAGATAGGAATTGGCACAATGTGTCCTGTGAAGTGGTATAGGATTAGAAGTCTTATAGTCTGAGTGGAGGGACCAAGCATTTACATGGACTTGTATTTATTAAGTTTTACTTTATATTGCATTTCCCTTCAAAGAATTGATGACAGTAGTTCCTTGAAAAAATCATAAATACAGAATTCTCTGTCTAAAACTTGTCAAACTTTCTGAGTTAGTAAAAGAACCAAACTTTATAGATGAGATCCATGTTTCATAAGTGTAAATTGGTATCGTGGATGAAATCCACTGCAATTCAGATTGCCCCTTCAGTGTATGAGATAGAACCACTTGAACTTAAAGAAATACATTTCTAAATTATTATGTATTTTCTTGTTAAATATCAAATTACCTTTTATTTTACAAAACCAACTGAAGGCTAATAATAGTTTGAGTTCAAATTATAATATTAAGAAAAGAAAAAAAAAACCCACAAGATTATGATGTAGATATTTTAGCAAAATAAGTTAAATATTTCCTTCACTTTTGCATTATGTACCCCTTTAATGATGTCCATGATTAGATTTCTGATCAATGGAAATTAACTATAGAAATGTAATATTTTCTCATATTCATCAGAATGTAATCAATTATGATTTATAAGAAATATGAGTTTATACTTTTATTTTATATTTAACCATTTTTACTTAATTTCTCCATATTTGTCTACTCTGAATCATCATCCCCCCACTACATCAGTTAAAAGAGAGTTATAGTGAGAGCTTAGAACACCTTGAGCAGCTGGTAATAAAATAGCTCATGCTGTTTTTGGATCTCTGATTAGTATAGGATTCCAGCATGAAGAATTAAAATAAATTAGCCTTAGACTAAAAGAATTGTATTCTAAGTAAATAAACACATGCATTATAGCACAACATTGCAAGCTGTTTATGCCACAAAAAAACAACACAAGAACTGGAATAATTCCAAATTTCCAACAAAAATTTTTGATCAATGTATATTAATTGTACATATTAATGGATTTCAGTATGATATATCAACACATGCATACAGCATGCAGTGATCAAATCCAACCTTTCTTTAGATATCCTTTCCAACAACTATTAACCATTATTCCCATTCAGGTTAATTTTTTTTTCCCTTCTTGACTTCCACATATGAAATGGAGTATGCTGTACACATCCTTCTTTGTCTGGATTATTCACATAATAAAATGTCCTCCAGTTCCACACAGGTTGCTGCAAATGACAGGATTTTATTCTTCTTTATAGTTAAATAATATTCCATGGTGTATACATATATATATATATATATCGCATATATATATACACACACCATAATTTCTTTATCCATTCATCTATTGATGGACACTTAGGTTGATTCCTTATCTTGGCTACTGTTATTAGTTCTGTAGTAAACATGCATATTTAGGAATCTCTTTGGTACATTGACTTTAATTCTTTTGGATGTATACTCAAGAGTTGGATAACATGGTAGAATTACTTTCAGGTTTTGGAGAAACTCACTACCATTTTCCATAATGGTTTTATTCGATTACATCCCCACCAAAAGTGTATGAGATTGCCTATTTCTCCACGTGTTCATCAAAATTTCTTTCTTAAAATAGTTGTCTTTCTAAATGAAGAGAGATGATAACTCATTGCAGTTTTGATTTGCATTTCCCTGATGACTAATGGTATAGAGCATTTTTTCCACATACTTTTTGTAATGACCAATAAATCATTCACTAGTTAAAATTACCAATTACATTTTTTAGTCGAGTCTTACATTCTAAATAACTGTAAATATTGAATCTAATAAAGTTCCTTTGCCTATGTGTATTTGGAGGCATCAAAGAGCACAGAATTATCTGTCATTCATCGTCATTTAAAATCACTTTAAATGTTTGATAAATAATAATAATTTTCTCATACTGAAATGCAACATCTGTCTAGTTCTAGATAGGATATTAAAATGCATGGTATGTGTTTAAACTCCATAGTGTTAATTGGGCTATAATTAGACTGTGCTAATAGGAAATGTGTCACTTGAAATGGTTTTAAATTCATATTAACTGAAATATATGAAAAATTGCATATTGGTGAGAATTATTGAATTTAAAATATGAGATGACTATGAAATGTGAACTCTATTCTTTTTGGTTGACTCACATTATCCCTAGTTATGACTTTTCTTTGAACTGGGAAAATTAGAGTTTCTTCTGTTTTGAGGTCAAAGATTTTGCACTGTACCAACAGGACAAATTTTGGAAATTCATGCTCATTTAAACATATACCATGAATGTCTATAAAAACAAAACTTAAATTTCAATTCTTAAAAATGTGTTTTATAAATATTCTGATAGAAACAAGGAGTTTGTTTACTTTCTGGCCAATTAGACATAATTACATGGTGAACTTAACAGGTAACTAGGTTCCCAGTTGGAACACTACTATTTTTCTATCGTGTTCCTTAGCTATAAGCTCTGTGTCTCCAGGATTTGAAAAGCTTGGTATCATAATGATTGTGGGTTAACCCCAGATCTGTGTGGTACACAGTGAAATTGTAATTCATTGCAGTAGGAACCATCAGCAAGAACAGCAGGGATGAGCTTTATTAAAGTAGTTTTGCCACACTTCGCTGATAAAATTCAGGCTGTGCTTAAACATCAGTCCTGACATATGTTGTCTTCTAGAGGTAACATTCTTTTCAAAATTTCATGATACAAGTTCTTGCTCTGAGTATATGATTGGTTTTAAAAAGTTTTACTGCCTTTAAAATTTAGATATTCTCCCTATCTAAATTTTTCCATCTCATAAACTAATGCTGCTAAGTTAAAATCAGAACTATCAATGTAATTTTGTCCTGTAACGTATTTTCTATACGTTTAATTTTAGCTTACACCTGATACTTGCATTTGATAACCCCATTTTGTCACAATGAAGTCTTTAGGAGATGCTTAAAATGTCTGATGATAACACCAGAAAATAAAAATCATGACTTAGACACATGTGATTTTCTCTTAACCTTTAGATTGATCTGGCTCTTGAAGGCTATTTGATGAACTTTTGTGCATTGATCAGATTGAATTTTATCTTGGATTTCTGGCTTTTAAACATTGTTGATTTTAAAATCATGATACAGGTCCATAGTATATGGGAGAAGGGTCTGATTTTTCCTGTGGATCCCCGTTGAAAAGTATTGCATGGTTGGGGATTGGTTTTTTACTTTATAATCAAAAAGCTAGGAGGACAAATAGTCATAAAGTTGTAGCAAGATGCATTTAAATAAAAATTAAGGGGTTTTACAGTGACATTTAAGTAAGTATTTAAACTTTGTAAGAGCTACAAGGCAAATTACCCAACTATATCTCTCCCAACATCATTACAAAAAGAATACAGAACTGTAGAGTATAAAATCATCTATTGCCATGACAGTGGAAATTGGAAGCAGTCTGCTGTTTTATGTTCTAATGTTAAGGACGTACATCTTAACAGCACCTAAGTGCCAGGGGAAGAACTAAGCCTCGGTTTTTAGATTCTTCCCAGATTTCCCCAGGATCTTGGTTCAAATATCTTAATCTGATTGCTAGTCAAAGACAATGCTCTTCACTTTTTTTTCACCCTATTGTTATTTTACTTGATGCTTGATGATAGACCATATTCTGATTCCTTCCATCTTTGTAGGGATACTTGTAATCAAAGCAAACTGATATTTGGCCAACTTGTTTAGAATTTTTGTTTTATTTTGTTTATAGTTTTCCTACCTTTTTTGGTCTTCCACAATGAAAGAGGTCACCTGTGCTGCTCTCTGGTTTCAGCTCTTCCTTTTACCTAGGTTTTCCTCAAGTAACATTGCTCCGTGGACCCCAATTCCCTAGGAGAAATGCCTATTGTAAGAATTGGCAATTATAGAATCTAATTATGATTATTTTCTGAGAAGTCAGTAAGGAATAGTGATCTCATGCATGTTTGTTATCAACTGATCAGCCTCTACTGATGAGTTATATAAAATTGTTCAGATCTTTTATATGTGGTGAGTCTAGCTATGCAAGATAAAGTAACTACCAATAAGAGGAAATCCAACACTACTCTTACTTGTAATGATAATAGGAGTTATGCCCATTGCATTGGGGAAGATGGACCTCTGGTGAATGGGTGAGAGTAGGTGGAAAGATGCCTGTAGGAAACTGATTCATCATCACAAGATGTGTGATGAATATCTTACCTGTTTCATGAAACCTTGAGATTTGATCCAATCACTTTGATTTTTCCTGAAAAAAAATAGTCTTGGAAAAGATTCAGGGACATGAAGACATGATTGAAAAGGAGATAAGATGTCAAATCCATCACTATTCTATTCACATAGAATTATAATAGTGCTTCCTCAGTGCCTCCTGGATCATGAAGGCAGTTGAGCACTTATAACTTTTATGAATTCATTTTGAAAAAGACAGATTTTGCAGACACATTGCCCTCTTTTCAGCAGAAAGAAAAAGAAAATAAAAACCTCAAGGAAAGTATAGCTACACAAAAAGAATAAATCTCTAACAGAAAAGAGAATGGAAGGTAGAAGTATCCATAGAACAAGATATCTTCTAAGATAAGCAAACAGGAAGCCACTGCATGGATAACAAAGACAACTGTAAGACCTCAAGACGGGACTTAGGTTCTAGTCACCAGGTGTGTGGAGTTGAAGTGAGACATGGGTAATGCAGTAAGTTAAAGATCTGTTAGTGGGTTAGTGACATTATTCAGGGACAAAGAAATTAGAATGATAGACATCGACCCCAAGCATTCAAGTAATTAGCAATCTTTATCTAATCAAAATGGTAATAAAGCTATTTAAAATGTCAAAGTCAAAGTATATAAAAGGTAAGGAATATTTAGCTAAAGATGAGGATGTAATATAATGTTAATTGCTTTGACAAAGTAAAATTAAAACAAATAGATTATTTGAGAAGGAAGAGGAAGAATTTTAGGAGCTCTACTATTCTCATATTTAAAAACAGAGAGGAAAAATATGTTAAAAATGGCTAGAAATAAAATTTTAATTATGTATTTGAATATATTTTAAGCAATACCAATAAAATGATAATATAACTGTGAAACATTGAGAAAATGAGAGGATAAAAGGAATGGGATATAATAAACTAAATCCTTATTTTAAAAAGAAAGGTACTTGGAGTTGATGAATTAAAAAGTTGAGACAAAATAATTTTATCTAGAATTATGGAGAAAATCAGTAGAATCTAAAACAGAAAAAGTATTAGGATATTGCTTCAGGATAGGAACCCTGGTATTGGAAAGAGTACTCTTAAAGACATGATTTTAACCACAAACTCTTCTATAATATTTGGTTGTTATTATCTTTTTATGACAGGCTGACAAAATCAGATTTATTTGATTTCTAAATGTAGATATAGCTATGTTCTTTCTTTCTCAATCAAAATTTTCTTAGGTCTAAACAAGACAATGCTAAGTTGCTTAGCATGGTGTCTCTTGCACAATCAGTGCTCAGTAAAAGATTTATTATCAATTATTAGTTTGTCCTTCATTCAATGATTTTCATTTTTGGGGGTGTCAAGGTGTTTGGTAGAGAAAAATCAATACTCAATACTAAGTTATATTATTACATTCTTATTTATTAAGTCATATTATTATATTCATATTATTATTCTTATTTTCTTAACTGGAAACTGGAACTCAGAATTTGAAAGTAAATTCCAGAGATTAGAAACCACCAAAGAATAGGAAAAATCATATTTTTACTGCTTTTTTCAGAAAAATTTAAGTAGCCTGCTTTTGGATTTCTGTCCTACCATTAATATCATGGCAGGGTTTGGGTTTGTTCCAGGCAGAGACATGAGCTGGAAGTCAGCATTAACAGAGTGGTTTTGGAGTTGTTTTCCTCCATTGTTATCTAACCTGTTTAACATAGAGAGGAATCAAGCTATTCTCATTTATTTCATAGAATATTTTTACAACCTACTAGCAGGAAGTAGTATTCTGCATACTGCTTAAAATTTTAACTTGAACTTTTTTTCTCTTTCTGATTTTTTATACATTATTCTACCTAAGTGTAAGATGTTTTCACTGGTGATGAGATTAATTTTTCACATTTTTTATTGGTGCATTATAGTTAATAAAGCTAATTTAACAACAGGTTGATAATGACACACATTGGATTATTGAGAGAAAAGTATATGCACAAGGGAGATGACAATCACCATTTACTCATCATTTTTAAGCTTTACAGCCAATATTTTATTTATAATATCTAATTTAAATTAAATTTATTTTTATGAGATACATAAAAAAATGAGATATTATGTGATGTTTTTGTACTGGTAAACCATTATGTAAGGTTCAATCAGATTAAACATATCCATTTTTTCAAACATTTATCATTTCTTTATTGTGAAAACTTTTAAACAATCTTCCTTCTAGCTTTTTGAAATACATAGTACATACTAATTATATTTAGTCACCTTAATGTGCAATAGCATGCCAGAATTTCCTTCTCTTATCTAACTATAACTGGATACTCATTGATCAGATTCTCCCCAGCCCTCACTCCCCCACTATTTTCCTGAGCTTCTGGTTACCACCACTCTACACTCAACTGTCATAAGAAAAACTATTTTAGATTCTACCTGTGAGTAATTGCCTTTCTTTAGGCTTTATCATTTAACATAATTTTATATTTTATATATGAGGTCTCTCCTAAAAACTTATGTGTGAAATAATGTAAGAATTTTCTAGGGTGAAATGATTACATTATAAGAGATGTAACTAATCCACTGACTAACTCACTGATAAAGATTAACTTTGTGGTAACTGTTGGCCCATAAGGTGTGACCAGAGGAAGGTGGTCACCAGGAGAGGCCTTCGGGGTTTATATTTTGTTTGCATGAGTGGAGCTTGCTCTCTGCTTCCTGATTATCATGTCCTGAGCTACTTTCTTCTGCCACACCATTCCACCAGGATGTTCTGCTATGAAGTCAGCTGACCTTGCACTGAACCTCAGAAACCATGAGCCAAAATAAACTTTTTCTCCTCTATGTTGTTCTTACCAGGTACATTGTTCACAGTCATGCAAAAGCTGACTAAAACACATAACAATCTTCCATTCCATCTTTGAGGTTATACATGATATGATTATTTTTTTTAATAGCTGGATCATATTCCATTTGGTATATGTGCCACATTTTTCTTTATACATTTTATCAGTTGATGGACTCATAGGCTGTTTCCATTCCTTAGTTATTGTAAATATTGTTACAATGACTATGGGAGTACAGATGCTTTTTGGCATACTGATTTTATTTTATTTGGATGTACACATGGAAGTAGAATTACTGGATCATATAGTAATTCTAGTTTTAACTTTTTGAGAAATGTTGTGGTTTAAATATTAGGTATCCCCTCAGAAGGTCATGGGTGAGACAATACAAGAACGTTTACAGGTGAAATGATTGGGCTGTAAGAGTCTTAATCAGTGATATTAATCCCCTGATAGGTATTAACTGAGTGGTAACTATAGGCAGGTAAGGAGTGGCTGGAGGAGGTGGGTCCCTGGGGGCATGATTTGGGGGTATATATTTTGTCCTTGTTAAATGGAACGTTTCTCTCTCTCTGTCTCTGTCTCTGTCTCTGTCTTTCTTTACTGATTACCATGTCCTGAGCTGCTTTATCTATCACATTCTTCTACCATGATGTTCTTGCCTCACCTAGGGCCCTGAGGAATGGGGCCAGCCACCTATGGACTGAAACCTATGAAACTATGAGCCTCCAAATAAACATTTCCTCTTCTAAATTTTTTTTATCAGATCTTTTGGTCACAGCAACAAAAAAGCTGACTAAAACAAGGAACCTAATACTGTTTTCCATAAAGACTGTAATAATTTATATAGCTGCAGTATACAAAGGTTCCCTTTCCTTCACATCCCTGCTAGTGGATACCTTTGGTCTTTTTGATAAGAGGCATCCTTATTGAGAATGATATCTCACTGTGAGATAGTATTTTACTATAATTTGGATTTTCATTTATCTGATATGATTAGTTATGTTAAACATTTTTTCATATACCTGTTGGGCATCCAATATTTTAAATAATGAGATTGAGGATTCTGTTACCTATAGTATGTACTATATGTGTATCAGTAAGGTGAGATATGCTTATACAAATTGCCTAATTTCAGTAATGCTAAAATAGTATGCATATCTATCTATCTATATATATATATATAGAGAGAGAGAGAGAGAGAGAAAGAGAGAGACATAGATATATAAAGACATTGGTTAGGAATAGGCCAAAAGTAGAGGCTACAATTCTATTTCCAAAGCATTTCCTCTCTAAGTTCTGTATTAACATTTAAAATTGGCACCATATGATCATATTGTTTTAAATATAAAAAGGTTGCATAAATTTCTTGAAACATTCTATAAGTATATAGCATATGTGCTATAATTTGGATATGAGGTATCCTCTAAAAAATTCTATTGATGCAGGAGTATACTGAGGTGAAAAGATTAGATTATGACAGCTGTAACCTAATCAGTCCATCCTAGTGTAAATGGACTGACTAAGTGGTAACCGCAGACAGTTGGCTTCAAATGAGTCACTGAGGACACACCCAGGAAGGCTGCATTTTCTTTGCAGCTTTTTCCCTCTCCATCTCTTTATCTTATTCCTGACCTTTCCATGAGCTGAGCAGCTTTTCTCTGCTGGGATTTTCCCCAGGGAGGTGCTGCCTCACATTGAACTCAAAGCAATGGAGTCAGCCATCTATGGAGTAAGAGTCCCTGAAACTGGGAGCCCCAAATAAATTTTCTCTCCTATAAATTGTTCTTGTCAGGTATTTTGGTCACAACAACAACAACAAAAAAAAAAAAAAAAAAAAAAAACCTGACTAAACCAATGTGCTATTGAGTGAGCATAGAGTAAGCAAATTGATAAAGACATAAAATAGCATGATTAGGGACAGAGACTGGGGTAAGAAGATTTTCAGTTAGTTATTACTTGATGAATACTAAATTTCAATTTCAAAAAATGAAAGTGTTCTAGAGATGGATAGTGGTGATGGCTGGACAATAAATAGCAGGAAATCTGAATATACTTAATATCACTGAACTGTATACTTTTATTACTTATTAAAATGGTAAATGTTACATTTACTTTTACTCTAATTTTGAAAATTAAATGTAAAAATTGAAAATAATATATGTAGAGGGGTATCTAACCATTGTAATTATCAAACCAATGAAATTCTCCTAAGACAATAATTACTTAAACCATGGCAGTTTAATTCTTGGAGAAAAAAAATCTGCTATTGGTTATGAAATCTGCTGTTGATTCTGGCACCCATGAATACTGTAGTAAGCACAAAATGGAAAACATGCTGCAGAGCATATATGAAAAATCTAAACTGACCCTCTCAAAGGCTGTTTTACCTTTAAACTATTATTCATTTTCTGCCATTAAGCCATTAAATCTGAAGAAGAGTCATCCCAGTTGCTCAATCTAAAAAATAAATTTTACACCAAAAGGCATAGCAAATGCATGACCTAATGTAGACCTAATGTAGACATGCATTACTCTCAGAACTCCAAACTTTCAGAATTATTTTCTTATGATTTTTCTCACGGCTGGGACTCAGTCTAAGGCCTCGAGGACATTAAATATTTTTCTTCCCTGTTTTGTGGTATTAAAAAAAAATTCTGTTCTGTTTGAGAGAATTTCTTTCTAATTTTTTCTGATTTACATCTGGATCTGGCAAAATTTAAGAAATAGTATTTAGCTACTTTTCTCTCCTAGAATACTCTAACACATCTCCTGAAACAAATGACTGAACTTAGCATTGCTCATCTACACAAGAGCATCACGTTTTTTGAAATATACTTTATTGGCTATAAAGTACATTTTGTAAATTGAACCCATTTTGAGTTTACAGTCCAACAGTTATGTTAAATCTATATTACTTTTAACTATGAGATAAAGAATATTTTTATCACCTCAAAATGTTGTCCCATTCCCAGCCCAATATTTATTCTAACCCCTACGTATGTCCTAGACAACCACAGTTGTGCTTTTTATAACTATAGATTTTGTTTTCCTAATATTTCATATAAATGAAATTAAACAATATGTGATCTTTTGTGTCTGAGCCCCTGAAAGTAAAGAACTTTCTAGAAGAAGAGGAGATTGTCAAAAGCAGAAGTCAGCAAAATTTGAGCACCAGAAAGATTTGACTTGCTGTTGCTAGTTGGACACTGTGACAGCAATGCAGGTTGAGAGCTGAAGAAGGCTTTCCACTGACAGATAATAAGGTGATGGAAAACAGTCTTATGACCACAAAAATTAAATTCTGCCAATACATGCATAATCTCAGAAGCAGAGACTCCCCCTATGTGAGCTAATAACTTGCTTTTGGCCTTTTGAGAACTGGAACAGAGTAATCTGTTAGGCTTACTCTCCCTGAAAACAATCTCTGATCATCAAATGACATAGGAAAGTCACAGAATTGCAATAAATATTCTTGAATAAAATATATGCATAAAATTACCCACCATGCACTTAAAACATGTGCAACCTTATTAATCCTCAAAGAAATAAAAAGTAGAATCAAGAGACTATTGTACCATTGTCAGAATGAATATGCTTAAAAGTTAAGGGTATTGAAAAAGCCAAAAATTCATATAATCTGTCATCTATATAATACATCAGTTGCACCTTTTAACAGGTATCCAAAATAAATGAGCTGATGTTCCACTACAAAATTGTTTGTAGTAGCTTTATTCATAATAATGAAAAACTGAAAATCAAGTATTCATCAATAATGACTGGGTATAATGGGATATAGTTGCATTGCAACTGAAAGGAATTTTTTAAAGGTAACTATTTTTTCATGAAATTCAGATGTATAATTTCATAGACAAAATGTCAAATCATAGAAGTCAGACAAAAACATCATTCTTGTGTTTCCTTTTATATTATGTCAAGAACAGGCAAAACATATCTATGGTTTTAGAAACCTCAATAATTTCTGTACTTTTATATTTTTGTGTAGAGCTATATGATTATCTAGGATAGGACTAAATGAGTTTTCTACCGTGCTCATTCCATACTTTGACCAGGATGATATTTAAGTGGGTTTATCCCTATGTAGTTTATCAAGACATGCTCTTATACTTAGTACTTAAGTCATTATTCAAAAAAGTAAAAGTAATGTTAGAATTTAAAGGTGACTTTACTATGACAGTAGGTATATGGAAATACTATGAACTGTATTATATAAATAAACTTGGGAAAAACTATTGCTTACTAGGAAGGTAATGCAGTTAGTGAAAATGAGGTTTAAAATTTGAAAGAAAAAAATTATAATCCTATTTTGTTGGTCTCACGTTGGACATATCCAGATATCTCCTGGGGAAGGTGAATACCACCATCACTTTATTGTTCTTCAGCTGTTTTACAAGCAAATATTGACTGGTCCAGAAGAAGGGTAATGTATCCCCACTTCAATGATGTGAATACTGCCTGTCTTTCCACCTTGTTTTAGTCAGTTTTTGTTGCTGTGACCAAATGACCTGACAAGAACAATTTTGGAGGAGGAAAGGTTTTTTTGGTGCTGAAGGATTTAGAGGTCTCAGTCAATAGACAGCAAACTCCATTGTTCTGGGGCCAGGTGAGGCAAAACATCATGGTGAAAGAGTGTGGAGAAAGAAAGCAGCCCAGGACATGGCAGTTAGAAAGCAGAGAGACATTTGTCTGCTCACTCAGGATAAAGTATAAACCCCAACGTCACGTCCCTAGTGACTTATTTCCTCCACTCACATCTACCTGCCTAGAGTTACTGCCCAGTTAATCCCTATCAATGGATTAACTCATTGATTAGGTATAATTCTCAAATCCAGTCATTTCACTTCTAAACTTCCTTGCATTGCCTCACACATGAGATTCTAGGGGACACCTCATATCTCAACCATAACAAACTTCTTTCCCATAAGAAATATAATCTGCATCTCAATAGGTAATAAATTTTCTGAATAAAGAACTAGAGGTTATTTCAGAACAGTAGGATGTGGAGGACTTTGTGAAGTGTAATCATAGAATGTACTTTATTTTTCTGTTCTTCCCTTTCTCTTGGGCTTTTATGAGTATACTCCCGATGTGGTTACTACCAGACTTTATGAAGATCCCCCACTTCCTTGTCTCTCCCTCCCAATTCTAGTTTATGTTAAAAATGATAATTTCTTTGTTCATATAGTTTTGACTGTTTTTAAAAGAAAGTTTTAATGCTTTGTCTCTGAAGCCAGACTACCTGGGTTGTAATATGAACTCAGTTCTAGCTGTACAACCTCAGGATATTTACTTCATTTTTCAGTTCTTAGTTTCTACATTTTAATAAAAGATTTCTCCCATATTATACTTTCAGAATATTAAATACTACTAACTATAAAGCAATTAAAGTAGGGCCTAGTACCTGGTAATAGTGCACAAAAGCTACTGGCATTTTTTTAAAACAGGATCAAAATTAAGACTGTCTGATTATATGTGCCTTTGTTTTACCTAGTCTCTGTTGAATTTCTTGTCACTGCAACAAATATTCTAAATAACATACCAAACCTAATAGTCTAAGAGGCTATTAATCTACATGGGAAATAAAGTTAAGCTGAATAAACATCTCTTAAAAATTATAAAAATAATGTATATAAAGTAGGATTGAGTTTAATAACTATAACTTCCCCTGTATTATAATAATTATGGAATTTTTTATGGTCATTCATTCAAATTATTGTCAAATATCAGTAAGCTAATACATGTGGGCTTATTTCTATACTTTATGTTTCATTGATGTGTGTGTGTGTTTTAAATTTTTTTCAAAATAAATCTGCCTTGAATTCCTTCAGCTTTTATTTTTCATAAATGTCTTTTTTTCATGGGAAGTCTTGAAATCCTGGAGTCCATATCCTCCACTTTATTTATTCTTTTCCAAAATTGTTTCAGCTGTTCTGTTGCAGTTCTGTATAAATTGTATAAGTGAGTGGTCAATTCCTGCATTTAGTAAAAGCTGTTAAGATTTTGATTGGGATTGTATTGTTTCTAAGGATTATTTTAGAAACAGTTTGATAACCTAACATATTTTTCTTCCAATCCCCAAACGTGATATATTTCAATTTAGTTAGATCTTTGATTTTTCATGACAATACTCATAATTTTTAGTGTAAAAATTCCTAAGCCATTCATATTTTTTATTGTTATAAATGATTTTACCTAATTTCAATTCCCAATTTCTCATTTTATTCTTCAAATAAAAAATCTATTTTCTACTTACCAAGGGCAATGTTTTTCAGTAGATGAGATGGGGATGGGTAGATGTTAACACATTACAAAAAGAGCTTAATTAAGTTCATAGAGTGTTTATTCATAAAATTAGGATAAAAAGACTAATAGAGAGAGCCTATAATCATTGGTCATAATCTTTCATAAGTCCACATTCACAATGAACTCAAAATGGAAAGTATTACAGTTTACGTGCTAGACTTAGTTATTTTTATACAACAAGATGGCAAAATGGTCAGCAGTGGTAGGTTACTACAAAACTAAAAAAGAAAAAGAAAAAAGAGACCTACATTATCCCTCATTTAAACATCAAGACCAATTAGTAATTCAGAAAATTCAATTATTTTAGCATGTGAGTAATATTTACCTTTCTAGCTTAGCATTTTAACAGTAATAATATGCTGGCACTGAAATTGAAAATGAAACAGTAAAATAAAAATTATAATTGATAAAAATTATATAATTGTAAAATAAAATAAAAATTAAAATAAAATAAAGTAAAATTAAAATTAAAATTGATAAAAAATATATAATATCAGTACTTTCATATAAAATTTTCATCAACCTATGTATGAAATAAAGTTGAATAAACATATTTTAAAAGTTACAAAAATAACGCATAACAAATATAATCGTGTTCAATACTTTACCCCATATAGTACAATAATTATACATTTGATCATTCACTTTGTAATTTATTTTGCCTATCTGACACAAATATTCTGTTAACCCTGTATTTCTTAGATTTGGTAGTATTTGTCATTTCTGTAATTTCATGTTTTTGGTTAAAAAGAATTAGACTATTCTGAAAGCTATGGTACAATTAGGTTTCTAATCATATTTTATTTTGATGAAGGAAATGATATGCTAAGAGTTATAAATCTGATTACTACACAAAAAATAGTACAAGTTTTTGAAAGAAAATATAACCCAAATCCTGCAGCTGTTGAATTCATAAAAAATGTTTTAAAGCATTTAGCCTTAAAGATTTTAAAGATTTTCTGAAGCAATGACACATTATTTTATTATAGAAATATTATTACTATTAAAATTCCAATATTTAATGAACAAAATCTTGGGTTTAGTTTTATTATTGTGTAAATAATAAGAAACATTTACTTACCCGTTTAATTTACAAAATAGAGTTTCTTGACAAATAAAAAGCCATTTCTTTAAAATACATGTTTGTTTTCAACCTAAAGAGCATTACTCATTTATGGTTTCTACAATGACATACTATGCATTTCTAAAAAGGAGTAAGGAATATTTCAATATATTGAGGGGATGTGAGTGTATATTAAGATGATGTGTATATTATTGGAGAAAATAAGTGAGAAAAACTTTTATCCTTTCTCCAACAAAAGTTGAGTATAAACATATGTCTATGTATTTGCTTTTATTTAAAAATAGAAACAAAAATAAAAATCTGTACTTAATGATTTTTGAAGGTAAATGAAAGAATTGGAATTAAGGGACATTGATAGAAGATACAAATATCTAAATATATTTTGAGGTTTATTTTTTACTATGTAAAAGTATTGTATATGATAAGGAAATACTTAAAAATAACCTATAAACAGCTTTTAAAGTGAAAACATAAATTTTTATGTTCTGTTATGTGTATAACTAACATTACACAGAAAGAATTTTAAATAAATTTAAAATACTATTATTGTATGGCTCTCATAGAATGTAGTTCAAGCAAAATAAAAACTATTCAAAAATTTTTGCAGGTGTCAGCATTGATATTGAGCACAGATTGTGCATGTGTGTGTCTGTATATATTATGAGATACAGCAAAAAAATAATTATACCATTATCTTTGAGAAATTGAATATCTTTGACAAAAGAAGAAAGACAAACTGAATAATATATGTGATGTTAAGTAAAATTCCTATAACCTTCAATATGAATGTAAGGTATGAATTAATGATAAAACATGGGTGCATACATATACATATGTGAGGACACATACAAACATATGTACAAATTTTCAGCCCTATCTAATTGATAAGACTTAGTAACAAAAACCAATCTCATGTAATAAACATCCCAGGATCTAAATTTACATATATAATTTAATATATATAATTTGTAAATAATACATAATTTGATATAAAATCTACATATTATACTACATAACATGTATAATATATAATTTGATATACATAATTTACATACAAACTATATTATCTATATGTGTGTGTGTATATATATATATAAATTAAAATAAAAGATTTGATTTCCAAAGAAAAAACCTGCTCCTGAAATGTCTTGGAATATCAAGAAGTAATCATGCTTTCAAAGACCATGAAGACATATATATAGTAGCCTACCTACAAAATGGCTATCAATGACCCTCATGTTTTAGTATAAATCAGTTTATGTCATTTCTCTACTTTGAAGAGGAAAGAATGTGTAGTTGATATTTGGAAATAATCATATTTGCATATTGATACCAGGTCATGAAAGTAATTGCTACTTTGTAGCTTGATCTTACTGAGATGACTTCCTCTGAGGAAGTTTGCCTGTCATGTCAGAAGAATGCTAAAACAATCTCTGGAGAAGTCAACTCAAATATTCATCTTAACCTTCTTAAACTGGTTACATACTAGATAAGCAAATGGTTGGTGATGGGAGTGATCTTCAATGGGTGGTACCAGAGGAATCCTAGTAAGATTTAGACTTTTGCCTCAATACACTGACAACAAGGACACCTTCCCCTGTGGCGTCAGTGAGGGTAGATGGAGAGCACTAATGAGATACACTCATGCTTCCCAGTTAGAGAGAGAACAGTGGATATCAAGAGGTGAGTCAGAACTATCATTTCAACTCATCCATATCAGTTGTCAGTTGAGGTCAAACTAGGACCTGGACTTCTATCCTCATTGGCAGTAACAAAGCAGTTTTCTCTTCCCCTGCCAGACCACTGTCAGAGAGAACCAGCTAAAAACACATGTTTTAAATAAGATCCAGTCTCAAAACATAGTTTTCAAATTGCCTAGTTTTCAACTAAAAATTATTTGATCATTATACCAAGAACCAGGAAGATATTAAAGTGGATCATAAAATTTAAACGTATATGTGAACATCAAGATAACAGTGATCTCAGAATTATCTGATGAAGATTGTAAAGTAACCATTATAAATATGCTCAATGAGCAGTTCAGAACTTGAACAAAATAAAAAGTTTAAACCTAATAAATGAATAGAAAGTTTCAGGAAAGGGAAGACATAATTTAAAAACAAAAGGACATTTTAGAACATAAAAAATGTAATAGAAAAAAATTACAAAACAAATATAAGAGTCTTAAAAAACAATAGCTAAATTTTCTCAAATTTGGAAAAAGAAATATTATACAATTGCACAGATTAGGAAATTTATCAGGCTCCAAAGTGAAATCTGCACCAAGATATTTCTTAGACAAGATTTTTTTTTTTTTTTTTTGTAGCAGGGATTGAACTCAAGGGTACTTGATCACTGAGTAACAGAGTCACATCCCCAGCCCTATTTGGTTTTGTTTACTTAGAGATAGTTCTCACTGAGTTGCTTAACACCCTGCCATTGCTGAGGCTGGCTTTGAACTCGCAATTCTCCTGTCTCTGCCTCCCAATGTGCTGGGATTACTCATGAGCTGCCGCGCATGGCATTTAGATAAGATTCGAAAACTAAACACAAAGAAAAAAATTTTAAAAGAACTAGATAAAAATCTACTGTATGTATAGGGGAAATGCAATTCAAATGGTAGTAAATTTCTTAAAAGAAACCAAAAAGTCCGGGAGGAAAGGACAAAATATTTTTTGAGTGCTAGAAGACAGCAATTTTCCAGGCAGAATATATTTCAAAAAAAGAAAAAGAAAAGAAATATATATACACACACACAGAAGAGGGGCAAGATGGTGGATTAAAGCGAGGCAGCATTTCTCCTGCTCAGCTACCTAGAACTTAAGCAGTGGGAATAATGCTTCTCTCTGAGGCTTGGAGTGAAAAACCCTGAGACTAGAGGAACAATCTGCCTTAGCCAAACCAGAGACTGTTCAACTCATCAAACAGAACTAAAAATTTACCCTGAGTTTATCAATTATCTGCAGAAAGCTGACCCAAGAGCCATCTTGGGACTACAGCGTGATGGCACAAATGGGAACTGGAAGTCCAGACCCATGAGTTCGTGGCTAGGTCCACATAAATCTGTCTAAGCCTAACAAAACTTAACTGAGCCTAACAAACCATGGAAAATCAGAAACTGAGAGCATTTCACCCAGCTTACAGGGGCTAACAAAGCCAGCTACAGAGGATCAAGAAGTTGGAAGGGTGGGTGTGAGCATACTTGGTGCTTAAATGCCAGGCTGACTGGTCCTGGCCCCCACCTAGTTCAGAACCCACTGGGTTCCAGGGGCCCACCTAGGTGTTGACCTGCTAGGTCCTGGCACTAGCCTGGACCTTAGAGCCTTCCCTGCTCCAGCACTCACTAGGTCCCTGGACCCCACAAGGTCCAGCACTGGTCTGGCACCACTGGGTCCACATGTCTGGTCCACATGGGTTCCCACCAAGCCTGGCACCAGTCTGACACCAGCCCTGGCCTCTCTAGCTTCCTGGTCCCTCACCTGGCTTACCACTCTGCCCACTATGCCCACAGCTTCACCTGCAGCCCATTTGCCAGCATGTCAGGCCACCACTGTGCCAGTAGGCCTGCCCAGCCCAGCTCACAGCTTTGCTGCTGGCACACAAAGCCCATTGCCCAGCCCTCATCTGCCTGGCCAGGCCAGCTAGGCCCACCAGACATAACCAGCTGCTTTGCAACAAAACCAGAGCCCAACCTGCCTGGCCCAACACTATGTGGTAGACCTGCCACTTTACCACACAGTCCACCAGGCTTCTGTCTTCACTGCCTGGCCCACCCAGCTTAGGTTTGATAGGCCCACCTGACAAACCACTATACTGCCTGGCCCAGACAGCTGCTTTACCAGATGGCTGCACTCCAGCTTGGTTGATATGCCTCTTTGCTGCCAGACGCACCTGCCCCAGCTAGTGGCCTCACAACCCAGCCTGCAGTCCAGCCCACCCATGGCAATCACTCAAGGACAGAAATAGGAAAGACTTAAACACCAAACATCATCAGTGAGCAACACAATGAAAAGAAAGGAATCAACCCATGCTCAGTCCATATTTCACAAAGAAACCAAAAGAAAATCAGTTGGGCACAGACAGAAAATACATATGCTCACTGACTATTTTGTCCACCATAGTGGAAATGACTCCTTAATTCCTTAATTTTTCACCAAGATGTTTTTCTCTCTCTCTCTCTCTCTCTTTTTTTTTTTTTTTTTTTTTTTTTTTTTGGCTGTTGTTTTATTTTGCTTTTTACATTTGCTTTTCTGTATTTGTTTTTTTGTTTTACCTGCATGTGTACTCATTGATTCAAGGACACCTATACATATACATATTTGTTCTTTTTTCCTCATTTCTAGCCTGTTTTTTTTAAAGATGTTATTATCCCATGCTGTTTTTGGAGGGTTAGGGTTTTTCATTAGCATATTATGATTTTTTTGTGTGTGTAGTCTTTGCCACTGCTCTATCTCAGTTTTCTCCATCCCTCTTCTTTCTATTGCTGACAACCAAATTCCATTCTCTCTCTCCTCCTCTATATTCTTTCTTATAATTTTTCTTCACCTTCATCATTAACAACATATCCTAAATTACCACTGGACTTGCCTTATTCACCCTTTGCAGTTGCCAACACTTTTCTACCCTCCTATTACTTCTTTTTTTTTCTCTTTTTTGGTACTGGGGTGTTAAACTCAGGGATGCTTGAGCCACATCCCTAGCCCTATTTTGTTTTTATTTGGAGACAGAGTCTCACTGAATTTCCTAGTGCCTCACCATAGCTGAGGCTGGCTTTGAACTCACAATGCTCCTGTCTCAACCTCCCAAAGTGCTGGGATTACGTGTGCCATCATGCCCAGCTCTGTCTCTTCTTCTTTCCTCATATTCAACTCCATTATTAAGACCTCAAAATACTAATTTCTATATATAATGTCTGACCCTACCATCAATGCCATAGCAATAATTAATATGGTAGAAGTCATAGACAACAGCCATTGTTTGGTATTATGCCAGGCATAATTTATGATTATTTACTGATGTTTTTACTGAAGGAAATTGCTGATCCTACTATTTCTGCACATTGTACCAATGAACATTGTAGATATCAGAATAGGAACTAAGTACCTAGTCTGCTATATGTTGCTTGCATAGATTGTTGCTAACATTGTGCTCTTCCCTAATCTGTGAGGTACTAGTAACATAGAAGGACACTATAAACACATGGAGTAGAACTACCTCTACAGCCTCAGATCCATTCAGATAGATTGGTAGACATACAAATATTATAAAAGATCAAGGAAAAAAATCAACCCAAACAGCACAGAATACCTCAACAACAGACTCCATTGACACCATAGTGGAGGAAATGTCAGAATGTAATTAAGAAAGCTCATGGTTAAATTGATCTAAAAGGTTAAAAATGACATAAAAAATAAAATCAGAGAGAAAATACTAGAAATGGAAGGTAACTTCAATAAAAAGAGATCCTGAAGAAGAATTAGTCAGAAATCTACAAAATGAAGAAATCATTAAACTAAATTAAACTTTCATGGAAAACATAACCAGGAGACTAGACCACTTGGAAAACAGAGTTTTAGGCTATGAATACAAAATATATACTCTTGAAAATAAAGTTGACAGAGAAAAGATGTTAAGAGACCATGAGTAGAACTTCCAAGAAACTTGAAATAACCTGAAAAGCCCAAACTTAAGATTTATTGAAATAGATTAAGGCCTGGAGATACAAACCAAAGGAATGCACAAAATTTTCAATGAAATGATATCAGAAAATTTCCCAAACCTTAATAATGATATGGAAAATCAAATACAGGAGGCATACGGGATCCCAAATATACAACTTTACAACAGACACACACTAAGGCACATCATTATGAAACTGCCACACATATAGAATAGAACAGATAGAATTTTAAAGGCTGCCAGTGAAAAACTACAGGTCACACTTTGAGGGAAACCAATCAGGATCTCAGCTGATTGCTCAGCCCAGACTGTAAAAGCTAGCAGATCTTGCAATAATATATAACAAGCTCTGAAAGAAAATGATGCCAGCCAAGAATACTATACCCAGAAAAATTAAGATTTAGGTTTCACAAAGAAATAACAACCTTCTATGATATACAAAATTTAAAATAATTTGCAACTAGAAAGCCTAGAGTACAAAATATAGTAAATAAAATATTTTATGAAAAAGAAATAAAAAATACAAATGAAAGCCAGCAAAGGGAGGAAATACACTCAAAGAATTGTCAATCAAAGGAGAAATTAATTCAAATTGCAAACCAGAAATAACTCAAAATGTCAGGGAATAAAATTTACATCTCAATATTAACATTGAATGTAAATGACTTAAATTCATCCATCAAAAGATATAGGCTGGAAGATTAGATTAAAAATAAGACCCCAAAATGTGTTGTCTCCAGAAAGTCAGCTCATAGGCAAAGACATATACAGCCTGAAGATAAAAAATGGGAAAAAAATACATTATTCACATGGACCTCATAAACAAGCAGGATTTCTATACTCATGTCAGATAAAATGGACTTCAAGACAAAATTAATCAGAAGGGATAAAGAAGATCTTTCATGCTGCTTAAGGAAATTATATATCAACAAAACATAATAATCATAAATATTTAAGCCCCAAACAATGGAGCACCTACAGATATCAAACAAACTCTTCTCAATTTCAAGAATCAAATATACCACAACACAATAATACTGGGTGACATCAACATGCTTCTCTTATCACTGGAAAATTAATCAACATATATAGAATATTTCATCCACCAATGATGGGATACATTTTTTTTTTTCTCAGCAGCACATGAGTTCTTCTCTAAAATAAATATCTTAGGTCACAAAGCAACTCTTAGCAAATTAAAAATATTAGAGATAATTCCTTGCATTCTGTCAGATCATAATGGAATGAAATTAGAAATCAATTTTAAAGACCTGCACCCACATGGAGAGGAACTACCTGCACCTGCATGGAGAGGAACACCATGCTGCGGCTCCCTATCCAATAATGTGAGGCTCCACACAAACCACCTTCATCTTGGGACACTGCAGTCACTGACACAGCCCTTTCCACATGGTAATCTACACCAGGGACAATACACAGGAACAGCTTCCAGTTGCAGCACCATGTGTCACCACTGAGCAGGCCATCCAATGCCAGCACATAGCCCATTCATTCAGCCCTACCTCTGAAAGCAGTTGCCTCCAGCTTGCAGCACCTCCACTGCAATCTGAGGTTATGTCCACTATTGCCTCCATCATCTTTAGTAGGAGAAATTTCCATTTAAGGACACCAATGGGGGCCCAGAAACCCAATATCAAGGTACATACAGGGTTGATGGTACTGCTGACACCAACTAGGGATCTGGCCACTTCAATCAAGGGACAACAAATAAGATCTAGAAGATTGTTACTGGATCTATGTGGAACAGACTGCATGAGAGGTATCCTACTAAATTTGCTAAAAGACATCATCCTGTTGCAGAAGCAATAGGGAGTCTTGCATGGGGTTGACTCTTGTTTTCTTTTCCTGCTAACAGCCAATTACTTTTGATTCCCCTTTCACTCATCCTATAATTTAATACTTCTATATTCTCACACCCTACATCACAAACATTACATCCTAACTCCCCACCCCACATACTCTCTCTGTCCATCATTAGAAACTGTAAAACCTTATGTAAATCTACTAGATATATGGTAGAAGATAACTGAACTTATCACTTATGTTTATAGTGACAAAACTGTAAATGTCTAAATAGGACCTAATTGATTTATGGCTTTATGGCTGCATATTGGTTACATTGGGTGCTGTAAACATTGTCCTCCCCCTTAAAGGTGAGGTATTGGTATGCTGAAGAGGCACTTCAAGTTTACAGTGTAGAAACTGCAATACCTCAGATCCACATTGCAAGAGAGGAAGACATGTAGACAACATAAAAAGCAAGGGAGGAAATTGCCCCAAACAAATCAAAATACTACAATAATAGAATTCATTGACAATACAGTACATGAAATGTCAGAAGAGTTTAAAGTGTACATAATTAAATGATCTGTGAATTAAAGAAGACCTAAGTAATCAAATGCAGAAGAAAAATTGATTACTCCAAGAAAGAAATAAGAGAGCAAGTACAGGAAAAAATATTACTTCAACCAAGAGATAGAGATTCTCAAGAAGAAGAAGAAAAAAAGAAACTCTTGAAATTAAGGAAACAATAAACCAAATAAAAAACACAATAGAAAGCATAACTGAAAGATTAGATCACTTGGAAGACAAAATCTCAGATAATGAAGACAAAATATACAATCTTGAAAATAAAGTTGACCACACAGTGAAAATGGTAAGATACCATGAACAAAATATCCAATAACTATGAGATAACATCAAAAGCCCAAATCTAAGATTTATTGGAATAGAGGAAGGCACAGAGTTTCAAACCAAAGAAACACATAACCTCTTCAATGAAATAATACAAGAAAATTTCCCAAACATCAAGAATAAATTGAACAAACAAATACAAGAAGCTTACAGGACACCAAATGTACAAAATTACAATAGATCTATACCAAGGCACATTATAATTAAAATGTGTAGCATACAGAATAAGGATAGAATTTTAAAGGTCAAAAGAGATAAGAATCAGAATACATATAGGGGGAGATCAATGTAAATCTCAGCGGATGTTTCAACCCAGATCCTCAAAGCCAGGAGATCATGGAACAGCATATATTAAGCTCTAAAACAAAATGGATGCCAACCAAGAATCTTATATCCAGCAAAATTAAGATTCAGATTTAATAATGAAACAAAAACTTCCCATGATAAACAAAAGTTAAAAGTATTTACAGCAAGAAATCCTGTACTACAGAACATTCTTGGAAAAAAAAATTCCAAACAAGGAAAATAAATAACAACAATAAACAACTATCTGCAAAGGGAGGAACTACACTAAAGGAAAAGCTAATCAAAGGAGAAATCAAGTCAAGGTAAAAACCAAAAATAAACCAAAATTAACAAGAAAACAAATCATATTTCAATAATAACTCTGAATGTGAATGACCTAAACTCATCAATTAAAAGACATAGACTGAGATATTGAATTTTTTAAAAAAGACCCAACAATATGCTGCCTTCAAGAGACTCATCTCACAGAGAAAGATATCTGTAGAATAAAGGTGAAAAAATGGGAAAAAACATATCACTCACATAGACTGCATAAACAAGCTGGGATTTCCACTCTCATATCAGATAAAGTGGATTTCAAACCAACATTAGTGGAAAGGGACAAAGAAGGGCTTTTCGTACTACTCAAGGGAATCATACATCAACAATACATAAAAATCATAAGTATCCATTGTTTGAGACATCTATGTATATCAAACAAACCCTTCTCAACTTCAAGAATCAAATAGACCACAACACAATAATACTGTGTGACTTTAACAGACATCTCTCACCACTGGATAGATCATCCAAACAAAAAATAAAGAAACTATAGAACTTAATAAAACCATCAATAATTTATAATTAACACACACACACACACATATATATATACATATAAAATTCATCAATGAACAAATGCACATTTTTCTCATCAGCACAAGGATTCTTCTCCAAAATAGATCATATGTTATGGCACAAAGCAAGTCTTAGAAAATAAAAAAATTAGAGATACTACTACCCTGCATTCTGTCTGACTATAATGGAATGAAATTAGAAATTCATGATAAAATAAAAAATAGACACTACTCCAACACTGGGAGACTAAACAATGCACTATTGAATGATGCACGAATAACAGAAGACATCAGGGAGGAGAAAAAAAAAGTTCTCAGAGTTAAATGAGAACTTGGATCCAACATATGAGACTCTCTGGGACACTATGAAGGCAGTGCTAAGAGGAAAGTTCATTGCATTAAGTTCATACATTAAAAGAAGTAAAAGTCAACAAATAAACTACCTGACATTACATTTCAAAGCCCTAGAAAAAGAAGAACAATCCAACTTAAAAGTAATAAAAGGAAATAATTTAAAAATCGGGGTGGAAATCAATGAAATTGAAACAAAAGAAAAAATGCAAAAAATTGACGAAACAAAAAGTGGGTTCTTTGAAAATCTAAATAAAAATGATAAACCCTTAGCCAATCTAACAAAAATAAGGAGAGAGAAAACTCAAATTACTAAAATTCATGATGAAAAAGGAAATATCATGACAGACATTATTGAAATACAGAGGGTAATTTGAAACTATTTTAAAAATTTATAATCCACTAAATTAGAAAACTCCAAAGACATCAACAAATTTCTAGGAGGACACACACGACTTAAAAAGACCAATTTCAAACAAGAAAATAGAAGATGCCACCAAAAGCCTACCAAAGAAGAAAAGCCCAGGACCAGATGGATTCACAGCTGAGTTCTACAAGAACTACAAAGAAGAATTAATACCAATACTCCTCAAATTATACCATGAAATAGAAAAGGAGAGAACCTTTCCAAACTTATTCTATGAGGTTAGCATCATACTGATACCAAAACCAGGCAGAGAAACATGAAGTAAAGAAAATTTCAGACCAATATCCCTGATGAACATAGATGCTAAAATTTTGGCAAATGACATGCAAAAACATATTTAAAAAATAGTGCACCATGATCAAGTGGGGTTCATTCCAGGGATACAAGGTTAGTTCAACATATGGAAATCAATGAATGTAATTCATCACATCAATAAACTTAAAGACAAGAATCACATGATTATATCAGTTGATGAAGATGAAGAATTTGACAAAATACAGCACTCTGTCATGTTCAAAACATCAGAAAATCTAGGGATAGTAGGAACATACCTCAATATTGTAAAAGCTATCTATGCAAAACTGAAGGCCAACATCATTCTAAATGGAGAAAAAATTGGAAGCATTCCCTCTACAAAAAGGAACAAGACAGGGATGCCTTCTTTCACCACTGCTATTTCATACAGTCCTTGAAACTCTAGCCAGATCAATGAGACAGACAAAAGAATTTAAAAAGATACAAATAGGAAAAGAAAAAACACAAACTATCATTATTTGCCAATGATATGATTCTATATGTAGAGGATCCAAAAAACTCCACCAGAAAACTTCTAGAAATAAATGTATTCAGCAAAGTTGTAAGATATAAAATCAATAAATCAAATGCATTTCTATACTACTGTGATGAAATCTTTGAAAAAGAAATTAGGAAAACTATCCCATTCACAATAGTCTCAAAAAAATAAAATACTTGGGAATCAATTTAACAGAAATCAATTTAACAAAATTACATCTACAATAAAAACTAAAGAACGCTAAAGAAAAAAATTGAGGAAGACCTTAGAACATGAAAAGGTCTCCGATGCTCCTGGATAACAGAACTGATATTATCAAAATGGCCATACTAGGAAATGTGCCAAAGAATTTTAATAAAGTTTCTATTAAAATTTCAATGATGTTCTTCATAGAAACAGAAAAAGCAGTCATGAAAGTCCTCTGGAAAAAAAAAATAATAAAGAGGCCCAGAATAGCCAAAGCAATCCTTAGCAGGAATAATGAAGCAAGAGATATAACAATACCAGAGCTTATGTTACACTGCAGAGCTATAGTAACAAAAACAACATACTATTGGCACCAAAATATACATGAAGCTAAGAGATACAGAATAAAAGACCCAGAGACAAACTCACATAAATACAGTTATCTTATATTAGACAATGTATGTTTATGTCATGTCATAAACATACATTGAGGAAAAGATAGGCTTTTCAACACATGGTGCTTGGAAAACTGGAAATCCATGAATAGCAAAATAAAATTGAACTCCTATATCTCACCCTGCACAAAACTCAACTAAAACTGGATCAAGGAATTAGGAATTAGAGCAGAGACCCTGAACCTAATATAAGAAAATATAGGACCTACTCTCTGTGATGTTGGCTCAGGAATAGACTTCCTCAATATGATTCCTAATGCACAAGAAGTAAAATCCAGAATCAGTAAATGAGATGGTATCAAACCAAAAAGGTTCTTCACAGCAAAGGAAACAATCAAGAATGTGCGGTGGCACAAGCCTGTAATCCCAGCACTTAGGGGGGATCATGAGTTCAAAGCCAGCCTCAGCAACAGCGAGGTGCTAAGCAACTCAGTGAGACCCTGTCTCTACATAAAAATCAAAATAGGGCTGGAGATGTGACTCAGTGGTCGAGTGCCTCTGAGTTCAATACCAAGTACCAAAAACAAACAAACAAAAAAAGAATATAGGGGCTGGGGTTATGGCTCAGCGGTTGAGCGCTTGCCTCACATAAGTGAGGCACTGGGTTCGATCCTCAGCACCACATAAAATAAATAAAGATATTGTGTTCATCTACAACTAAACAAAATATTTTTTAAAAAAATATAAAGAGAGAGCCTACAGAATGTGAGAAAAATCTTTTTCTTCTGTACCTCAAAGTATTAATCTCCAAGATATATAAAGACCTCAAAAAACTTCACACATACAAACACAAAAATAGTAATAACCCAATCAATAAATGGGCAAAAGAACTGAAAATGTACTTGACAGAAGAAATACAAATGGTCAACAAATATATGAAAAAATGTTCAAAATCTCTAGCAATTAGAGAAATGTAAAGTAAAACTACACTAAGATTTCATCTCACTCCAGTCAGAATGGCAATTACCAAAAATGAAAGTAGGAATAAATGTTGTGGATGTGGGGGAAAATGTACACTTATACATTGCTGATGGGACTGCAAATTGTTGCAACCACTCTTGGAAGCAGTGTGGAGACTCTTCAGAAAACTTGGAATGAAATCAGTATTTGACCCAGTTATCCCACTCTTCAATATTTAGCCAAATGGCCTAAAATCAGCATACTAAAGTGTGGGGGTGGTGACTTGGATCAAGTTCTCTTACTGTCTTATAGCTGGAGCATGCACTTCTCCTGCAAATTTCCTGTGCAAAGGTGCAGATCAAGATTGCCCAATTGCTATGGTGAGGCCTTGCTTAACAAGGTTCTGTGCAAGACATGAGACTATTAGTTTTGACCCTGAGTTCAGACACCAGCTGCCAGGGGGAGAAAATTATAAGCACAAGTAGATAATCATAACTAGTTTCAACCTTCAGCCTACCTGCCTTGAAGAACTTTCTCACAGAAAACTCTTTTGATGATAAAATCTATATAATAAATGTGCTGAACTAGTTCTGGGTCATTGTTATGCCATCAGAGGATGGTGTCCCACCTGGTCACATCTTTCTCTCTGTGCATGTCTGTCTTTTATAATCCCCAATTACCCCTTGACAGCTTCTGAATTAACAGCCTTCCTGGTTGCAGCACTTGTTGCCCAAACAAGGACCAGACACATAGGGAACCTCAACAAATTAATGAGGGGATGCTCCTATGAATGCATCATACAATGTTAGGTAAGGAACACAGAACACAGTATAGCCACGTGTAAAATATGAAACATACAATTTCCAAAGAAAGATATCTCTATGTTGCTTTGCTTAAGACTATGCTTAATTGAAGGAGGCACAGTTGGCATAGTTTTTAAAATTTGTTATTAAAATTTGCCCCTGGTTCCCTAAAGAGGGAGCAGTAAATATTAGAAATAACCAATTGCCATTCTACTTAAAGTAATTCTTAAGGTTCCAGGAATAAAAAAGAAAAGGGAGGCTTTCCAGAGAAAACCTACACTATAGCACGACACTTTAAGAAAAATAATTTTACAAAGGAAAAAATAGTTAAAATGCTGTATGCATGAGGTTTTGCCTTTCAAGCTCACAACAACAGCTTTCCTCACTTTTTAATTTCTACCAGAACTCTACCTCTCCTAGGCTTGCATTTAAAATGGAAATTGCAGTGGCAATTATGCAAAACCAGTTTAAGGCCAAAGAGAATGAAAAAATAAAGGTATCACTTTTAAATTTAAGCTGCTGTGGCTGGCTGTTTTATCTGCTCTTACACTATACCAGTCTGCTTTCTTAATAATTTTCTCCCTAAATGCTACAACACAGGGAGAAAAATAAAATTATCTCATGTATACAAGTCTTCTGTTCTTTAAGAATATTTGCCTAAAGATTTCAGGACTCTCTTATTCTTTCACTCTGCTCTGAGCCAACAAGTAAACTCTGATCTAATAGAAATGTTCTGTACATTCTTTTACTAAAGTATTTATTGCCATGTATTTAAAAAAAATTTTAGAACTCTTGTTTTATAAATTCTATATTTCTGAGCTCATGGTTTTATGGTGAGTTCAGATTCTATCTTGTGTGCCTAAATTAGTATGTATTTCTGATCAGTCTTATTTTATCTAACCATACAGGTTCTTACACTATCTTTGTTCAAAGGCCAATTTTTCAAGGGTTGGCTCTCAAATACATTAAAATTTTTTCTTTTACTAAATCCTAGGAAAGACACAGACATGATAATGTTGGGAATAAATCTGATAGTCATCAGAACAAGTGGCCACCTGAAACCTTTGATTTCAGTGTCCATCATGGATGTTGAATTTGATACCTGGCATTTCCAAATATACAGTCATAACTTGTAAGCAAGGTCAGCTCAGAAGCACAGTTCTGACTCTACCAACCCTTACCCAGTATGGCATAAACAGATTAATGTCTCTTTATCGTCTTTTTTCCCCCTTATCTGTAAAAGGCAAAGAAAACATGCCTTATAGAATTTTTGTTATGATTAGCAACAATGTCATATGTAGTGCCCAACAAAATATAGCAGGTAAAGCATATTTATCTCCTCAAACCTGTACAATTTATTCAGGGTGAAAACATTCAAAATCTTTTTTTTTTTTTTGCTTTCTAAAATATTCTGTACATCATTGTTATCTGTAGTCATCCTGCTGTGCAATAGAACACCAGAACTTCATATTCTATTAACATAGTACCTATTGATCAACCTTTCCCATTCCTCCCCATTCCACAACTCTGTGAAGTTGTGGTAACCACTGTTCTAATCTTCACTTAAACTATTAATTTCTTAGAGGTGAGACTAATTATTGTTATCACTGTGCATCAAGTCTGTAGCATAGTCATTGTATATATTAAGAACACAATGAATATTTATTCAAGTACATAAGCACGTAAGGTTCTGGGCTACATAACACTCATATTCTTTTTGAATACACTAAAGGGCAATTTATTTCTAATCAGTGAATATGATTGTTTTCAGCAGGGATCTGGGGAAAAAGTTTAATATATGGCCCAGTTTTTCTATAAATAGACACCAACCCAGCTCCTACCCTATTCATATGACCCCAAGAGACTTAAGATCATAGTAATTGACCAAATCACATTACTATGCTAGAGAAATTAATATTACTTAATGCTTATTGTTTAATATTATTTATCTCATAATAATTCTACTACTTAAATATTATCTAATGATTTGCAAACTTGAATAATTTCTAAAAACTACATAAGTTGACTCATTTAATATATAGGTACTATAATCATCTTCATTTATGGATGAAAAAATTGGTACAGAGATTATACAGCTTGCCAAGGTCATAGAAAAAGCAGGTAAATGAGCAGGGATTTAAACTCAGTCAGGCCAGCTTTAGAGGCCTGTTTTCTCAACCATTATATTATATCCTTTTATAACTGACTGAAGTGTCACAAGATTTTGACTCAGCCTGTTTATAGGCTCATCTGATGAAACAGTAACTCCATCAGGAGTTATTTGCAAGAGGAATTTTTTTGAAGCTGAAAAATAATAAGAAAAATAAATTTCTATGTAGGTGCCGGGGAGAGTTAAAAAAGAACTACAGATGATAGGATGTTGCATGTGTTCACCAATAGTTCCCCAGGAGGGTCATTGAACTTCTGCTGGGGGACTATGGACAGTAGAACTTAAGGCTAAACAAAACAAAACAAAACAAAAAAAACCCAAAAACTTTTTGCAATAGAATTTTAGAGGCACAAGGCATTAACTGCTCTCAGAACTCCAGAGGACAAATTAGGATGAGGTTTGCATTTATTTTATTCTGCACAGAGTGCCGCATAAATTTGGCCTATCAGTACATTAGGGATATTCTTGTAAAACTTTAATGTACATAGAGAACACACAGGGAGTTGTGGACATGCCGATTCTCTTTCAATAGCTCTTTTCCTTTTTAGCCGCCACCACCTTTTCTCTTCTTCGCTCTATATTTTAGCTTCTATTTCCACTCTGTTAGTAAACATGTAAATGTCTTCCTATGTTATTGTTTATAGCAATAAAACCTGAATAGAACCATAGGTCTCCACACTCACACACACATATATGCATACGTGCAAAAGAAGGGAGTCTAGAGATGTTCTGTGATTGCTTTTTTATTCAACGGTACTTCATGATTAACTCTATGTAATATTATATAGCTATAATTAGTTCTTTTTAATGCCTGATTTAACATAAAAAAAAATTTAAATATGTGGAAAAATAAATCTCTCTCTCCAAAGACCCTTCTCTTAAAAGGGTGATTTAATATCCAGATATGTGGCAAGAGCAATCAATGAAACCATATCTTCTACAAACCTAAAATTGTTTCATAAAAGCAGACCTCCAAATCACAAAGATGATCATGTCATAAGAGATTATGTCAATCTCAACATAGTTTTTATCATGATCACTGCACCTGGACAAAGGAAGAAGGCACCAGAGTGGTCAGGAGGCAGAAGACAAGAGTAGGGAGATGGGTTAGGTCATTAGTTTTATTGGGGGTTCCATGGGGAAAAGTAAGAGAGGGCAAAGTGAACAATTTAGGATTTGCAGTCTAAATACTTTGTAAGGTCTTTGGGTACAGGAGTGGGCACTTGCTGCCTGTCTCCTAGTCCAGGCATAGCAGAGGAATGTTTCCTGGGGTATCTGGGCCAGTTGGAAAATGTATGGCTCTGGATTGCTTGTGCACATGTTAAAAACATGCACCAGGCTGAGCATTTTGCTATCTTTTGGAACTGGCTAACCTAGGGAGGGGCAAGTTTTCCAGACAGAAAGGCTTTATAATATATCAAAACAAGATAATATACAAGAAGTTTTAAAAAATTTGAAATTACTTGGTAATTGTTAAGTTTACTTGTAGAAGATAATCATGGTGTCTCTTGGACGGAGGTATTGATTGAGAGCTCAATTTATTTACAACCATACTGTGAAGTCCCACACTGGGAAGATTCATTATGCTTTTCTCTTCTTTTTATTGACACAATGGAGTGAGGCAATGCTTTTTTCTTTTGCTGAACAAAGATAGTAAATACTCTTCCTACAGTTACAACTTTGTCATGATGTCAAAATAGACTTTGAGCATCATGAGTTGCCAGCAGTATGGCAACTCAGAATCTGTTGCTCACTTGCTCTCATTTGTAGCTCAATAGGTACAGGGTCAATTAACCTCTACAAACTAAAAATAAAAGGAGTGGGAGCTCCATTCAGCCACTAGAATGATTCATTTGAGTATACCGAAATGTAAAATGTTAGGAAAATCCCAGGATGAAAAATAGAAGACACAGAAGAAAGAAAATACATCAGAATTGTTAGTTAAATAAAAATGAGTGTAGGAACACTCTGCATACCTTCAGTGCCTCCCCTCACCCTTTCTCCACCCTATGCTGATGGACTGACACAGAGCAGTCCCCCATTGGCTGTAACCTCAGGGCTATGATTGGTCCAAGGACCATTCATAAGCTGTTACACTTCCTGGAATAAATGGGTTGTGCATCTTGCTTCGGCAGAGCAGTCTTATCTACCCCTGGAGTCTGGGGTGAGTGACTCTGTGACAGTCCACCCATACCTCATACTGTGGGACCCCATTTCATTCTTCCTAAGGACCCCCTACTTTCATCCCCTCGGACCCCAGCTCATAGGCAGACCTATGCAAGGCCGGACATAAATAACATTTTTGTGTCCATGTGCTCTAGGGCCTGTTTGACGCCTCAGTAAGTGAATTTTTGGTGGTCCCCTGTCTTTCTCATCTTGCTGGTGAAGGAACACCAGCCTTTTTGTGATCGTCCCTTATGTCTGTCTTTGTGCAGTTTTTTCTGTCCTCTTTGCTTTCGGTTTCTTTTTGCTAGCATTCCCTCCTACTTTTGGGAAAATTCCCTCAGTTTGTGGCGGCCCTCCACATGGGCTGGTCCTGCTTCTCCCCTCTCCCTGGAGGCCCCTGGCTACCACTCCCCTCTGTCTCTTGGATCAGCATGAAAACCTCACTTTAGTTGCATATTGAGCCTTCAACCAGCCCTCATAATTCTCCCATTTTTGTCATCAAAAAAAATAAGGCAAATGGAGATTATTACAGGACCTTCAACAAGAAAATGGAAAAAATGGGCATATGTCAAGGTGGCCTTCCTTTCCCCTCAGCCATCCCAATAGATCACTATATAACTCTCATAGATATCAGGGATTGTTTTTTTTTTTTTTTTTCCATCCCTCTTCATGAGGCAGACAGACCTTACTTTGCCTTTTTGATGTGGGAACTTAATCATGACAACCCTTTTATGCGATATCAATGGAAAGTCTTGCCACAAGGAATGAAAAACAGCCCTACCATTTTCCAAATATTTGTGGCTAAAGCCATTGCCCCTTTAAGGAGCAATGGCTACATTACTCATTACATGGATGATATATTAATGGCTTGCAAAGGCCACGAAATCTCTTCAAGTACTTCTGACTTCACTCCTAAAAAATTTAGAGGATCTTAATCTTCAAGTGGTCAAAGAGAAGATTCAAACTCACCCTCCCTTCTCCTTCTTGGGGTTTTATTTTTCTCAGATGATATGACCTGTTAAATCCTCTCTTGACATCCCTGATGACATCTCCTTGACAGAATTGCAAAAATTATATGGTAATATTAACTGGATTAGGCCATTCTTGCCATTACCTCCAAAAGTACTTGAGCCCCTCTATGATCTGATCAAAGGCAGCAAACATCCTTCTAGAAAGCTTAAGATTACTCCAGAAGCTAGAGGCAACTGGCAGAAATTAATCAATTGTTCACACCTGCCCAGCTTCAAAGAGTTCACTCTGCCATTCCTCTGTCAGCCATAGTACTTTCCACCTTGAAGTTACCCTTAGGTGTCCTTTGGCAACATTATGGGCCTTTATTATGGTCACGCCTTCCCTGGAGCTCGTGCCATAAAATTACCAGTCTCACCTTACAAATTATAGCCTTAGCAGTGAGGCTCAGAGAACAGGCTAGATCCATCTTTAATAAGGAACCTAATACCATAGTTGTACCATTTCATCAGGAACAAATCACCTTCCTCCTACAAACTTCTTTAGACTTCCAGATAATGATGGAGGGATTTCCTGGGTCACTGTCTTCCCATCTCCCTCCTTCTAAACTACTGCAGACCCTACAAGATCTTCCATTGACAGTGACCACTCATGCCTTTCCCTTGGGCAAACCCATTCCTATGGCCCCTTATGTGTTTACAGATGCTAACACTCATCATCTTGGCTACATTATAATGGGATCTAACATAACAAATTATCAATTTGTCCAAAGGCATTCCGATTCTGTCCAAGTAGCTGAATTGACTGCACTTATCCTGGTGCTGGAAAGATATCAGACCATTCCCCTTAACATAATCTCTGATAACATATATGCTGTCCAGGTCTGCTCTTCCATTGCTTATTCCTCATTTAGGCCTGGAGACTGTCCTGTTGATAGGCCTATGGCTACCCTGAAGGCTATACTAGAAGTAAGACAACAATCATGGTATATTATGCACATTTGCTCCCATTCTGAGTTCCTGGCTTCCAATCAGAAAGGAATGCCTCTATTGACAAACTTGTAAGTCAGCCTAAAGTCATGATGTCCACTCTAGAATAAGCTAGGTCCTTACACCAGAGGTTTCACCTCTCAGCAGATAGTCTTCATTGCCTATTGCCTGAAATTCCAATCCAATAATGCAAACATCTGATTCATACATGCTCCTCTTGCAGCCCATTGTTACCTTTGGTCCCACTCCAACCACAGGGAGTCAACCCCCGTAGGCTGACACCCAACTCCCTCTGACAGAGGGATGTCACTCATATAACTACCTTCAGGAAACTTAAATTCGTACATGTAACAATTGACGTCTATTCCTCCCTTGTGTATACTACTGCCTTCTCAGGGGAAAAAGGAACCCACGTGATTAAGGCTCTGAAGCAAGCAATGCTATTCATGGCCATCCCGTGGTCAATCAAAACAGACAATGGCCTGGCCTATGTCTCCCTCAGATTGAAGGAATTTTTAACTTCCTGGGGAATTTCCCATACCAAAGGGATTCCCTATGACCCCCAGGGACAAACAGTCATTGAAAGAACCAATTACACTCTAAAGGAGATGCTTCAGAAATTTGATTCTACTGAAAAGGACCTTTCTTTGAGAATGTTAAATGTATTATTTACCTTTAAATATCTCACTTTTGAAAAACAAGGCCTCATTGCAGCAATCTGACACTGGGGTCCATTTACCTTCCCTAACCCCTTCCCTTGGTACAGTGGAACGACTCCTTGACCCTTCAGTGGAATGGCCCAGACCCTCTGCTCACACAAGGGCAAGGCTATGCTTGTGTCTTCCCCCTCACAGAGTCTAAGTCGTTTTGGATCCCAGCCAGGAATATTTGTCCAAGCCTCTCTCGAGAAGATAACATAAATCCCCACCTGAAGAGAGAAGCCCCTTCCATGAGTACCTAAACCAAAGCTAATGTTGTCTTTGACAATTCTATTCTTCAAAAGGTGTAGAATAAATTGTCAGCTCTGTTGGATCCATCCAATTGGACCATCATAGGGCTTGGGATTCTAAACCTTCTTCTGGTCCTTCTCTTTGTCAAGCTAAACAAAATTTCTTAGTTCATATTGTTAAAGAATCACAAGAACACAAGAAAATTCCTGCCATATAGATTGCAGCCCTCAAGAACATGTAAGAAGCTCACCCACCCTATCTTTGCTTGAAATGCAAGTCTTCACAGCTTTGACTGACACTAACCCCAAAGCCCCTCCCTCCCATCCCCACTCAATCCCATTACCTCTTCTCTTAGGAGAGAACTCATCTCAGGGCATGTTCACACGAGCTGGTTAGTCAATGATGGGTAAGATGCCCTGAAAGATGGGCACAACTCAAGGAAGGCACAGTCTTGTTTATCCCCCCCTATTCACACGGGCTGGTTAGTCAATGATGGGTAAGATGCCCTGAAAGATGGCCACAACATTAGACAGGCATAGTCTCATTGAAATGCAATGGAATGATTCTCTCCCATGAGGAGATTATCATAGATCTCTCCAACATGCTTCCTTATGGGCCACACAGGCCCTGCTGACCTTTCAAATAAAAGTAAAAAGGGAGATATGTAGAAGCACTCTGCATACCTTCAGTACCTCTCCTCCCCCTTTCTCCACCCTATGCTGATGGACTGCACACCAGACACAGAGCAGTACCCAATTGGCTGTAACCTTGGGGCCATGATTGGTCCAAGGACCATTCATAAGCTATTATACTTCCTGTAATAAACAGGTTCTGGGTCTTGCTTCAGCAGAGCAGTCTTACCCACTCCTGGAGTCTAGGGTGAGTGACTCTGCGACAGTCCACTCCATACCTCGTCCCGTGGGATCCCATTTCGTCCTTCCTAAAGACATCTTACTTTTGTCCCCAGCTCATTGGCAGACCCATGCAAGGCATGACATAAACAAAATGAGCACACATATTTTCATAAAATTATAAAATATGGTCATCTCATGAGTAGTAACTAAATATTTCTGCTCTGATTTCCATAGCAGCAACACATTAGGAGACCACTATAGATATTAATCTTGGTCATAAAACACCATTGTATCTTATACTTCAATGCCATCTCCAAAAGCTGCCAATGTCAAATTGCTAGACCCTTGCACAGGGCATGTCAGAACATGTTATATATTGAGATATTGAACAGTAAATGATGCTTTTGCAGATGTCTTTATCTAAAATCTCTTGTTCCTTGTCCCAGGTTGGTTCTTTTTATTTCTTTGCAATGTAAGAATAAATATTAACAGTGTTTGCCTTTGAAGACAGAGAGATATGCCATTCATTTTTTTAGTTATTCCTTGAGATTTTTTTTTTCCTGGCAATTGTCTGTAATACTGAGATCCTAATCTATAGTAACATCTTATTCTGTGAAAACAACTAGACTCCAAGCATTTTTCACCTAGAGACAATAGGAGAGAGAGAAAAACAGAAGTTTAGGATAACAGATGAGATGAAAATGAGGTATTGGTGAGTAAATTGAAAAGTAATAAATAAAGTATTATAAAATGCAAGAAATAGAAGATTAAAAGTAACTAAGCCAATAAAAATGTAAGGCTTACTGTTAAGAAAATATTCTCCAGGAAATACGGCTATTGATTTCTCTTTTGGATGTAGTAAATCTGAGCTATTACTTAAAATCTGTATTTCTGACCCTCACTTTCCTTCTTCAAATGCGCAAAGTGGGTAAGTAATTTTACACAAAGCCTTCAGATAACACCATCTCATGAACAAATACAATCTTACTAGCATTAGAAGAAATGTTAATTTAAAGAATGCTGAGATTCAAATGAGTTCTTATAAAAGTAGACTAATGAATAGGAAATACAAATTAGGTATACATTTAGATTTTGGAATTTTGGTCTTGAAGAGAAAAACTATTTTTCGTAAGAAACATAATACAATGTAATGTACAAAAGCTTTAAAAAGACTTTCCAGGCTGATTGTAGTAGTATGCACTTATAATATTAGTGACTCAGGAGGCTAAGGCAGGAGGCTAACAAGTTTGATGCTACCCTGGACAACTTAGCAAGACTCTCAGCAACATAGTGAGACTATCTCAAAATAAAAATTATAAATGACTGGGAATTTAGCTCAGTGATATAGTGCCCCTGGGTTCAATTTCTTATACCAAAAATAAAAAAAAAAACCTCTCAAATAAAGAAGAAAGGAAGATAAATAATATGAAACACTACAATATTAATAAAATATATGAGTGCATACTCTGTCAGAAATTAAAATATAGTGTAAGAAAATATATTAAGTTGTATAAACATTGCAGAAACTGAAACAAAGACAGTTATTATAACATTTTACTATTTTGCTTTGGGTGAATGACCAGGATGGCATGTAAATTTGATGTGATTAAATAGCTTTATTAGTCATGTGTTTGTTTTTGAAAATTTGTCTTATATTGCATGTATTTTTTCTTAGAAAATGTCTAATTTCATAATTATGAAATTCAAATATATTTTTAAAAATAGACATTTTATAAAAACTTCTTTCTTCCAGTGTGTGTATGTGTGTGCGTATGTGTGTGTGTGTGTATTTCAATCAACATTGATGTGTGAATAATATAAATAATAATGGAAATATTTCCTAATTTAGGGGGTAAAAAAATATGTGAAACTTTAGTTCATGTGACTTACTGTTTTTGCTGTTGGCAATTGCTGAACCCAACATTCCTGCTTTTTGTAATAGTTAACATTGTAGATGTCATAGTATATTGTTGCACTAGTTTTTGCAATCGTTTGTTTTCCCCTATTCTGAATTTTATATGTGAGATAATGCAAAAAAGGTTAAGAGGAAAAATGGTTGTTGGGTCATAGCCTTAATCTAATCATTGATTTATTAAGTGGTGACTGGAGGCAGGTGGGGTGTGGTTGGAGGAAGTGGTTCATTGGGGGTGAGGCTTTGGGGTATATATTTTTATATGGCAAGTGGAGTCTCTCTCTCTCTCTCTCTCTGCTTGCTGATCATCATGTGAGTTGTTTCTCTTTTCCACACTCTTTGGCTATGCTGTCCTACCTCTCTCACCTCAAGCTCCAAGGAATGGAGCCTGCTTGTCTATGGATTGAGACCTCTGAAACCATGAGCCACTAAATACATTTTTCCTCCTCTACAGTTGTTATGGATTTTTTCATCACAGCAGCAAAAAAGCTGACTAAGACATGTAGGATTGCATATTAGAATACCCAATATGGATAACAGTATAAAGTTTCCTCAAAAGGTTGGGAGTGGAACAACCATATGATCAAGCTATACAATTCCTTGGTATTTATCCTAAAGAATTAAAGTCATAATACTATAGTGATACATGTATACACACATTTAAAGTAGGACAATTCACAATAACTAAACTATAGAACCATCTTAGGTGTTCATCAATAGATGAATGGATAAAGAAAATGTGGTATATGTACAAAATGAAGTTTCATTCAGCCATAAAGAAAAACTAAATGTCATTTGCAAGAAAATGGATAGAATTTGAGACCACTATATTAAGCAAAATAAGCCAACTCAGAAGATCAAAGATCATATGTTTTCTGTCATGTGGAAACTAGAGAGAAGATAAAGGAAAATAATTATGGCAGGGGCAGGGATCTTATAAAATTCAAAGAAAGATTAGTAGAGGAAAGGAATCAGAGATTGGGAGGAGGAAAGGGAAGGGGAAATGTTGGAGAGTGATATTGGCCTAATTATATTGTCATAATGTGTTCATATATAAATATGTAATAATAAATCCCATCATTATGCACAACTCTAATGCACCAATAAAAAATGTGGAAAGAAAAAGAAAGATTCCACACAATCTTAGAATCATAGAATTCATCTCAGAAACAATACGTTGAGTAATGTAATGACTTTGTGATTGTTTCCTCATCACGTTTGTGCATGATATAAATAAAATAAACGTAAAATCTCTGTACTCCTAAGGTACAGGATGTGACTCTATTTTCCAACAAATTCACACTTACAGAGTTTTGCTTTTCATCTGCATTTACTTCTCTTATCTTTAGACTTCTTTCCATTCAAGAATATATACTGGTGGCCTACTAAATGGGTATGTCTGTAGGATAAGTTGAAAATTTCAAGATAAGCCTAAGTCAATTCACTGAAGACTGCTTTCACAGAAGTGAATCTAAATAGGTATATTAATTTTCATATAAATAATTTTAATTTCTAGGATTACTCTTTCATTCAGTATTAGTTTTATGTGTCCTTGATCATATATCATTAAAGTAATTTAAAAGGACACAGAAAGGGAAATTATCATTCCAGGAAATTACTAAAAATGACTTGCTTATTATATATCTGGGAAATACCACATAAAATACATTTATATTTTTATAAGGAATTTGATGGAGTTTCTTATAATTTCCTTAAGTACATTTAAAGGAAAGTATTTTCTCATTAGATTTATTATCATATATTTGATAATTTAGATTTTGGCCTAGGAAGATTTAAGATCTAATTAGAGACTAGGAAAAAATAAATGTATAATAAATAGACATCTCAAAATGTAAGAATTATGTAACATGAACTATAGCCACTTTTTGCAGATGTGTGGGTGAGTAGGCAGGATCTGGTTGTTTTGGTACTCCTTTATGTATTGTATTTCCAATATATGACATATACAGGGAAATGAGCTATACACCCCTTGGGAATAGAAGATAAATTTTATTCATTTTTGAAATATTCAAGCCCTGAAATATTTGAATCTTGACGGAGTTGTTTCTTGGCATGAGAGGTTTTAGGCACTGTTGCTTACTGTCAGTGATGTAAATACACTTTTTAGGGTTTCTGGTCACTAGAACAGTTTACCCTTTTTTAGGACACTGAGAAAGAAATGGATCTCTTGTACAGGCTGCTCTTATACACAGATATTTGAAGGTTTTCTCAGATTATATAATGAATTCTTTTAATTTGTCACATACAACACTCGTACACAAACACACACATACACAGTTCATTAAGGAATACCAAAGAGATCTATTGAACTACATGTGCATTTTCTTCATTGTAATTACTTTTGTCCAGATTTTGTTGTTGAAAATCTTCTACTAAAAACGAAATGTGTTAAATAAAGCATTTGGTAGTTGATAATCAGTCTCCTGTTACCACTAGGTAGCATGTGTATCTAATAGATCATAGAATAAGACAAAAAGAGTAAGTTAAAGGCAGCATTAGCTCAAAGGAACCAGTCCTTTCAGGCTGTCACCTGCCTTTGATGGTATTTGGAATTGCAGTACACTCATAAACACAGTCTTCTTCTAAATTGAAACAAAGATTGTGAAAATTATAGCTTGGTTTAACATAAGGCACAACTAAAAACCAAACACAAAATTTTGGCCTACCCATGACCCCAATCATGAAATCATCATCTAATTAAAAAACAGGGAACATTTCTTTCATTAACTTTAAAATATTGTTACTAGTCCTAAAATAGGATTAAAATGTGGACTAGCAGGGAGAGAATTTTTAAAAATAAGTAAAGAACAAACAATTATCTCCCCATTTATAATCTTGCTCTCACTTTTGAATTTGTTCCAAAAATATACTATATTTTTGTAATATGATTTTAAAGCTGAACATGTCTATGATTATTTCTTTACATTGGATGCAGAAAATCACATGGATTTGAAATTTTAATTAAATTACCTCCTGTTTTCTTTTGTTCTACCAACCTCATTCATCTTAACTTTACATTAAACCACTGATAAAAATACATTTATTTGCTTCTATAATTATTTTTGCCATGTTTCATCTAAACTTTATTGCACAATTTACTATCACCCTCATTCTCTATTTTATGAACCTTAACTCATTTGATAATCTACTTATGTTGGACAAATTTCAGTTTTTTCTTACATGCTACCTTTATCATATCTATATGTCTTCTTAAACTATTCTTGTAACTTAGGATTTTATCTCTACATACCACTTATGAAAATTTCACTCAATACTTGATCCAGGGAATTCTTGCCCCTCCCAAGTGTGCTGTACTGGGAGTTCTTTCTTTTATCTTTCTTTTTAAAAATTTATTATTTCTAATAAGTTACATGACAGCAGAAAGCTCTTTGATTCATTGTAGACAAATGGAGCACAGTTTTTCACTTCTCTGGTTGGACATGAAGTAGAGTCACACCATTTGTGCAATCATGTACCTAGGGTAATGATATCTTTCCCGTTTCCCACCCCCATGGCCTCCCTCTCCCCTTTGCTGCATCCAAAGTTCCTGCAATCATCCCATGATCACCCCATTATGAATTAGTGTCCACTTACCAGAGAAAACATTTGGCTTTTGGGTTTTGGGGATTGGCTTACTTCGCTTAGCATGATATTCTCCAGCTCCATCCATTTACCTACAAATGCCATAATTTTATTCTCTTTTATTGCTGAGTAATATTCCATTGTGTATATATACCACAGTTTCTTTATTCATTCATCTATTGAAGGGCATCGAGGTTGGTTCCACAGTTTAGCTATTCTGAATTGTGCTGTTATAAACATTGATGTGGCTGTGTCACTGTAGTATGCTGTCTTCTTTAATAAAATTTCTGCTCACTTACTAAAAACAAAAACAAGCATGTTATCAATGCCCTGTACTCAAAGATCACCATAAACACACCTGCAATTGGATAATTTGATTTATTATTCATTGCAGCAAGGGAGAATGTACACAAGGGGAACAGTGATTTATCTTAGTAAGAAAGCTCAAGAGACTGATAACATGATTTGAGCACGTGGTAGATAATTTGGAAGAGCACTGAAGAATCATGGCCTTCCAATCCTTATAATTTACATTCATTCTCCATCTTACTGTCATTATCAAGTCTTCAAGGTCTTAGATCAATACAAGAGATGATATGAAGCAATATTCTCTTCTTCCCTAACCCAGAGAAAATATTGACATTTTATAATGTTTGAAATATTCATTTTATGTTTCTGTAGGTATCGATACATTTTATTGTTTGCCATTAATATATCTCACCAATAAGAGTAAATTTTACCAAATGCATTTTAATTAATTGGAAATCATAAAATCTGTTAATGATGTAACTTACAATAATTGCAATAATTATGGTTTACAGTAATTTATTGTCTAACCAAATGATTGTTTAATAAAAACTAATTTGATCAATTTGATTATTTATATATATTTATTGCTAGATCTCAAGTAATAGTTCATTTAAAATTATGATAAGTGTTATAATACCATATTAAGATCCTCGTGACCTTGACAATGTTTTTTCTTTGGAAAAAATTTTAAATTAATACAGTTAGAGGGATTCTCTTCCTTTTTGTATTCTAAAATAATTAAATAAGATTGGTATTAATCATCTCTAAATGGTAAAGCTTCTAAGGAAGGAAATTTTTTGACTGCCTACTTATTTTTAATGAAAGATCCAGGATGAAAAAATAATTCCTGATATCATTACTGGTATTCACAATCTTACCAAAGTTTATAGTTTAAGTAGATTGTTAAAGGAAGTAAGATGAATAAGAAATGGAAGGTAAAAATTAAAACCTTCATCATATGATATGATTTCATACTTATAAAATTAAAAATGCATAAAAAGTTAGAAATAAAAACATAATTATCTCTCAGACATATGACTACATAGAAAATATGAGAAATCCAGACTTTTCTGTGCACTTCAAAGCATTCCTATTGAAAAGCATTATTTAAAAAAATTTTTAAAAAAGCATTATAAAAAAAATTTATTTGTAAAAATATTCAAAATGGCAACAAAACATCTGGAAGTATTAAGATATAAACTCTACATGTAAAGTATATGTAAGGAAATTATAAATATTTATTAAAGTACATCAAAGGCTGGGGTAAATGAAAAGATAAATAGTATTTTCTATTAATGTAGAGAGTCCATATACTAAATTGTTCTCAAACATACCAAAAATGTGATTTCAGCCAAAATTCCAACAGAGCTTTTAAAATATTTTTGATTTAATTTTTCTGTCCTGGGGATTGAACTCAGGGGTTGGTGCATGCTAAGCAAATGCTGTATCACTGTTTCAGACCCAACAACCAACAGAGGACACTTTATGGAATTTAAATATATAATTATAAAAGTTATGAGAGTTGAAAGAGTAAAGGGCTCAAATGCTAATACTAATACAATTTTAGTTTATCATGTGATAAGTCTTCGTTTAGCAGGCACTTCAGTTCCACAAATTAAAACTCTAATGTCATCTATAAGTCTTATTCCCAAAAATGAATGTCTGTTTCTGTGATGTCTATTTTGTTTCACTAATAACCCTTTCTGTTTTATTCAAGGTCTCTTATTAAATAAATATCAACATTTGTTGAAGTTCCTGTTTTAAGAGTAGACTTTTCCTATTTTAAGTGTTCTTCCTGGAAAAAGCAGTCATGAAATTAATTTGGAAAAATCACAGGCTCAGAACAGACAAAACAATCCTTAGTGAAAAAAGTAATGCAGGAGGCATCACAATACCAGAACTTAAATTATACTATAGATCTATAGTAACAAAACCAACGTTGTATAGGCACTAAAATAGACTTGAAAACCAATGGAACAGAGTACACGGAGACATATCCACATAAATATAGTTATGTCTACTAGACACCTTAAACATGCATTGGAGAAAAGTGCCTCTTCAACAAGTAGTGCTGAGGAAACTCGAAATCCATACATAGTAGACTGAAGTTGAACCCCTAACTCTCACCATGCGCAAAACTCAAAGAGTATCAAGGACCTAGGTATTAAAACAGATACCTTGTGCCTACTAGAAGAAAAACTAAGCCCAAATCTCCATCATGTTGGCTCAGGAATGAACTTCTTCAATAAGACTTCTAAGGTGCAAGAAGTAAAATCAAAAATAAATAAATGAGATTGCACCAAACTAAAAAGTTTCTTCACAGCAAAGGAAACAATCAAGAATGTGAAAAGAGAGCCTACAGAATGCGAGAAAATCTTTAACATCTGCACCTCAGATAGAGAATTAATCTCCAGGATATATAAGGAACTCAAAAAAAGCCCTCAAAAAAGGGCTGAGGTTGTGGCTCAGTGGCAGGGCGCTTGCCCCTCATGTGTGAGGCACTGAGTTCGATTCTCAGCACCACACAAAAATAAATAAATAAACAACATAAAGACACTGTGTCCATGTATAACTAAAAAATATTCTTAAAAAACACCAAAAAAACCCACAAAAACCCAAAACCCCCAAATAACCCAATTAGTAAATGGGTAAAGGAACTGAACAGGCACTTCACAGAAGAAATATGATTTTTCAAAAAATATATGAAAAAAATGTTCAACATCTCTAGCAATTAGACAAATGCAAATTAAAACTACCCTGAGATTCATCTCATTCCAGTCAGAATGGCAATTATCAAGAATACAAGGAACAATAAATGTTAACAAGGATGTGGGGAAAAGATTCACTTATACATTTCTGGTATGACTGCAAATCGGTGCAATCAGTCTACAAAGCAGTATGGAGATTCCTTAGGAAACTTAAAATGAAACCACCATTTGACCCAGTTATCCCACTCCTCAGTTTATACCTGAAGAACTTAAAATCAGCATACTACAGTGACAAAGCCACATCAGTGTTTATAGCAAGTCAATTCATAGTAGCCAAGCTATGGAACCAACCTAGGTGCCCTTCAATAGATGAATTGATAAAGAATATGTGGTATATATACACAATGGAAAATTACTCAGCCTTAAAAACAAATAAAATCATGGAATTTGCTGGTAAATGGATGGAACTGAAGAATATCATGCTAAGTGAAATAAGCCAATCCCCAAAAACCTAAAGGCCAAATCTTTTCTCTGATACGTGGATGTGGATATGCTAACTCCTAACAAGGGAGGGTAGGAAGGGGATTAGACAAAGGGGAATGAAGGGAAGAGAGGTGGGATGGGAATAGGAAAGACAGAATGAATTAGACATAACTTTACTATGCTCATTTATGAATACACAACCAGGGTAATTCCACATCATGTAGAACCATAAGGATGGAAATCCTAATTAGAATATGTTATACTCTTTGTATGTATAATATGTCAAAATACACCCTACTATCATGTTTATCTAAAAACAACAACAAAAAAAGTTATTTGGTTATTATTGCCACTTTTGTATTTACTAAGAAATTTCAGCATCAGCTTGTTAATTTAAAAAAAGTATTTTTGGGAATTTGAATTTGAGAGAATCGAAATTGTTACAACAATGAATCTTCAAATCCATGAACACAGCTTTTAATTCCATTCATTTGGATTGTCTTGAATATTAGTTAATGTTTTATATTTTTCTCTATATAAGTAATTTACATCTTTCATTAGATTTACTTCTATGTAATTAATATGTCACAATTTTATATATGGCACTTCTTTCATAAGCATTTCTTGGTGCTATATTCACATTCAATTTTTGCATGTTAACCCTGAATTTGGCAACTCTACAAATCACTCTTATTAAATCTAAAAGGTGGTATATTGAATTGTTTGAATTTTTTCTATATCAATCACTTTGTCTATGAAAAATCACAAATTTGGATGTTTCTCCAAATTATTCTTCTTTCTATTTGTCCATATTCACCAGAACATCCTGTAGAATGTTGAATAGAAGTGAGAAATATTTCAGTGTTTTATTCTTAAGTGTTTTAATTGCTAAAAGATTTTTATGGTAATGTTTAATATCTTAAAGAATCTTTATTCAATTACTATAGTGGTAAAAGTTTTTCATGTTTTAAATAGTGTTGATTTTATTAAAAGTTATTTTTATACTTATCATTTTTTACATTTAATACTTCCATTTTATACTTATCATTTTTCCATTTATAATTATCATTTTTCCATTAAATGGAAAATGTGGGGAATTATACAGAATAATTTTTATATTCCTAAACTAATCTTTCATAAGTGAAAAAAATCTGTATTGGTTGTGATATATTACTCTTTTAAATACTTTTGAAGCGGGCGTGGTGGCGCAAGCTTGTAATCCCAGCACTTAGGGAGGCTGAGACAGGAGAATCAGGAGTTCAAAGCCACCCTCAGCAACGGCGAGGCGCTAAGCAACTCAGTGAGACCCTGTCTCTACATAAAACACAAAATAGGGCTGGGGATGTGGCTCAGTGGTCGAGTGCCCCTGAGTTCAATCTCTAGTACCAAAAGATAAACAAACAAACAAATAAATAAATACTTTTGAAATGAAGGATTTCTCCTGTCCCTTCTGTTTATGAATAAAATTTTATTAGTAAATATTCCTGCTCAGGGCTTGGTATTAAGATTATGCAGGTCTCAGACATTAATTTGTAAATGTTTCTTTTTCTCTATTCTCTGAAAAGTTTTTAACATTTGAATACTTAGTTCAGGACTCTTGATAAAATGTACTCTAGAAACAATCTACTCATGGAGGTTTCTTTGTCATTAGATTTTTTCATTGCTTCAATTTCTCTATATTTCTATATCTGTTTCGGTAATTGGTATTTTTTCGAAAGCATTAACATACAATGATTTCTATGCCCTAGTCTCATATTTTATGCAGTAATGCCCACTCTTTTTGTTACTGATATTTTGCTCATTCTTTTTGCTCAGTCTTGTTAAAGCTCTGGCAAACATTTAAATTTGTTTATCCCATCTCCATTTTTTGTTTTCTGACTTAAATCATCTTATATCTGTTATTTTATCTATGTTGTTTTTGGTTGCTTGACTTTGGTCTTCTGTAACTTACTTCTTGACAGAGATTCTAAGTCCATTAACTTTAATTATTTTTCTTTTGTAATGTTTGCATTTAAAGTGTAAAATTTGCTTTATCTATATCCTATATATTTTGATAAGTGTTCTCTTGTCATTTCATTTAAATATTAACTACTGCTCAATATTATTTATTCTTTGAACCATGAGCAACTTAAAGTGGTTTGCCGATTTTTAAGTACATGGATTGTTTTTTATGTAGATTTGTTATACTGGTTAACAGTTAAATTGTGCTACGGCCAGTAGGTATATTCTATGACTTTTTGACTTTTAATTGTATTTAAACTTAAACATGGTGATTTTTTTTTTAACCAAAGCAATTTTCTAAATAAATTGTTTTACCAAAATTCTTAATGATTTTGTCTGAGTTTTGAATCCAGTAAGATTTTTTTTTTAAATCTTATTATAATTATGGATTTTAATGTTTTACTTGGTTTATAAATTTTCTATGGGCATCTATTATGTTTTCATTTTAGGATCATTATGATTGAAAATTGTTCTTTAATCATCTTTGATGCTGTTCAGATTGGTGCCTTTTCATTACCTTTGGTAAAGCTTTTGCCTGAAAGTCTCCTTATCTCTCCCACGTTTATTTGAGCTAGAATTTTCATCATATGTCTTTGCATCCTTGATTTGTATCTCTTAGAAATAAATACAGAATTAAAATTTTTTATAGCCTATTTTTTGATGGAATCATTTGGCACATTCTATTATTTTTATGGTTTTTAGTTTTATCCACAATGGAATTACAATACCTGCCAAGAAATACCTGACCTATGGAAGTATTAGTTATGCCAAAATATATTTAAATTGCCTTTTATAAGAAAATGTAATTCACTGTTCACTAAAGATATTTTTAAGAACGACTTCCAGAATCTAATTCATCAATTTTGTAATTCTCTTTCTTAGCTATGAAATTCTATCATATTTTTATTATCACTATATGAAATATTGATGTGCAGGAAAAAAATGAAAGTCCAAAAATGATGTGTGTAGAAATACTTTTGAAACCAGGTTTTTAATTTCTAATAAATCACCTGTCTCTTTCAAAATTTACCTTGTTCTTGGTGTATATTGTAACTATTTACCCTTTTTACTGACTACCAACTGTGCTAATTCTAGAATTTACTTGGTCTTTCTTCTCATTTAGTCAGTCTGTATTCCTACTTGATTTATAGCCAATTTTGACTTAAACCCCATTTTAATATATTTTATTAAAATAAGTGTACAAGTAGTTATTTCTAAAATATAGTCAAATATCTAATCATTTTGTGCAAAAGTAAAGTATGCATTCTTTTTCTAAATGTATTAAAAATATTGCTATGAACTTTGAAACCTACATAGCTCTCACAAGATTAAAAAGTTGTTATGTTTACTTTGTTTTTGTTTGTTTTTTGGTATGAGAGATTGAACTCAGGGTCACTTGACCACTGTGTAACATCATTAGAGACAGAAATGAATGAGAACCAGTTTAAAATATATGATTATTAAGTTTTCTCTGCATAAGAAGAAAATAATAACCTTAATTTTCCAGTTTTTTTCTCAATATTGGTCTCCATCAACCTATGATTACCTAGCAGTACTCTTTCAAGGACACATGAGATCTTTATTGATGTTATTACCTATGTTTGCAGCAGAGTCCTGATTACTACTTATTCTTCTGTTCTTAATTAAATCCATTGCTTGTATATAATTATGTTCATATTAATTATGTATTAGAAAAGCTAGTATTTCTGCTTTTTTAGTTTTTCGAATTTAGAATATCGTTGGTTTAGCACTTGTTTTCTTTTATCAACTATTGAAGTGAATTTGAAAGTGAGACATAGGATCAGACATACTGGAGTACATGACCCTACCTTCAAAGGTGTCAGCTCAGAATACAGCAGTTTCATGGAAAATCAAAAAATAAGTTTTTTTCTGAAAAGATTTAGTAGAGAAAAATCCCCTCTCTGACAGAGCAATAGACTCAAAGTCCCCATCTGGTAGGTAACAAAGTATACAATTTGATGAGTGTGCACAAACTGGGTATCTGCCACTGGTCCAAAGCATAGACCATTCAGCAACGTGCAGCAAGGTCAGTTTAAGGATGTAGACAGATTCCATAGCTGAGTGTCAGGGGTCCACTTCATGTCAGCTAGTTATGGAAGGAAAGTAACACCTTGTCCTTCCTTCACTTGAAATAAGCAATGTATCAGAAATCATGTTAGAGGAAAGGGGATGGGGAGTTCTTTCAGAAAATTAGAACAAATAAATAAGTTTTCCTATTAGAATCAACCTATTTCCACTAGTACCAACCCCCCTGCCCAAATAAATGAAATATTGGGCTTTTCTTGAACCTTCCTGCAAGTAAAATAATTTTTCCTGATGCCATAGCATTAATTTCTGCAGATCTATGAGCAGCCTAGTGAATATGAAAATAATGTGGGAAGACTGTTTTCCATCACTAGCCAGATCCCACCAATAACCTTGCTCCTCATGTGAATTTTTTTCTTTTACATACTTGAGATATTTTTATTTGATAAGACAGCACCACTCATCTCCCTTACAAGACTCCTTTGCAGTTTTTTTTTCTAATTTCTTTTATGTCTGAGTCTTATTTGACAATTATCATTTAGAGGATGCTTTGGTGTGTGTGCTAGATTTACAAAATATATGAAGAGTTTGATTTATCATGTATTGTGTTACATTTTAAGAGCAACTGTATTCCATTTTGCCAGCAAATCCTTTCAGCTATCTTCCAAAATAAACAAAGTAAGACCCATTTCTTAATAAATACATCACCATCTCCCTGTATATTTTTGTGAATGTCTCTAGTGTGGATTATTACAAAACCTTCCTAAATGATCTGAGTTTTTTTGCTCCTTATCAATTCATTTGTGACACAGCAGCCAGTATAATCATGTTAAAGTATAAATCAGTTCAATATCACTCTCTTGATTAAAAATTCTCTCAAAAACTTCTCATTCCACGGCAGTAAAATTTGAAATCACTAAAATGTTCCACACATATTTGTATATCTTCTATTCACAAAACTTCCTAAATATCACTAATTTATGTGACTTTTCTAATTATCTCTAGCTAATTTTCCTGTTGTTTATTGAAATCAAATCACTATGATCCTGACTTAAGAATATACCCACATTCTGAAATTTTCTCTTCTCCAAGAACTTCTGGGACCTCCTTCAGGTCTTTATTCAAATGTCACTATTTCAATGAAGCCTTACTTTGCAACTTTTCTTCCTCCCTTCCTTTATTTTTCTGCATGGTGCATATCACTGTCTACCTATTACATAATTTAATCATTTGGTTTATTGCTTGTATTTCCAAACTTCAAACATCAGCTCCAGGAGAAAACACTTATTCTTGCTTTGGTTGGCTTGCTTTCTCTTGCAATAGGTATTTGCTTAGGAAACAGGGTAATTCTATTGCTTGAGCTTGTCCCTCCCTGCATTAGAAGAGCACTGACCAAGCTACCTGAGGTGTCTCTGTGTCAGCATCTTCATTTTTAACATGAGGGCAATAAATGCATTTATCTCATTGAAAGTCTTTGAAGATTAGAAAAGAAGAAAATGCACAGAAGAGTTGGTGCTATGCTGTGTACATAGTAAAGGTTCCAAAAGCAGTAGCTATGATATGATAATGATAATGATTTGCTATGTGACTTAAAGAATACTTGGTAGGATTTGGCTTCTTAGAAGTACAAAAATAAAAACAAAAATATGCTACTTATTAATTAAAGAGCATCGACAACCAAAGTTTGATTAGCAGAGAAGAATTACATTTTCAGAATTTTATTAGCATTTACCTGCCACTTTAGGCTTACCATGGCAGTACATTCCAATTTCATAATTTCATCTTTTTTATCTTGCAGCTTCACTTTATCATAATTCTCCTTTCTATATTCACTTTCAAAAAATAATATCCTTTGTAGCAAAGGATTATCCTTTCACTTGACTTTATTAAAGCTGTATGTTCCAAAACATAGAAGCAAACATTGAATTTCTCAAGCCTTAATTTTTAGGAGCAATGGTAGCCTCCAGTGCCTGGTAGCAAACCATTTCACCTTTAAATATAACTTTTATTTATATTTTGCACTTCAGCTAAGCAATAAACCACTTTCCCTTCCACATTATTAAAATGCCACTAATTCCTATCCACTCATTCTTGTTTTTGTTTTTGATTATATACTTTTGTTATTTTTCCTATGTTGTCTGAAATATTTCCTAGGAAACTGAATACAATTGTACCAAAAAATTGTGACAAGATCAAGGAGCATTAAGATTGCAAATGTTCAAAATAATTATGGATTATTACTATGATGCAATATGCTTTGTCTAAAGGTCATACAGGCTCTGAGATACAGCTTAAAAGACAATGTCTTAAACATATCCTATAAAATTTTTGTATTGAGTATTTCAATTTCATTATCAAATTTAAAAACTGATCTCAAAAACAGAAATATTTTTGAAACAATTATATACAACATATGCTGCATATATATAGAAAACAATTTATTTTTATCCAGAAAAAAATGAAAAATTTTAAGGTCAGTATTAAAGGTCACTTTACTTTCCTTTTTAGTACAGTAAAATAAAAATTGTTCCTATATGTACTTTTGTAATTTAATTATGCTTTAATCTTACCACAAAGAAGTATACTGTAGGTAAATTGGTTTTAAAAATGCATGCTGATTGAAAATAATTGTTGAATCCCATGATTGAATGTACTTGTTTGCATAGGCCTATATTCACTCAAGTTATTTCTGTAAGAAAAAAAAATAAGAGTAAAGAAAAAGCCTAACTTACTAAGGAAATAATTTGTTGATAAATTATTTCTTTTTAAAAATACACAAAAATAGTCTAGAGTCATAGAAAATATCTTCAAAATTCAAAACATTGGATATATTTGATATTATGGTTTAGAGAAATTATCATCATATCATTGGATTATTGGGGAATGCAAAATTACATTTCTAGCTAAGCTTTTATAAATTGTTATTCAAATAAGTATGTGAAATTTTTAAATCACAGCTTGCAATGTTTGTTTTCTTGCTGATGGAGGTTGTCATGTTTATCATCCAACAGAGGAACAGTATACGATAAAGCTACACCAGCCTGATTATTCCAGTAACCAATTTGTGACAGAGATAAATTGCTGACATCGTTATGGTATTTGTCAAGATGTCCTTTGTGAAAGTGCATGTGAAACATTAAGTTCTTAAACTTTTCATCTGTCATACAACATTATTCTTACAAGATTAATGCATGTTATTATCTGTAGTCTAGTTCCTTTTGTTACCATTGGGATGTCCAGTTGAAGAACAGATCCTTGGTGTCCCAAACAAAGAATTGAGTTGGTAGTCACAGAAGTAACTGATAAACTACAGATTTAAGTTAGAATACACAGAAGTAACTGATAAACTACAGATTTAAGGTGAATATAGCATTTCATTGGCTAGAGCAGAGTGGTGGACCCATTGAGAGAGAAAGAGGCTCCAGGCCCCAGTGTCTACAAATTAGGGTCTTATATTCCTGAACTGTGGGGTGTTTTGGTCTTATATTCCTGAACTGTGGCATGTTTTCTTCCTTACATGGACCTGATTAAAGACCTTACTCCATTTTCCCCCATTTGTTTCTTACAGTACTCGATTAAAATATTTTCCAATCCCCCCTCCCCCGTCATTGGTTATTTTAGAAAATCTAATAAAAACACACCCAACTTTACTCCCATTGGTCATTTTAAAATTTTAACCTGTGGCGGTATTTGTCATGCTGATGTCCTCAGTGGTGGGATTTGTCATGGTAATAAGATTTACTGTAAACAGGGACAGAACTCCTTTTCTTGTCTTGTCTTCCAGAGGATTCTACTACTCCATTCCACCATCTTAGTGTCTCTGAACTCCTATCTAACATATTTTTTGTTGCCTCATAACATTAAATTGTAAAGATTCACTCATAATTTTCTTTTCAACTGTTAAATGACATTTGGATCCCTTTGTTTTTCATCATTATGGACAAATGTGAATACTATTGTGAATACTCTTCTGCACTCATCCTCCTGTAAATGTGCCTGAGTTTCTCTAGTGTAAATATGCAAGAATGAAAATGTGATTATTGATATAGATATTTTAATGCATAAATACAATTTGCATGTAAGCTTTCTGTATTTTAAAAAACACATGTATGTTCCCTACTTCATCTTGCCTGCAAATTCAACCCAAATTCTTAGTCTAATTAAAACAAAATGTAAGACTTTTAGGCCACATATTTCTACTTAATTTAGATCTGGGAAAACACTTTTGTTTAAAATTAAAAACTAATTTTGTTAAATTTTAAATTTTTATTGTAATTTAAAAGCTAAGCCAGATTTTGTGAATAAGGATCTAAAAAGCAATAAAAAAGAACAAATAAATGTACAAACAAATGCAATTGATACATTTTTTATAATTGATATATTGAGAAGGGAAAATTCTAATTTAAAGATAAATAGAAAATTATCTCTCCTAATTACTGCCATAAAGTCTTTTTCCCCTATAGAAGTCTCTCGATATTCACATCATGGGAAAGCTCTTATTCATAGGTAGATATCTTTTTTCCCCCAGTGGTAAATAAGTGTTTTAGAAACCTTTAAACTTGCATAAGATTCAATAAAAATACATCTGGTGAGATAGTAGAAGTTTTTGTGGAGTCTTAAACACCCAGTGTATTTTAAAGTTGAAGAAAGTGCCAGATGACAAATTTTGGTAATTACATATTGACCTAGAATCTTATGAATTTACTATATGTTCAGATTATTAAAAGTATTAAAATTATGAGTATCCCAAGGCCAAGAGAGAAATAAACAAAACAAACAAACAAAAAGGCCCTCAAGAAAAAAAAAACACCCTCAAATCGTCCTTACTTCTTGGTGTTATGCCTTTATGCAATCCCACACCATTGAACATGGATAGATAAGACTTGTGGTTTGCTCAAACAAAATGAATGTGACAAAGCCTCTGGAAGACATGTATGTGACGCTGAAAGTGTAGCACCAGTGTATCATTTCTAAAGAAATGAGAGATAGTAAAACACCATATCCCTGAATGCTCCTTTCTGTTCCCAAAATAGTAAGCCAAGTTAAGGGAGAGACAGCATTGGGTACAAAGTCCAGATAATTATTATCTTGAAGGACACTGGCTTTCTCTTATTCACACCAGTGATTAAGGCAAGTTCACATTATCTGTGGAAAGCTACTTTCTTGCATGTGTGCCAGAGATGTTGCTCCCTGCTGGTCATACAAGTAAGCTAATGCTGATGATATCACTACTTCTGCAGCCTAATACATAGAACTCCTTTCTGAGTAGGGGACAGGTTCAGAACTGAGGGTGTTGTAGAAAAGACACATTTCCTCTCCAGTCACCCCTGCTGGAAGACGAACCTCTGGGTGGCAAAGCACCAGGAGGAATGGAGGTGCTATTTGTCAGAATGTTGCCAACGAACTCTTCATGGAGAAGTAACTGATTTCTTGTAAGCTATCCCCAATAAATCCCATGTCTCTCATCCTTTTTTTCAGGGATTTTTATTGACTTTCCTGAAACCTGGACTACTTCCCTGGAACAAGAAGCATGCTGCCATGAATCCTTCAGCCAAAAGGAAAATAATTTTTCTTACGTGTCCTGAATATATTGTTTTGGAGCGATAGGGTTTTAGAGTGCTTTACTTAATTATATTCAGAAGTAAGAGGTCCCACATATTTCCAACCCAAGAGTGGGAAATCAAAAGTCATTTTAATTCAATTTAAATTATGTAAACAAGGAAAATAGCCCTTAGCAACTATATTGTGTAGTTTACATTAGACGCTTCCATTGCACTGGCTTTTAAAGGAATGAGCTTTAAGGGTTCAATATACTTAAATCTAACACTTTCTGGAAGGTGGTTTTAATGGTAATGGGACACCTATTACTAACTGAGGAATGTGTACTCTTATGCCATTGTTACGGAAGAGAACCCGATGCAATTTAGCGCCAAGCATATCTATACTGGCATGGGGCTTCTACTTGGAAGATACTACAGCAAAGCAAAAGACTCTACAGTTTGGCAAATAAAGGTATCATCTATTTACTGGAAATAAGTATTGATAAACAGTGAAGCTCCAGCATGAAGGCAACTCTTAGAACACTCCAGACTGTTTACATGGAGGCCTGATGCTGCCTAGAAACAGTGAATTTTCTCTAGTAAAATCTGTTCCCTCCTCAAGACCTAACTGAAATTGTCCATGACCTGAGTGGTTCATTTATGGATACATACAAAAGTAGTCCTCCTGATGTATAAAAAATATTATGAGGTTTAGCTATTTTCCATGTTCTTTTAACACCGGTATATTTATTTCAAATTTGCTAATATACATGAGTCCAAGCACTGGAATAATTAAATGTAGGCTCTTCCTGAAATATAGCAAAATGTTTATCTTTAACTTTTTGAAAATGTGTACAAATATAGCTATGTCAAAATATATTAGGTCATTTACTATTGTAAAACTATAATCTAGTTGTGTATGCATTGAATAGGCAAGAATTCTAGCACTAATTAAACACTTGGCTTAGTAATCTGGCATTTTTTCCCAGAAAACTAACGTGAGATAGAGTTTAGCTAACCTCTCTCTATTATTGTGAGATATTTCAGTGTTGCTTCCCTTTTGGCTTTTACCAAGTTGGTGGCTAGTAATAATTCAAAGCACCCAGGTTAGGTCCAGAGGTGAATTTCTTTTAAGACAGTTTTCTCTTGATGAGCTGTTCTGAGAGATAATTGAAAATAAACCTGTGATAGTAAGCCTCCAAATATCTGTCATATTTATGTAATTTTTATGAGGTATAAAATAAACTAAAGTGATGTTCTGAGACTCAGTGGAAGCTGGCACATATCCATCTTATCCACCTGTTCAAAGGATATTGCTGCGTGTGTGGCCATCATGCCAGCTATTCATTAGTGTGGTCGATCAAATTTCTGTAGATTTTCTAAAACGGTATATGGCTTTAGAGGCACTGATATAAATGCCAGTGGTTGACCATGCTTCCATTTCTATTTTTTTAGACAGGGAAATCAATATGAATTAAAACTATAAATTGACCACTCTGATTGGTTTTTCATCACACCTCATACAAATAATAGAGATGTAGTGTATGTGACTTATGTATGGATACCATCAGTTCACATGTGGTATGCAATGCTCAGTCATTATTGTGAACTCCTAATCTGAAGAAGAGTTTCAATATATGAACATGTATTGCCTATAGTGATATCTTCTAGTAATCAATTATCTATATTCACACAAATAAGTATTGAAAAAGATGCTTTGTTACATGTGTATTAATGCTAGTGATACAGGGCCAGGATATAATTTAGTGGGACAGTGAGACTAGCATGTCTGAGGCCCTGGGATTGATATTCAGCACTGCAAATAATAATAATAATAACAACAACAACAATAATAAAATTTAGAATTAAGAATTAATTTTTAAAACAAAAAATTTCTACCAATTTAACCAGTGAATATTTATAAGATTTAAAATAATGGAATATGTATAATATTATTTCAGTTGTCTTATTTGTCAACACTGGGACTTTCATTTCTTTTTAAATTTTACTTAGGATTAGAGATGAATTGGATTAATTCATCTCAAACACATACTTGATACAAAGTCACCTCCTGGTGAGCAAGCACCTCAATATCAAAATAATTATATTTGTAAATATTGTTTTTTTAACAGTCTTCATTTTATTGTCTTTAAATCAACTTCAAATTCTTAAAAATAATAGAAAAAAAGAAATAAATTTTCAAGTCAAATTGTCCTTTTGGGAATGGTTTAGGTAGACTCCAATCGCAAAAGTTTGGGTAAGAGACATTATTGTCTAACTCTAAAGAGATCTAAAAAGATCTAAAATGTTTGGTTGGTCTTCAGGAAATTGTTGACTTTCTCTTTTTCAGATAAAAAGACCACATAAAATGACTCCCCTTCATTTCTTTTACCTAATGGTGGTGAAATATTATATTCATCAAAAGCAACTATATTAACCTTCAAAGTTAGAATCTAATTTTCCATCTTTCTTTTGTGTTTAATTTTATTCATCTTTTCATATAACACTTCTCAAGGCTCATAAATTCTTTTTTGTCTGAAAGACATGAGTTATAAAAAAAGTTTAATGAAAATATATTGGTTTTAATGAAATGGAATTGTGGAATTCATGCATTTTAGCAGAATAAATATTATAAAATATATATCTTATCTCACTGTAGTTTAACAACTTCCCTTCAACAAAAACTATTTTCTATGGGTGAACTTACCCTTCATGAATGGGCCCTTACTTGTCTATGTCCCATGTGAATCCACTTCTCATACTTCATGTTCTAGTCTTTTTGAACTATTTGTACTTGCAAAACATAATGTTTTTTAATATGAATCTATACAAGCTGATTCATGTACACCTCCTATCTTTCCTTATCTATGTAATCTCTTCAAAGCTCCGAAAACATACTCCAGCATCCTGCACTGTAAAATACTTTTTAATATCTTCCCACCTTCCTTAATCCCACACTAATCACACATCAAATGATTTGGATCACATTCTTGCTCAGTGCTTCATAGTATACTGTGCAGTTGTTTTAAAACATGTAAAACACTGTAATTTCATTAGCAGTCATCTCAAATACTTTTGGTTTTGGAGTTTTTTACCCTTTATTATCTTCTATAACTCTAGTTAAAGAAGTTATAGAAGACAAACTTCATAGTATACTGTGCAGTTGTTTTAAAACATGTAAAACACTGTAATTTCATTAGCAGTCATCTCAAATACTTTTGGTTTTGGAGTTTTTTACCCTTTATCATCTTCTATAACTCTAGTTAAAGAAGTTATAGAAGACAAACTGTAAATTGGTCACACAAAATTGACCAAACATGTAAATATCGATTTAAAGATTTTGAACTGGTGGGTCTCTGTGGAGATTTCAAACCTGTAGATAATTCCAAACTAGATGTGAATACCCAGAAAGTGCCTGTTGATGGGCTAGAGGTGGTGCAGATACCACACGTGATACAAATTGCATCCATCATTCTCAAGTAAGAGCTTCCCACATACAAAAGCGATATTTAATAATTTTAAAACAATAGTAGCATGTTGAAGACAAAATAAATTTATAAACAATGGCTATAACATTAGTTCAGAATAATGGAATATTAGTTTGAACACTGGTCATTCACAGGTTGTTCTCCATTCTAATTGTAGTCGACATTTAGATTCTCATCTAAGGCAGAAATCTACCTTCTTCAAGGCTAGATATAATTCCCATTTCCCAAAACAAATTATTTTCCTCCAACTTGGTTATTAATAATTATTTATCCACTCACAAATCTAAGATTTATAATTATCTTTCTTTTAAAAACCTAAATATTTCTATCATAGCATAGATCTCAATTGAACAGATATCTGCCACTTAATGTCTACTTGACAGCTGAATACCAATTCTGTAAGTCAGTCAGAAGGGCAAATGGCTGTCATTATACATGAGTTTCATATTCAAACCAAAAAAAGACTATTGAATGAGAAAGCTCATTGACTTGTCCACATCTAGACTTTCAAAGAAAAGCTGTAGATGATGTGAAATATGAATCTCAAAATGGAATGGAATAGAATTTTATCCTATAAATTTTATATATAAGGCAAAAGGGCCAGAGAAGTCAAATTTATGCAGGGTTAAAAAATATGAATATATAAAAAAATTGTCTCATTCTGTATCCATATTTCCCTTTAATATTACAGCTTGCTTTTGAAAATAAGTCATTTTAATGGTGACGAGGGAAGAGAAAATATTTTACAATTAAAAAGTCTATCTTTTTAAAACAGTTTTATTAAGAACAGAATTTATAAATGTAATCAGATTTCACAAGCCTTTTTAACAATGGACACCAGTAGAGGACATGCTAACAGCTTTCATTTATAAAAATAAAGCTAAATCTAAGTGACATTTTCTGATTTGTCCTCATTCAGTCAAGCCACTGAAACTCGAAACCTGATAAAAATGCCTTCTATAAGGTAGCCACTGAAAATCTTTGAATACATTTCATTGATCATTGGAGTTTACTTCTAAAATTATTTTCTAGGTCACCAGTTTTAATACATATTGTTTCTATATGAGATAATAATATTTTTCTGCCAAGAAATGTCGACAATAGCTCTCAGGTTGGTCCACTGAAACTTAAATCTATCCTTGATACTGTTTTAAGGCCAAAGATTGGAGTAGCTAACCAAGAGAAAATGGACTTACTATATAAGCTTAGATTCCGGGCACTGAAGTAATGGATATTATTTTCAATCTATTTAAATGTATTTGAGGGTTTTTTTCCCCCTCCTCTAGTGAGAAGTGTAAAATAAAACCTAGGCAGATATATTTGCTTTCAGTCTGTGATAAAAATAAATTTCAAACAGAATAATTAAGTAATGTCGTATTAAATATATTTATTTATAAGGAAGAAAATTATTAATGAATACAAATGTCTAGTCTTGTTTCTAATTTACATAAAAGATACTTTGTTGTGGGGAAGAAGAAATACAGTCTCTTAGTATCACATTTTTTTTTTTATAATAGGAAAAATGTAAGGAAAAGTAGTGAGGTAGGCAGAATAACAACCCCCAAAAGTCCACATACTAATCTCTGAAACCTGTGAATAAATTATCATACTTTGCAAAAGGGACTGGCCAGTGTGATTATGTTAGTGACCTTGAGATGGAGGAAATATCACGAATTATTTGCCCCAGGGTGATTACAATGTTTCCCAGAAGTGTAAGTCAGAGTGAGATGTAACTATGTGAGAAAGACACAGAGATGGGCCATTTTCTTTGTTGTGATGATGGAGGGAAGGAGCAAAGAGCCAATGACTGCAGGGGGACTCTGGAACCTGGAAAGGACAAGGTGAAGGATTTTTTTCTAGAATCCTCAGAAAGAAAATCAGTCTTGATAACTTGTTGATGTTCACCCAGTAAGATCATGTTGGACTTCCACCTACAGAAATGTTAAGATTAAATTTATGATTTTAAGCTGATACATATATGTCAATTTATTATAACAGTAATAAGCAATACAGGTAAGCTGACTTTTCTGCTGAAAGTGGAAGATTAAATCCAAATATTTCTCTGTTGCTTCCTGAAACTACTGAAATAATAGAAGCATTTTAAAGCCCAATAGAACAAAAGGCCCGAAAAGAATACAACAGCAAAAGCAATTCATTGAAATCCTGTTTCAAAGAAGATGCTTTTAAAAATACAACTTTGTTCTAATCACTTCAACCTGTTGATTACTCATTTCATATCCTGACAAAAAACTAGTTTATTTGAGGTTGAGTAAAACTATATAGAATACAGGGTTCTAAACACACTTGAGGATGAGGATATTGTTCTGAAAACTGAGGAGGTAGAAAGTCTTTTCTGAGCCCATTTTGTTAAGAGGAAATTGAAGGCCAGGTACCTACCCTTTATACCTTTCAAGGGGAGATTAAATGAGTCTTATGTGTGCAATATTACTGACATTAAAGAAGCAGCCTGAAGATACTGACTTCAGATACCTTGTTCAACTGTGTCGCTCAGCAATGAAGAGCGGGTTGGTTTACTCCATACATTTGCATGGAACTTCAATGATTTTCATAATTGCCTCATTCCTAAATATGAATGAAGACCTAGTAATCCTTAGAAAAATTAGAAAATAATCCAATGTGGAATATAGGCTCCAAATCATATAAAAGACACAAGCAACAGATACAATGCAGAGAGAAAAAATACTTAAAACATTATTATTAATATTTTGAAAGAGTTAAAATCATTTATCTATGATACAAGAAAGTCACTCCTTTAAAAAAAGAAAGAAATATACAGACCAATAAAAAAATGTGTGTGTGAGAGGGGGACATTTAGAAAGAAAAAGTTCTTCAAAATTAAAACTTGTACAGCAAAAATGAAAATCTTGGAAGATAAATAACATGAAATTAAATAAATGGACAGAAATTAAAGTCACAAAGAATAAAGTCAAGAAATTCCCCAAAGAAAGAAAAGAAAAAAATCACAAAAAAGGAGGAATATGGGAATATAAAAATATTAGATAATCAATCTAAGATGTCTAATGTCCAAATAATGAAAATTCCATTAAGAGGGCATAGAGAAAATTGAGGAAACAAAGAAATAACTTAAGAAAATTTTCCTGAAGTACATGAGGTCCCAGTTTGAAAAGGTCCAGAAAAAGGGGGTAAATATAGACATTCCCTTGAAATTTTAGAATACCAAAATTGGAAGGAGAAAAATTTGTTTCATACAAGGGATCGGCATCAGACATCACAATAGCAACACTAGAAACCACAAAAACAAAAGTAAAAATGTCACTAGAATTCAGAAGGAAAATAATTTCTACAAGATTTCAAACTGTTTATTATGAAGGAAAGTTTAGTTTGCTTAAGTATATAAAAGATCTTAAAAAGTTTAAGCCAATTTTTTAATTCTTATTTTCTCAAATTCTTGAAAAATGAACTTCACAAAAACAGGGAAGATCGTCAAGAAGAAAACAAATGTCCTGATTAAAGAGTTCCTATTCCAAAAATGAGGTAAATGGAATCCCAAGAATGAGAGTATATGGAGATTCCTGGACACTATATGGAGACTTTAAAAATTTTGCATAGGAAAACAGGTCAGAATATCTTGGTAGAGATTTATTTTGTTCTCTTTCTGATACCAGGAATTGAATCTGCTGAGCCACATCCCCAGCCCCTTTTTTTTTTTTTTATTTTGAGACTGGGTCTCACTAAGTTGCTTAGGCCTTCTCTAAGGTGTCAAGTTGCTAAGGCTGGCTTTGAACATGTAATCCTCCTGCCTCTGCCTCCCAAATCACTAGGATTATAAGAATATGCCACAGTGCCCACTTAGAGATTTAAGATAATAAAATTAGTCTGGGATTGTTGAGTGATGGAGTACTTATTTAGTATACCTTAGACCCTGGGTTAGATTCCAGCATTGAAGGGGGTGGTGGAGGGACGCAGAGAGAGATATATGATAGAATGTCAATTGAGTTTGATTAATAAATAGGAAAGTATTTACTAATTGAGAAGACTCTATGAGTGAAATAGTAATAAGTATACACTTAAGTAGGTCAAGGAAAACAGACATTTATCAACTCTAGGGGAAAAAACTATGAAGGATGAGAAATAATCAGAATACACAGGGCTCAATTTTAAATAGGTTATCAATGTTTTCATTAATTTCTTAAGCACTCTTCAATCTATATGTATGTATCATTTTCTACTATATATGTGTATTCATACCATATATTATATATGTATTTGTATGTATACACTTTCTATAAATACATAGATATGTGTATACACACATATGTACATGTCTCTACCTGTATATGTGTTTATATGTGGAACAAGGTCCTTGAAATTCAAAAGTAAAGTAATTTTCTCCCCCCACTCCCCATACATGTATATTTGTTCAGAAGAATTAGAGTTGGGTGTAGGTACTAATTTGAGGGACTGAGATTTTAATATCCATGATGAGAAGCCTACAGCCTTGAACACTTGTAAATAGGAAACTAGAAGTGAAGCTACAATATAACTCTAGGACTTTGTAGAGTCTTACAAAACTCTTCACTGATGTTCTTCGCTGTGAAAGGAGATATGAACAGAAAACCAGGTAACCTAGGAGAATCCCAAAACCTTACCATCATGTAGTTATGGCTATCTTCTTAGGTGTTCTAAGTGCAGAAATTTTTGTTACCTGGCTCTGGACTAAAGAAATAAGAGTAAAATGGAAGAATATTCTGGTCAAGAAAAATATACAAATACCATCTTATCATCACGTATATGAGAGACTTTTCATCAGAAATATAGTCCAGAACACAATTATAAAACAAAAAACATTTCTAATAGATATTTTCTATCACAGATAGAATAAATTGTATACTTAAGTAATAAAGAATTAAGAATGTAGAGACAATTGAAGAAGCTACAGTGGGTAGAGAAAACACTATGTAAGTAATAATAGATGTATCAACTTCAAAATCATAATTTTTGTTTGAACATTAAAATAAGCATAATACCATATAAAATAACAGAAAATAGAAGAAGATGTGTCTGTATTTAAGATGCTCTAAGATCCTTGTGTTATTTGAAAGGGAAATAGGATGTTAATTAATTAAATTTAGATTTCATTAGGTCATGTATGCTAGCTTAAATTTTCAAGGTTCCTAAAATAATAAAATGTTTAAAAATTAATGAAAATACATAATCAAGAGAAGGCAGAAAAACCTCAAAAAAACTGATTAGCTAACTATCTGTATATATATTTACCTATCGGGTTAATATATATATATATATATACACACACACGGACACATACATATAAATATATATGTTTATACTAAGCATATATGCATATATCAGTATATCAGTATATTTTATACATGTTAGATAATATATATAAGTATGCTTATATTGTGTATATATTTATGTACACATACACATGCACACTCATAAGCATGGGAAGCATACACATAAATTTCCAGAAAGTGATGCCTTCTGATGAGAGTGGAAAAGAAATGCAATCCTGTAGGTTTCAAAGAAAGGAGGTAGATGTTTTAGCTATTTCTATCACTTTTTATTTCTTTAAAATTACTTGAAGCAAATATGGCAATGTGTTACTGTATTATTTAACTTTTTCCTCTAAGGTACTTGAGTATGAGATTTTCTTCTTTTTTGAAATATTTCATTATTTTTCAAATAATTTGGTGGATTCCTGAAATTTAGTGTGGGTTTTAGTTTACATTTTTGCCATTTATGTATTTCTGTGTGCACCACTTAAAGTTTCTACCTAGGTCTGTATTTCCTTAATTTTTGTTTATATTTCTACTCACCATGTTTTTCTTCAAGTATCCCATAATGATTGTAATATATCCCTTAAGCCTCCTTGCCTTTTACCCACCACTTGTTCAAATTACAACAAGAAAAAATGTAAACCCAGTTATGCAAGTCATCATGCAAGTTTGAAACCATTGCACAAACTCATTAAATATTTATTTATGCATCAAAATTGTCTAGAATATTCAATTTTTAAAAAAATTCTTTATAGACTTTATTCTCCCAGGGGGTAGAGACTAACCTTATGTTTGTGAAATTAATTTTAAAAACCCACTGAAGAGCCTTTCTGAGAATCAGTTTCTTCAAATGTAAAATGGGAATAATCTATGTAGAGTTATTCCAAGAATTCAAATAACATTTGCCAGTCATCATGCAAATGAATGACACATTCAGTGCTGGGAAGGGATAAATAACAGTGATTCTTTATAAGTGATGACAATTCAGTGGGTCTTACCATATTTATTCTCTGTAAGCATTCATTGGTCATACACACTTGAAATATTCTGAAATTGCTGTGATTTCAAAAAATTTACAGGTAAAAAGCAATCTTAATTTTGAAAAAAGAAAAAACAATTTGAAAAAGCAATTCACTTAATGGTTAGGACTGTGCTGAAACTTACCAGGTCAGAAGCTACAACTACTTAGCTTTTTAGATTAATTCTGTGAACATCCTGGGAGTGGGGAACATTAAGTATCATAGAACTCTTCTGATCCAAGAGGAGGAATATATTTCTTTCTATGAAACACTGTCAGCTGAAATAACATTTTATTAAAAGCTAATTCAATATTTAAACAAAATTAGAAACTATATATTTTTTTCTAGTTTACTTACTGTGGCTTTTTAAGCACTGGTTTATTCAGTAAAGGGTAAGATGGTCATGAAGCTTCCTCCCAGAAAAACAGGTCTCAGATCATCAGCATTGTTATATTCAATTTGCATATTGCTGAAGCAGCTCATCAGTAAGGACTCAAATAAAAGTGATCCTCAAGGAGTACCTTCTGATGAGTGGAATCATTGTCTTTCAGGAGTTAGGAGTCTTATAATAAACAAACCGAATGAAGGAATGTGAATGACTGTAGGAAAATGAAAAAATGATAAGCACACTATAAAAATTAAACCCATGGTGTTTTAAAAGTTTAATATGTTTTTTATAAAACTGATCTTGCAGTACTGAATACATGAGTTTGTATCTCTGTAACCTAAAAGATCTTGTACATTTAAATAATTATAGATTGCATGCCAAAAAATGCAACTAGTTTGATACTAATTTGAGTATGTACAATGTAATTCAAGCATAAATTTTGGAATAGAGTTCATAGACATACTGTGCTGAACCTTCCTCTAGTAAGGAATTGCAGAAATTTTCATAATACATAAAGAATGCAAGTCAGCTTCCCCATGACCTCAGTCTTCCTCCTATAGTAATAATGCATGATGTAAACCCATCCTGTCCAGACAAAGATGATTTTGAGTACGAGACAACTGTTTACTTTTCATGATATTTAAAGCCATATGTGCATGAATTTAAAACAGCATAAGAATAATTCTTCAGAAATAAGTAAAGATAAAATATCCTTATTTTTCATTTGGTATATATTTACAATGTATATTCACATATTACTGAAAAGAATAAATATTTAAATTGAGGATTAGCATTATCAAAATAATTCTTTCTCTTATTTACAATATTTTGATAAATAGAATGAAATATTTTACTATAACAAGAGCTATAACATGAAAATGCTATAAAAAGGACTAGTTTCTAGTGTTAAGTAGAATGATTCAGTTCAATGATCACATTATACTTTGCTTTCCAATAGCCAGCACATTGGTAGAATGAAAATTACCTTGACTTAAATTGACTTTTACTCTCTTTGATTTGAGCTCTTACAACTTCCTGAAATGGTAATACCGAGATTTATTTTTTATTCATTCAATAAAATGAGTAACTTTTCACTGCCGAGAGACATGTCACGTACAGAATGAACAAATGTTACATGAAAGCACTTTAATAAGAAGTCCTTTAGGCTGAAATATACGAAACGGAGATGATTTTGCTTGGACTGATCCATGTCAAAAAAATGAGCAAAAAGAGAAGAAAAGCAATTCTTTATTTTTATCCAAATATATCAGACTTTATAATATAGTTAGTTTCAACAAAAACTTTACCATATATCATCCAAACCAGGACATTATAGGAGTGAAAGAGTGTTACTAATAATTACACAAATACAACAGGTATAAACTGGAATTTTCCTGGGTAGACTGAGATCTATGATCAACCTAGAAATAGGGGTTAAACTGCAATTACATGCAGAAATGGTACCTTTCCCACACATGTGGAAAAGATAAAATAATGCCATTCACTTCAATTAATCAATTTTGGCAACAGGAGCTCCTCTTCATCATTCAGGTCTCTATCCGAATACTACTCACCTCCCAAAACTAGTCACCTCTATTGGAATACTCAATTCTTATTCCACATAGTCATTTGCCATTGTTACCCTGTTTTCATTCCTTTAATTGACATTTTTGACTATCTGAAATTGTCTTGATTTTTTGTCTGATTCCTCCCCTCCCTCCTACTGGTATGCTGTATCCATGATGAGCAATGACATCCTCTGACTTAGTCATGTTCAAATCCCCAGGAAGTAAAAATTGCCTAGGACATGAAAGGCATGCAAAATTTTGTTGAATGAATGAATACATTCAAAGAATTTGTTTTTGGTTCTTCTTCTTGGTACCAAAAACAAATTTAAATGACTCTCCAAAGTAAATTATGGCTCTGTTTTAGTTTTAAGGTGTTAGACTAAATGATCTATGCAGTTTCTTCCACTGCTAATAAATACAGTATGCCATGTCTCTGGGCCCCTTTCTCTGCTACTATTTCATTTCCTACATCCAGCAAATAAGAGAGTCTAGTGATCCAGGGGTAGGGCCACCGCTCTTTTCACAGTGGATGAATATTCAAGGTTGATCATTTTGCAGGTAACGGTTCCCTGGTATATGTTTGCACCTACAGAATTTGGTTGATATAGAGGTAGCCAGAAGATATTATTATAGTTAATGATAGAATTGTTGATGTAATAATTTGCCAATAATAAAATCATCACAGGATTGCTAAAAAATAGGAAATGACGGGAGCCCAAACCAGCCATTAGTGATTTGCACATTAATCAGAAGTGGAGTATTTCTGTGCACAATTAGATTGCAATGCCCAAAGAAGTTTTGTAGGAAAATTATAATATTCTGATAAGGAGCACTTCTAACTTTTCATAAAAAAAAAATGCATTCCAAATCTTTATTTTGGATGCGTTCTACTGATCAACAGTTTTTATTCCTAATAATGAGTATGACATTGGGGTTAGAAATATAGTACTGCTAAAATTATTTGAGTAGACCAGGGATCCAAAACACCAATAAAATCAGTGTTCACCAAGAAAAACTGCATGTAAGTTATCTTCAGTACATCTAATTTTAATTTCTTTCAGGTCTGTCCAAACAATCTTCCTGAACTATAAGTGACAGGTCTGGGATAGTTCCCAAGTAAGAAAAAGGTCTCCCCTCTTACAACAAATGTCATAAACAAGAGAACAAAAAGAGACTAAATTAGACATACATATTTTAAGCATAAGTATTTATCATCGGTTTCATTGCCTTATTGTATTCCTTTAAAGATAAATTATTGTTTTTCTAAATGGACAGAAGTTCCAGAAAAGGAGTTAAAATGTTTCCAATTGGTTCTGTTTGAAACAGGGACTATGTCATTTCACACAGATTCTGATATATTCAAATGTAACCTGGCTACTGATCATTACAATGATTCAGTGTTTGTTCAGAGCTCATATTTGTATTAGATCATGTACAAAACAGATTTCCAGATTTTAATTAGTCCAGGAAAAGACTAATTCTCAAATTAATCAGCACTAATTTCCCCCCAGTACTAGCAACTTTTAAAATCATGAGAAAATTTCAGTGATATACCAGGAACTGGTATGCTATAAAATTTACAAGTCAAATATATAATGGCTGTACTTTCGCAGGGCTGTAACAAACTTTTGTGACCCTCTCATGATAAAACACAATTGAACCCTTTATGACCTTGAACAGCAGAAAACAGTAAATCAGATTTTAAAATGACAAATAATTTAAGGCTAAAATATTTGGTATTAATAATTAATGCCAGTAGCCTTCCTAGTCTAATAAAGTAAACATGCACAAGAACTACAACTTTGAACAAAACATCACAATTTTTATCAGATATATATGTATGTATGTATGTGTACATGTATGTATATATGTATGTATATATATATATATATATGCATGTATGTGTGTGTGTGTGTAGTTTTATCACCCTGAAAGCTATCCACTTATGTTTGGCTTAATATATGTGTTAGAAATGATAGGGAGACTACCTCTCCTTTAAATATATATTTATATATATATTTTCCAGAATATACAATATAAATATGACATATATAAATCATGCCATAAAACTAAATGCAAAATTTTCACATTATTGCATGCTTGATGTGATAATACATGCCCATTAATAGCTTCCTTATGATGTTCTCCCTTCCTGATTTTCCTTTCTGCACAGTAGCAATACTTGGGAATGAAGAGTTCTCAAATATGCTAATTAGACTGGGGGAGAAAAATCTTTCAAATTTCTTAGGGAGGGTTATCTCATCAGCCAAATATTGGACTATTACTAAATCAAAACATTAAATAATGCCTAAGGGGGTGTTTTGTTATGTGAAACGATCAGAGTTCATTTTTCTTAATTTGGCTGGAAGATTCCCTTCCATCCTGGCTGCTCCTCCAGCTATCTTTTGAAGCTTTGGTGGCAAATCAGCCACAGACTGGCTCATGGGATCAGACAACATCTTGGTAGTTTTGGATACCAGTTTTTCTTCTGAGTTGCCAGGAACTGAACTTATTCGTTGAAGTTTCATGGGCAAATCTCCCAAACTGTAGGCTTTTTCTGAAGTTGTAGAACTCATCCTCAAGAGTTTTTTAGGAAAGTCTTCTCTTCCAGTAATTTTCTGCAGCTTTGATGGAAGTTTTGTGCTAATGTCATCTAGTCCATCTAAGCACTCCACAGAATTGTGTCTTTCTTTGCTGTTAGTTATGGCTGGTGCTATTAAAGGGGATGACATGAGAAGCATTTCCTCCTGCTCTTTAACACTGTAAGGTGGGGTGGGGACTTCAAATGTTGCATGGAACTGAGAATAATCAACTTTAAAGAATCCTTCTTCCAAGGATATTACAGGAAAAAAACGATGACCCCAAAGAACTTCATCTTCAGTGTATGATGTTCGAGCTTGACAAGTCATCCCTATAAACAAAGAGAAAACCCTTGATAAATTATGCTTAGTGGAAGCACACGGAAAGCAAGTTACAGAGTTCAATTGCTCACACATTTATCTAAGTAGACTAAATGATGAAATAGGCTAGAAGTTTTATTGTGCATGCATAATAGTTTTGCTTCATATACCTTCTTCTAATGAAAAAGAGGGTGCAGCACTGTTCATGTTTGAAGGGTAATACATCATAATATAATTCATTGTTTATTATCTGTAAGCCAAAGGCAAAAAACAGCATAGCATATTTTCACAACATATGTGTCTCTATAAGGAGCTAAGTAGACAAATTGTGTAATCATTTTCTGTCATTTAAGAAGCAATGTGATATGCAAAATAAATGACTTTGAATCCAAACTTTTCCACTGTGTAAACTTAAGAAAGATTCTTAACTGAGCAGCACTTTTCTCTGATTAAAGCATGGAAAACAACACCTGTCTCATGAGTGAGCATGAAAATAAAATAACATATATGAAAATGTAAACTATTGTATGTTGTCTACACGTATTTGATTCTTAATAAAGAACTCACTTCTTTCCTCCTCATACAGAGAAAACAAAGGGAAGTAAGAGGACCAAAGTTAACTCCCTCATGTATTTATTACACAGATAAAAGATGAAGATATTTCTATATTGGATAATGGACAGTCATTGTGGTGGTTCTATCCTTTGAACCTACATATTCTGAATGAAATTTTTGCTCAAGTTTTAGAAATCTATAATGATAAAATCAGTAATCTGGGTCACTTGATGAGCTCAAAGAGCTTTTGGAACTGGGTGTAGGATATCAGATGTAAAATTTTGCTGTTTGTATGTTATGTTGCTAGAATATCATTTATCTCATGGTACTCTGATTTACTCAATTTTGCTCTCTTCAAAAATAAGTTATTTAGTTTGAGTTACTATCAAATCAGCCTCTGAATATGCATTTTGTGAAGACTAGAAGTACATGAATGAATTAAAAAGATACATCAAGTTTCAGTTTATATTAGTCAAAAGATATAATTTTGTGTAAGGAGTAAAATTTACCACCTTCCTGTACCTTTACTATCAGACTTCTATTAAAAGATATTAAAATATAAAAGAAGAAATGAATTAAAAACTATTTCTGTAATAATTTAAGGTGTAATTTAAACAAGTAATGATAGTCTTTCAGCATTCAATTTTCCCTATCACATGAATTATTTTTATTGTTTTTAAGCCTGAAACTTGAAATAAAGGAATATTCTGCCTTTTACTCCCTGACTATAAACATAAAATATATATACATATAAATTGTACATAATTTATACAATTGTATAAGCATACAATATATGGAGAAATTTTGTATACAATTTATACAATTGTATAAACATACAATATGTGGAGAAAATTTGGATGAAATATATAATTAAAAAACATAATGAAGATAAATTTTTCACTGAATCCTTTCAAACTGTTGCCTTGTGAATAGTTGCTTATGTATAATAAAAGAATTAGTTATCAATATATACCATCTTTTTAAGGACAGTTAACAACAACAAAAAAATTGTGTTGGAGATAAATCCCTATCATACGGCAGGCAATGTACTAGGTGCTGTCTACTTTTTACTAATCCTCAATATGGGTCTGTCAAGTAGATATTCTTCTCTTCACTTTAAAGATAAGGAATCTAGTACTTGAAGAGATTAAATCTCTTGGCCTTTCATGGTCACAGATCTAGTAAGCTGTAGAGAAAACATGTCAGTATCATTCTCATTTCTCTCTGTGTGTGGTTTTGTACTTGGTCATAATGCCACTAATATTTTAGTTAGGAACCTGATTCTAAACAATTTATCAATTTAACTCTGCATGGACCCAAATATCAGTGTTCCTAATCAATGTCATGTCAAGAATAGTCCCCAGAAACATTTATGTATCTTCATGGATGAAGATAATATAGCTTAAAAGTTTTGTAAACTCATGTGGGTCAACATTTTGTATTTTCAAACAATTGTCTAGCCTCTGACTAAATATTTCATTAGAAGAAAGGACAAAATGCCACCTTATTATAAAATATATACAATTAATTTCTTGATATATTTGATCGATTTTCTATTGAGAAATTTAAAGATAGGGGAAAATCTCAGAATAAAGAACAAGTAGCTTATGCTCCTGTCCACTAACATAAAATAACAAAAGAAATAATGTTGAAGTACACTTTAATTTCTCCCTAAAAGACAACACTCTATGAATTCATAAATTCTCTTTGTATCATAATTTAAATCAAAGAAAATGATCATAAATATACATTTTTCATTTTGAATAGTAGTATTTGCTTTACAACCGCATTTTGATTAAAACGAAAAAGACTTCTTATTTCATTGGCAATTGATGACAAACAGAATCATGTGAAGGGAAGGCATATATATACTCAATATAATCTACTGTTTTGAAATGTGAGATATGTATAACAGGTTTTTCCTTTGACAAATAAACTTTAATTATTTCTAACAATAGAATAAATATTGGAATAAAATTTGATTACCACCCTTATAATCCACTTCCTGTAATTGGCTTTTGTTTAGGGCATGCTCATGAAGTACAGCAACACAAACACCATTGTGGGAGAATGCTCTCCAGCTCTTCCTCTTCTCTGTTCCCTCCCCTGCCCAAAGCAATTTCTGTACTGGGTAAGGTTTAGATAAAGCCTCTGCTGTTCAGAAGCTATTGATTATGTGATATTTTCTGTGTCATAGGATCTAGTGATTCCCTTTGGCCTGTGGTTGTATCATTTTTTACCACATTGTGCCCATCTCATGTGAGTGATACAGGAGAAACAATGAAGAGTAATTGAGTTTGAGATGTTCTGAAAGTTTAATTAAAGACTTGTCACATGGAGATTCTGTCATTTTCACTTTCAAAGATTTCAGATGTGTTCTTTAAATGGACGTTGAATTAGGTTAAATAGATGAACTTTGTGTGGTGTAAAAGCAGAATCAGGAAGGAGAAATCTCAAAAACAGAGAGGTTAGACTTCCCTGTCTCTGTATTTTAAACAGATGTACTGCCTCTGGAATAAGGCACAGTAAACAACAATGTATATCCTTGTTAATCCGTGAATCAATGCACAGAATAAATCTTTTTGCACAAAGTGTTTTTCATCTCAAGACTAAGAAGTCCCAGCTATTTCCAGTAGCAGCATCTGCTGCTTTGCCAGTTTCCACAGAGATGAGCTCATGTTGATTTTCACCACATTTGTTCCAGTCTAGAATCTGGTTAAAACATGCAAACAGTCACATTGCCAGTTAAGAGGTGCAATCACATAGTACCCTTTGAATAATGGTATTCACCTGCATTTACTTTAATTCAAATGGTATTTTAGTTATGACTCTAAACACAGTTTATTTAAAATGATTTGAACTAGAGAAAGAAATATAGGGTAAAACATTCAAAAAGGAAGAATTCTATCATGCATGCATATTCTTAGAAAACATAATTATATCTACTTCAAAGCTTCTCAATTGAAATTTGCATTTTATTTTTTGAGCACCATTTTGGAATGGCCTTTGCAGAAAGAAGTAGCTCTCAAGTATGTATCTTAGCTCATTGCCTAAACTGTGTACTGGTAATCATAGACATTTTTCCTGTTATCCAGTTTGTAAAACTTTTATATCACAATCCATGTATTGATTTCAAATAATAACCTGAGTTGAAATTTTAAAAGTATGATGTCTGAAGATTGGAAATGTCTATTATTTATATACTTAATTATATTATTTATATATCTAATTAAAGTATGAAAGAAACAGTAGAAAAGCAAACAAAAATTAAAGTGCTATGCTAGCAAAATTTACAGGTATTATTAACACAGTTATAATTGATTTAGTTCTTTAGCCCTTTTTCTTTGTTTTGTATTGCAGTACTGGGGATTGAACCCAGGAACACTCTACCACTGACATATATACCCCAAACTTTTTATTTTTAACATTGAGACAGAGTCTATACTGCTGAGATTATCATACAACTTAGGATCCTCCAGCCTCAGCATGCTGAGTCTCTGGGATTATACAGTGCACCATTGTGCCCAGCAAGTATTTTTAAATAAACTCCAAGTTTTCACACTTAGTCTTCTTTGCCAGTAAAGATATTCAGGCACAAAATACTGAAAAACCCTAAAAGTTGGAAATAAGAATAATGCATTTTTCCCTATGATTGAAAATATTTTGAACACTTATAGCTGAAAATTAAACAAAATTTGTTTATTTTCAGTGACTTTTAAATATAATTTTCTACATTACTAATGTTGGGCAAATTACTAATATACCAAACTTTCCCATTCCCATTTATGTATTCACTAATTTTCAGGAAGAACAAGAAATACAAGCAAACACCTTGGAACAATGAAAACAGGTCATCCTCATTGCTGCTCATCTAGACCACTGTCTAAATACCAAGTACTTTCAAACCCTTAATAGGTCTGTAAGAGAAGCTATTGTTGTTATTTCTGGTTTATAAAAGACAGGCCCAGAGGTAACTTTCACAAGCTATTTAGTGTTGGAATTGGTAAAAAAAAAAAATTCATATATTTTTCAATTTTATAATGTTTCCTCACATATATCAGTGGGAAAAAGAAAAATTAATTTCATACAAGAGAATAGAATCCTCACCTTCCTTTTAGTCAAAATCATATGCTGGTATTTCACTAGTGATGCTTACAGGTATTTTAATGTGAACAAACATTTGAATACCTATTTCTATTGTAAATGTCATAACACCTTAAGTACATCAATAATCAAAGATCTATAAAGTTCAAGTTAAAATTTCAGAAGATTTCTCTGATTTTTCCCCTCAATTTAAGTTTCTCTATCTCTTATCCTTGGCTTCTGATAATCCTGTAGAAAACAACTCAAGGTAGCCACTGACAATCAGCAATGTGGTATGTTGTGGTAGTAACTAGCAGGGGCAGAATTCAAATTTTAAAATAAATACTATTTTTCTTATGATATAAAATCAAATGTTCAGTAAACCATGTAATAATAATGTTTGTATAGGGATATGTGCCAAGTGTTTCTCTAAACTCACAACTCTGTGAGGAAGCACTCTTACCCTATTGTCATTTTCTAGAGGGGGAAAACAAATCCACAGAGCAGTAACAAAACAGTAAGATCACATAGAGGATCTGAAGCTGGAATATGAACTCAAGAAAATGGACTTGAGAATTCATGCCCTTAATCCTTATATTTTTACTCTATCAAGTTGTATTATGTAGTCAAAAGAAGGAATAGGAGACTTAAGCATTAGAAATATAGTTAATGAATGCTCAAAATGTCAACTTGGAATACAATAGTGTCCAATTCATGATTCTGTGGTCAGAAGGATCTAATATAATATAATGAAGACAAAAAAATCAGATTTTTTTGAAAAAAAGAAAATTACCATTTTTATAGAGATGAACATAAGAGGCAGTTTACATGGCTCCAGGGAGAAAGAACTCTTGTTCCAGAAAATCCTGGGGCCAAATTGCAGTTCTACCATCTATGTTATTTAACTCTGAGAAAGTGCCATTATTTCTCCTAACCACAGGTTTTTAAAATTAAAATAATAACAGTACTTATATCCTGGAATAATTGGTATAATTTTATGAGACATTGTTTGTAATATCTGAATAAATATTATCTATTACATTTATAGCAGCTCTTATAGCATGTGGAAAAAATATGGAACAAAAAAATCAGTAAACTTAGAAATTAAGAAAATAAAGGAATTAATTTTTGACTAATCAGGACAAACGTTGTCTACTTATGTTCCCCTGGCTATTGGTTAAAATTGTTAAATATTAATACTACAAACAATAGTGAATATATTAATTATATATTGCATACTTGAGAGTGTGCTAGAAATAATAAATGAAAAATTAAACATAAAATGACTATGCCGAACATTGTGCTATATGTAGTTTATGAATATTATTTTATTATATCATCATAGAAACACTATGAATCATATTTTATTATTTCAGAGCTTGGAAAATTCACTTAACAGATGTAAGTAGTTGAGCTCAGTTCATAACCTATATGGAATTCTAAAACTATGCTCATACTCAAACTTTTCTACCTCATGATTTTCTTAATGATAGGGTACTGAAATATGAACACAATAAAAATTAAAATTATCTGTGTGTATATTTATATATGTGTGTATATATGTATGCATATTTGATGTTATTAAGTAAATTGCACACTGTTCATTTCTAGTGCAGAATCTATATTTCTCAATCATCTTCTTGAAAAACCAAAAACCTTTAGGAATTTCTATCTGATTCAAAACAAGGAGATGCTGAAGAATAATAATAACTGAAAATGAAGCAGGTAATATAAGAGTTAGAGGCCATTTACACAGAGGAAATAGCAGATGTCCCATCTAACATCAAGCACTGAATCTCTGCTCTTCAATTAATGTCCTTCACTATTAATGTGTGACCTTGAAAAAACTATTAAATCTTTTTAAGCCTCAGTTTTACCATCCTACAGATTTCACAAGGATATTATCAGCACTAAATTAGAAAAGGAAGTAACACATTATTTTTCCTCCTTAAATCAATCTATCTTTATTTTTTCTTCAAATTGGCAGTTGTTTTTATAACATCAGCTGAGTTGAGCATGCAGAGCATGTTGTATTTCACAAAATAATTTCCTAGTCTACCCTAAATATTGCTCTGGAGATTACTGAATAAGATTGTAGCTGTTTCTTCCCTAAAGTAGTTGCAAAAATTTACCCATCCCCCAAGACATAATAACTGTGAGGATCATTTAACATTCTCTGCATGCTCTCTATTGTATTACACTGAGCTGAGCCCAAATTTAAACTATAAACTTTCTGAAGAAGCTTATGATTTTTACCTTGTTTATAAAACATAAAGACATTGTGTACTCCACAGTTCAATAATACTAAGGTTACTGGCATCAGGTTCTTTTGGGATACAGGTTGCAAAGCCATTAAGAATACATAAATCATTTCCAGAAACTGCAGTTTTCAAATAGATGGAATCCCTTTAAAGCTCAACATAGTCTGCTCAGACAGACTTCTAGGGAGAAGTGGAAGTTTCTGGCATGCATTCAACCCAATATTATCCTCTATTATTTACAAGCACTTGGTCTTACAATGTGTTCTCAGACATCAGTTTGCCATTATTGCTCAAGCGAGGTCAAAGAATTCTTAAAAAATAAAAGGAAGAAAAATCCAATTATATTTGTAAGGAAATAAAACTTCAATCAGAAATTTAGCAACAGATATTTCAAAAATAATACTCTAGGTTTCTAAGTTCCCAGAAAAAAAAAGATTTTAGCAATGACCTACAGAACAAATTGCTATACTTCCCCAAAGGAATAGAAGTGCAGATGCTAAGGGCCAATGGTAGATATAAAATATACCAAGGAATTCATGCTGAAAACATACTCAGGAGAGACAGTAACATTTAGCAGTGTAGCAAGGATTTGGGGTATAAATTTGAGATTGTTTCTTTTTGAATCATTCCATAAAAGTCTAAGGTCATGTTGTTTAAATTCCTGAACCTTAATTGCTATTTAATATGGATAGTAATAGGGATGGTAATATATAGTTCATAAAGTTATTATGACAATAAATGTTAAAACCTATCTATGGTGCTACCATATTAGCTAGTAAATAATAAAGTTTGGATCACTAATAGCTCTTTTTAATTATTATTATTATCAGGGTTCCAATGAATTAAAAGGCCAATTTAGATACATTTTGAATCATTCTTTGGTGATCATCTCATGTTGTAGACTCCATTCAAAGCACATGGAATAATTTTCCACTTGTTAATCTCTGGGGATTTGCAGACTCCATTGCCTCTTTTTATCTGGAGATTGAGGAAGCATGTATCATTACACACATTTTGAAATAAGTCAAGTCTATTTCCACTGTCCACCTGGCCTGCCCTGAACAAATGTCACTGAACTTTACAGTAGCAATTACTTTCCACAAAGTACAATTAATTTCTTTACTATGTTATACAGCACTGTTTTCATTTCTTCACTGTCATTTCATATTGGAAGCATTATAGAATCTGCCAAATTCATTTTCAACTGGTTATCATTCTCTTAACAGTGGAAATGTTCCATTCTTAGCCCACCTGTTTTTGGCTTTCCCTTATAGTATCTATTAAAAACATGTTTCCTTGCATTGTCAATTACAGAATCCACACAAAAGCTACCTTAACCCATTCATGCTATTGTTTTTTCCTAACAAGATGTGATTTTAGTTTCCAAAACACCATAATTGTAAAGGTATAATGTAACCTAGTTGCTGTTGGAGGATGCCCCACGTATTCAGGCTCACAGCAGAAAAGGTTATTTTTTAAAAGGAAAATGTAATAACTTCCTAGCTTAAAGAAACATGAATGGAATATCTTTTGAGTAATGCTGGCATTTAATTGTATTGAAGAACATTAGCCCTAGTCATAAGAAGGAAAAAAAGTATTTAAAAATATTATCTAAAACAATTACATGCATGTCAACTTTTTAAAAATGTTACAATTACAGTAATTAAATGCTTATATTAATACCCATTTAAAAAACATATTCCTAAAATTTTTCTTTAAAATGTCATGTCTTACAATCTGATGCTCATACAAAATAAATAAAATATTTTCTATGATGTTTTCCTAATTTAAAATCTTGTTCTAAATTGCCATTACAGTAAGTTTCATCTCTTAAAAACACTTTATAATAATAACTATAACACATAATGAAAAAATATGTGCCAGATCATAGTGTTTTATGCTTAGTATCATACAATTCTCCCCACTTCCATATGAAGTATTTATTATTCTTTTTCTCATATGAGGGATAAAGATACTTGAGTATAGGATAATGAAATAGCTTGTCTAAAGTTACATGACATGAGATGGTTGTAGAGAAAATACAAATCAAGCCCTTCATTCCAGAGAAAACTTTTTAAACTTCATGCTATTCTGCTGTACTTGTCTTGAAGGATGACTTTTCCATTGGATAGAAAATACCATTTTCCACTCATATTATTTAGTCTATGTTATTTCAAATGCATGGCATGTTATCTTTTATCCCATTTCTGTTGACAATTTCTCACATTCAGAGTGCAAATCAAATGTATTTAAACATACACATTCCTCACTAGGCACTTTAAATGTCTCAATCACACACATAATTAACTTCAATCAATAATAATATTCAACATTTATTAATTTATTGAGCTTCTGCTTTCTGCCAGGCATTTTTTTCGGTGCTCAGTTCCAAGGTGCTATAAAAACAGGGTGAAAGATAACCCTCTTACCTCATTTCCCCTAAGTTTCATAAGGGAGGTCTTATCCACCTTATCTACCTAGTAGCCAACACTCTACCAGGTATTAGATGCTCAGTACATGGCTGAGGATAAAAAGAATAGAAATGGAGGCACGGGAAGAATGAGGCTAATAACATTAAAGGAGGAGAAGTCAACTTTTTGAATGATACAGATTTGCCATACCCATCACAATCTACTTCAACACCACAACAGAGAGCCACTAACAAAACTGCAAATGCTATAATTGTTAATGCAATAGGGAACCCCAATATGTCAATATGGGTTAATTTCTGTGCTTTGAAAATGATGATATATTATGGTATTAGTTTTGTTTTGCAGTGTTGGGGATAGAACCTAGGGCTTTGTGCATACCAGGCAAGCTCTCTGCCACTGAGCTGCACCCCAGCCCTCGAAAATGATTTATTAATTAGTTCAACAAATGAACTCAAAAACTGACTTTGAAACATCTATACTAATAGATTCTTATATTGATTAGTGGTGCAAGGGGAAAGAATATCAAAATGAATTACATATAATCACTATGTAAGTTATGAGTAACTCTTACACAAAAAAGCATACTCGCTTATTAATCACATTCAATGATGACCAGTTACTTTCTTCTTTATATCCTTAGGAAATCATACACAGATATACACTGAAACAGTAACTAGAAATGTTAGAGTTAGCTGGGTTAACTATTACACCACAGAATAACTAAATTTAATCAGACTTTTTTATATATATGTTCAAATACTTGACCTCTATTGAATCTATCATCTTGGTGAAATTCCTTTTTCATGTAACTATAATTGACCACCTTATAAAATACAGTACATCTATTTTTCCTGGCACTTTAAAATTTGTTTTTCCCCTAACTCATGAGCATTACTTTTTATACAGACTGCCATATCTTTTTCAATCAAAAACTATAGCTATTTTTTAACATCTCCTTTGGCAGAAAGTCAAATACATTTTGTTTGCTTGCAGGCTTAGAACAGAGCCTGAATAAATATTTGCAATTCAGCAGTTGTTCTGAGTTTATGCTTTGCAGTAAAAGGTCAGGGAATTATAATGAATTATAATTCTAATTTTGCTCTTATGTTATTTACAGAGGCTAAATGAAAAATAAATTCCCTACGATTCTGTGGAAAGTATTCTGAATGACTTTTAAGTGTGAAAATACTACATCACAGTAATAATCACAAATATATGATATTTTGACACATCTTTTAAAAGAAGAAAGATAGGTTTGAGCATGTATATACAAGTCTTATGAAGGAATTTAATTTTCTGTCATGACATAAATAGGCTTCTGAAGTCAAATGATTAAGTTTCCTTAAACTATGTGGTTTCTCATCTCTTTAGATACTATTTTAATTTACCTCAATTTCATGAAAAAAGAAATAGAAAATCACCTTTCAGAAGTTAAAAAAACAAAACTACTCAGGCAAATAATATATGAAACATGAGATGAGACTGCTACTTCCTTAAAATTGACGTTTTCAGAAAGGAAATGACAACCAAGTTCTATGAGTTGATGCTAAAATGTAGCTGAAACCTAAGGCAGCCAAGACCCTCCCTGCCCCAGTTTTTACAGTAAAAAATGGCCTGTCCACAGGATTCTATTAATATACATATCCAGCGTCCAGAGGTAATTCTCAATGACCCAGTGACCTTTAGGAGAAACTTTGTCATATATATATATTTGCAGAATACTTTGACATCTATAACCATAATTATCCATATCATGTAAGTGGTGCTGTGACATACAATGTATTAAACTTCCTCATATTCAGACTTTTTATTATTGCAAAGCAAAAAAGCCAAGGAAGAGAAAAGATGACTTGATCTGCCTAGAATATCAAAAATCAAGTGCTCTAGCCAGATCTGCACTTTGGACTCATTACACAGAAACAATTAGTGGATAAGGAAAGGTTTACTTTGTGGCCATATATATTATGATTTTGTGTACAAAATATATGCATGGCCACATATATTTTGTGTGTCATTTAGATTCAGAAACTATACTCTTTTGAATTCTCCAATTTTAATATCTTTCTAATTCATGATGTTCATCCTTCAATATATTACTTTTTGAACAATAAACAAATTAATGTAATTCAGTTATTTTATTTTAAGTAATATTTTACTCTACTTAATAAACATTTTAGAGTTAACAAGGTAATATTCTAGTTAGCCTGAAAAAAGTACATAAACTGTATATGATTATATCTTTAACCTGTTGCCTTGAATATCCAAATATTATTCTGAAGCTGTTATATTCACTAATGCCTGTGTTTATTTAACAAAAGGTAAAATGAGAGAAATTTATCTACATTTAGAGGATGAATCAAGAATAATGGCAATATTTAAAGTCAAATCACAAGGAAGAATATTTGAGGTATTGATATTAATAAATAAATGGGAAGAAAATCTGATTAGAGAGGTGAGGAAAGTGAGTTCTGTTTCAAATGTGTCATTATGAAATAATTTGGGTAATCCATAATAACAATATCATCTAATTCTTAGTGCATATAAATATATGTATTTATATATGTGGGTATGTATATATACATATATTTTATATGCTAGGCTTTTTGCTTAAAGTTTAAAAAACATTTCATCTTCTGAATTGCTGCAATGTAATTACTATCTTTTTTTCAGATGAAAAATTATACCTACATAAATGAGCAAAAATTCTGAACAGACATCTCAACAAAAAAAATACGCAAGGTAAAAAAATATTAAAAGATGTTCAACATTATATGTCATCAAGAAATTACAAATTAAAACAACAATGAGTTATCACTGCACTATTAGAATGGTTAAAATCTATAATACTAACAATACCAAATGCAAGTGGAAACACAAGAACTCTCATTCATTGTTAGGAGATCACAAAATGGCACACCCATTCTGAAACAGTTTGCAAGTTTCCAATACAATTACCCTTAAGATACTATCTAGTCATGAAACTCCTTGATAGTTATGTAAATATATTAAAAACTTAGGTACACATAAAAGGAATGTCTACAGTAGCTTTATTCATAATTGCCCAGACTTGGAAGCAACCAAAATGTCCTTCAAGAGGTAATGGATAAATAAGCTGTAGTACATCCATACCATAGAATATCATCAGTGATAAAAAGAAATGACCTATTAAGCCACAAAAGACATGGGGGAATGTTAAATGCACATGATAAACTGAAAGAAGCCATAAAAAAAGCCTAAGAATCTTTTTACTTAAAATTAACACAAAAACTGCATCTAAAAAAGGTTAAATGACTTGCTCAAGGTCTTACAGCTTGTAGGTGGTAAAACCCCTTCTGTTTTTAAATTATTTTACAGAGCTCTTATCTAAGTTTATATTTCATTTTGCTATGCCATAAAGTAAACATATATATCATAACATATATGGTTAAATATAAATTGAAAAAAATTAACATGACATCTGTTTGCTTTTTAAAACATTGGAAATTCTGATTATTTTCATTTATGACACCATAATTAAAGTTATTTTAGCCAAAATAAAATGTTGTAGAAGGACTCTAAAATGTTTATTCAGTTGATGAATAGATAAAGTGTCATATGCATACACCGTGGATTAATATTCAGCCATAAAAAGGATGAAATCCTGTGTTATTTATGACAACATGAGTGGCCCAGGAGATCATTAGATAAAATAATCCAGGCACAGACAGAGAGCTAATGTGTGATCTCGCTCATATATGGAACTTCAAAGCTGAGCTCATAGAAGTGGAGAGTAGAATGGTGGCTACCAGAGGCTGGAGGGAGCAGAGAGGAAGAAGGCATTAAGAGGGGTCCATCAGTAGATACTAAATTACAGCTAGGACTAAGAATTTCTGATGCACTAATACACATGAGGGAGACTACACATAATGAAATATTCTGTATATTTTAATAAGCTGGAAGGAAGAATTTTGAATGTTTTCACCATGAAGAAATGATAAATGTTTGAGGGGATAGATTTGTCTAACTTGATTTAAACAGTATACAATGTATACATGTACTGAAACATCATAAAGTATACCATAATTATGTCAAATTTTATATTGTTATGCAGCAATGGAAAAATAAATTTAATTAAAAATAAAAATGAATACATTTAGTTTCTAAAAAACTTTTTAAAATTTACTTTTAAGGCCGCTTGCAGTGCTGAATACCTGTAATCCTAGCAGCTCAGGAGGCTGTGACAGGAAAATAGTGAGTTCAAAACCAGCCTCAGCAACTTAATGAGATCCTGTCTCTAAATAAAATACAAAAAAGGCTAGGGATGTGGCTCAGTGGTTGAGTGGCCCTGGGTTCAATCCCCGGCACCAAAAAAAAAAAAAAAAAAGTTAAATTAAAAAATAAAATTTACTTTTAAGGATAACACTGAAGTCCCATGTACAAACTGTATTTTGTTGTTTATAAATTTTCACGCCCTAAACATCTTGCTCACCATATTAAGCAATACTTTGTCTATTCACATACGTGTAAACAGGCACATCTCTTAGGGAAGAAACAAGTATGTTTTCTGACTTCTAAACTAATTTCCAGACTTAAGTCTAATGTCAAAGTTTCCATACACAAAGCTAAAACTATGTAATTATTCTTTAAGCCATGAAGAAAATTTCCTCTTTATAATTGGAAGTCATCATTACTGTTTCAACTGTGCCATTCTTCTGGTGCTGACAGCTCCCAGTTATTCATAGGCTGTGATCATGCTCTTTTAAATCTGTGTCTTCCCTTAAGTAGTATATATTGTTGCTGTTGTTGTTGTTGTTGTTGTTGTTTTGGGGAGGACTATTGTGCGAGGCATCAAACCCAGTACCTGCTGGGCAAGTACTCTACCACTGAGCCACATCCCCAGACTACTGTTTTCTTTCTCTCTATAGACACCAATTCCTTATGTACAAGACTGTCTAATAAAAGATGGAAGAAGTACAGCTCACTATAAAGCAGTATTATATAAGTCTATTTCTAGGACTGTCATGAGAATGTGGCAGCATCTTCATGGACAAAGATCTTCATCACCATCAAACAAAGGGAAATGTGCTTTTCAAGAGAAACAGATTGCTTTTTAAGAGAAATGGAAACTGAACATTAAAAACCTTAATTCACCAGAGAAGGTTTTCACATTATGCTGATGAAGTTCAATCTTTAGACACTATCACTACTACAAGTCCTTCACATTTTCATGCCTTTGATTTCATAGTCTTTTATTTCTTTTTTCTTAAAGAGGTCTCACCAAATACGCAAATTTCTAACCCCACCTTTTGCTCCAGCAGAATGGTATAATGTAATCAAAGCAAGTCTCCCTGATGTGGAATGACACAGATTTGCCATTGCCTGGGTGGCAATGACTTTTTATGCTGTTAATACTTAAGAACGTTGGAAGGGGAATATACCTTCCCTACACCTTTTACAGACAATTCCCTATTTCACCTCAACTACATATCTCATCCATACAAATAGCCCACTGACATTGTTCTTAATCTGTATCACTAGCACTGTCTTTGACAGCAAGACCTGATGATTTATCTTTACTTAAAAACTCTCCTTCACAATCTCCATTCTTCTCTTTCAAGGGATACTGATTTAAGAGTAGCTACTATCACTAGTATTACTATCATTAACATTTTACTGTTTATTTTCAGGAACAAAAGTGGTCTTATACAAAAGTCTTTCTATAATAAAAGGTTATACTTCTCCATTTTCTTTGCTGGAAAACCTCTATCAGATAAGGAGTATTTGGTGTATACAGAAGGGAAATTGTACTCATCACCTGAGAAAAATGTGTTATTACACTCAATAGGAGGTAACTGATGGTTTTGTCAAAGGCTGTGACACAGTCTGATAGTGTTTTCCAGGGATCACTTGGACTTCTCCGTAGAGAAAATATCTGACTGAAGTGCAAGTAGAACAGCTGGGAAGCTGTAACAAAAGACAATAGCCAGGAATGGCCATGGAGAGAGATCAAAAAGATATTTAAGAGGCAAATTCAACAGGACTTTACAAACAATTGAATTTAAAAGGTGAGGAAGACCAGCTACCAAACAAGTTTTTATTGTTAGAATGATGAAGATGAACATGCTCTGAAATTTCACTCATACATCTCCTAAGAAAGGGAAGATAAAAATATTAAATCAAATCATACTGTTTTGTTTTCTGAGTTTTCTGATCAAGTTTATCAGACACTTTTGTAGCATCATGACTGCAACAGTCTAAACAGTCAGAAGCATGAGAAAAATAATCCTCCTCCTCTCATCATGTGCCATTAAACTAAAAACAATCACTTCCAACTAAACTGTCTCTCCATTCTGTTAAGCTCAAAGGAAATGTTATGACCAAAGTGTCACCTCAAGTCTCAAGTTCTATATCTGGCATTAATTTCATTAATTATAGCCTCTTTGTTTTACTCTCAATCTGCTGACAGAGCACTGACTGGATCTCAGCCAACTAATATGATTAAATACATTAAGTTTGAAATATGTGATGTGCATCTTAATGCAATTGTTTTTCCAAGGCTTGTTTTTGGACAAACAGGTATCAATAATCTTATGGCAATTTGGCAATGTTCAAATATAGTTTTAATGAAAACTACTCACTTTCCTATAATCAATCAGAATCTGTTGAAATATACGCGTAACTCTTGTTTGCTTTTCCAAGAAAACGAGAGCAAAATGGGAAAATAAAATTACTTAAGGAAGAGCTCTAATGAGACAAAAATAATGTCCTTTGTAAATGAATAAGTCTTATCACCTAAGTAGTACACTTACTGAAACCTAGACTGATTTCAGCTGGAGAAGACTTAGCAGACATATTAAAATTCTAACTTGTATCAAAAAGGGAAAATGAGGTTCAGAAAACTAACTTTTTGTACCTCTGCCAGACTTACCTATTTTCACTTTCTATGACACAATTTGGTTTACAGATGATGTCAACAGTATGGAGTTCAAAGTGGGAACACAGATTCAGTGACCTGACAATTTGAACATAATCTGAGTCCTTGCCTTAAAATAGAAAGTATGAAATTATGTCAATTATTCAAATTAATATAATTCTCTGAACAGGTTTGAGAACATTCTGATTTACCTCTTATTTTAATGAACAGTCTGGTTGCTATTAGAATATGTGAAGGAAATGGCCATCTGTCTTTTTCTCTGCTGTCATTTAAAAATATTTTAGTTTCAGTCCTTGCTAGACCTACTCTGAAGTCCCATCAACTATTTTGAATCTCTAATTCACCAGGACAAGAAGGCAAGTAATAGAATCAAGATGGTATAGCTGATGAAAAAGTATAGTCACCAAGTAGTTTTTAGATTTTTAAAAGTATTTTTAAATATTATATAAAACCAGATTTACATAAAAGTGTATATCTGGCATAAAACATTTTTGATCCAGTAAATTGGTTAAGTATATTTTCTGCTATCTTTTGTGTGAAAAATTCAAACTAAATATTTTTCTCTAAACCTACCTATTTAGCAATATAGATTAAAAAGGATATAAGGTTTTACATATCCTGGGCATGGACAAAAGATATAATTAGCAACAAGAGACTTCCCACCACTACCTGAGTGAGCACCAGGCAGTGGAGGAGGCTGAAACTGAATTGATGATGTCCAAGCTGTGTTTCACATTAGACTGCAGTGACCCTGTTGGCCTGAGCTGAGGGCCTAGCTGTTGTTCCCATTGTCATCCCATGTGATGATGCTAAATCCCCTGATTATGTCAAATCTGCTACCAGTCTTGACAAATCACCACCCAAAATGGCAACACTCAACCCACATCGAGCAAACTGATAAGCCTAAACATATTGGAAACTTCTAACTCAACCCTCTCCATTCCCAGCACATGGGAACTCCAACCCTCTTCCTTCTGCCTCAGCTGCCTTTGCAAGTGGGGAGCACACAGGCCTAAGATCACTGAGAGTTGCAGTAGGATATCTAAAACTTTTAATATTTATTAAAAACACTAGGATAGGTTTTCCAAAGTTCAGATGAGCATGGCTTTGATATGATGGAACTCATCAGTGAAACCTCCCCAGGTAGCAGGGTTTCATGAAAATCATGTTTTACATTTTTAACCATAGATGATAACAGATAAGTGCTAGTGATTTTGAAGAACTTTGTCATTGTAGTCTAGCTGTTTGCCATCTAAGGCTTAGTTTTAGCATAACTATCATGCAAATGTCAAATCTGTCACCCATTTAATATGATGGTAAATAATATGAAGGTAATCAAGTATAGCAAATAGACATTGGATACAATGTGTTTATATTTAACAAATACTTGGTTACAGAAAATATATTGTTTTTTCCAGAAGAAGATCATAAGAATAAATGAGTAATATTGGAGAACAAAATTTCTTCTTATATTTAGAGTTAACTATAGGATGATAAAAGGTACTATATTCATTAATGCCTATTAATATATACTAGATAAGTATATAATACACTAGATTGAGCTAAAAGCTTATAAAAAAAACTTTTAAAAAGAAATGATAAATTTCTGAACATTTACAGAATCTACCTATGTGAGTCTATTTTAAGTTTGTTTACCCCTCCCTTTCATCCTATGTCCTCCAAATATTACTGGCTAGTGACTCAGAGAGGTTTATAGCCTGCTTGTGTTCTAGGTAGGGCTCATCTCTGGAAAGGGGCACATACCTGGCTCTTCATATTTGCCAAGCAAAATTAGTCTCATTAGCATAATGCAGCCTATCTAGCAGAACATCAGTTAAGCTGATTTAGGAAAGACATCACTTTTCAGAGGTCATGTGGGAGATTTCTTTAAAGCACTAAGTCACAGAATGGTTATAGACTTTATCAACATGCATGTCAAAAGAAATGAGAAGCCCTTTCAAGCAATTTTTGATTGACGCAGAAAATAGCAACAACGATAAAATTATTGCCAACCAAAAAACTGAGAAGCCAAAAATAAATAAATACACACATACATAAATACATAAATAAATAAATAAAGCCTATGCTTAGAGCATTTACTCTAGGAGTTAGATTTTCTTAGCATAATGAAGAGGATAAAAATTAGTTAAGAGATGCATTTATGTTATGCCACCTAAATGGAAATATAAAAGAAAAAATAAAAGCGAATTCATTATGCTGGAAGTAGTGAAGGCTGGGATTTGGCAAGAGGTAGTCCTATTAGAGAATAGACTGTACCTATAAAAGAGGGATCTTGGATGTTTAGCTAAGAAGATACTTAAAGAAAATGGAAACACATACTCTGAACTGTTCTTGAAAGGAAATTGTACAAGATGGAAGTCCCCCACACAGTTTATGCTATTTTTGCTCAGTAACTAAAAATATATGAAACTGTATTGTTTCAAATTTGTTACATGGCAAGTAACTGATTAAAGTAAAAGTGAACTTGCAGAAAAGAACTTGCACCCTCCCCCACATATATATACACACATACGGGTAAGTTTATTTTTTGAAATAAAATAAATACGAATTACAGAATGGCCATGCAGCCAATTCACTGTCCAGCTTTTTGGATTGAAAATTTGTTCAGACTCCAAGTTGCTGGGATCACAAGGGTGAGCCACCACACCCGGCCTCTGAACTGTTCTTTATGAACCTTTTCACATATTCCAATGGGAAGACCATTTCTTATTCTTCTGTGCCCTTTCTAATGATTAGTTGAGTCTAGCGCATACTTGGTCCTTAATAACACCTCATAAATCTTAAATCAAATCCAAAAGATACCAAGGATGCCATGGGGAAGTTAATCAGTGCCTCAATCTGTCTCTTTCTCCCTGTGCTTCTCCTCTAAATTAAATAGGTATGCAAGAAGACTAATCAAAAGACCAATCAATAAAGAAGTATTATTGCTGAGAGTTTTTGGTAAGGCATCAATACCTTCATTCACATATTAGATATTGAGAATTGTACTAAGTACTGAAGATAAATTGATGAGTAAAACATGTTAGATCTGCATTTTTATAGATCTAAGAGTCAACAAAAATAGATGTTTAAATACAGCATTTCAGCAAAAAGTGATAAATTCCATAGAAGGCACCACTGGAACACAAAGCCAGGCATTCACTCTGGGGTAAGTAGGCTTCCCAAAGTGGGCAAAACACAGGATGAAAAACAAAGGGTAAATTGGAAAGAAGGCTGTTCCAGGTCAAGAGCTCTTCTCACCAGAATACCCAAAAGGGAAACCAGAAAAAAACCTGAACGAATGAAAGAAGATGGGTCATAGACAAGGCTTAGACTATTAAAAAGATAGGAGGAGTGAAACACCAAGTAAGTAGGGACAAATATTAAAATTTGAAGCAGTGGAAGTTTGATATGTTAAGATAACTTAGCAGTCATATCCTTGTTGAAATGAAAAGCTGCTGCTTAATAAGACTGGTCTAACTATACCAAAAATAAATATAAAAAATTACAATGATATATTCTCAGGTGACAGGTAATTTAAAGGCCAAATAAACTTTCTTTGCATTCACATTCCTTACGACTAAAGCAAAGAAAATACACACACAAATAGGTTTTACTTCAAGAAGGTGGCAGCTTTTCATTCAACAATTATGATAAGTACTTCCCTTATCGTAAACACTGAAAGGTCACAAGATCAGAGATGAACAAATGACACAAACTGCACAAAATATGAACAAATGCCTCACCAAAGAAGCATTATGAATGAAATAAGAAACACATGCAAAAATATTGAGATAACAGAAAAAGTAACCAATTAATTTTGAACATGAAGGATGAGATCAGGAACACTGATTAAAAGGAGGCAATGTTTGAACTAAGCTTGCAATACGGAAATAAATTACATAATTGAAAAGAGCAATAAAAGTCAGGAATCAATAGACTCAAGGATTCACAAAGACAGTGAATCACAGACAGGAAATTACACTTGAGAGATGCTGGCATTCACTATCCGTGTGCTGCCATATGGTAGATACCTGGGAAATATTTGTTGGCAAGGGGGGAAAGATTGAGTAAATAAAACCATGAGTTATTACTGGACTTTGGTCATTACTTGCATGTTGAAGAGAGGAGTGGCATGTTACCATGGTACCTCAGTCCTCTTTCTCTGACACTTTTTTTCTTTTTCTCTTCTTTCTCTCTCTCTGCTTCTCTCCTTTCTTCCTCTTTCTTTCATTCTTTCATTCATTCATTCTTTCTTTTTCTTTTCAGTACTGAGATTGAACTCAGGGGCACTCGACCAGTGAATCACATCCCCAGCCCTATTTTGTATTTTATTGAGAGACAGAGTCTAAGTGCCTCGCTTTTGCTGCGGCTGGTTTTGAACTCGTGATCCTCCTGCCTCGGTTTCCTGGGCCCCTAGGATTACAGGTGTGCACCATCATGCCCAAAATCTTTCTTTTTTAAATGTCCTCTGTAATCTAATTCTTTATTAACATGAATTGTTTCTTGTTTTGCAATGTCTTTTCCTTTTAATCCATGTATGTATAATAACTTAGAGAGGTAAAGGTTAAAAGTCAATTCAATGTTGCATAAGCATGATTCTACACAATGTACTTTGTGTTAATGCTATATTGCTAGCTTTATGTAGTATAAACTACTACAAACATTTGTTAAGAGTCTCAGAAGTAAAAAAATGGATATCATACATTTGGGGTGTAGTTCAAGGGTAGACTGCTTGCCTTGCCCATTCAAGGCTCTGGGTTCTATCCCCAATGCCAAAAAAGAAAAGAACAGAAAAGAAAAAGATATTCTGATATATAGTTTATAACAATAATATAGCTCATTCAAAAATTTCATATATTAATAGTATGTTAATATAAATAGCATGTGAATGTTTATATATTAATTACATGTGATTATTATTTATATTGATGTTTTAATAAAATATTCAATGCCAAATTTTACTTAAACATTCAACTACTACCTAGTCAAGCTAAAATAATTCTGGTATCACAAACTCTCTTTCTGCCTTCTATACCAGATTGTTTTATCGAACTTTTGTTTGTATATTATGCCCTCAATTGTTGACACTTTAAAAACACATATTTTATTTTAATAACTTGAGCAACTTAAAATATATACTTATAAGAATATTACTAGAATGTTAACTAAAACTATGATTCATCTACTCAGAGCAATGGTAACTTTACTCTTCTAACTTAAAAGTCAGGTTCTGCTCCTCTTCAAATATAGTATCCATTATTATAGTAAAATGTTCAGAATCTGCTGCGGACTGTATCCGCTTCATTAGCTAAACTAATTTCAGTTCATCTTGTTAGTGAAGCAAAAGCAAATGGAAAGATACCTATTTTCATTGCTATAACAAATGAATAGATCTTCTTGATCCAAATCTATAGTATTGGACATACTACAGCTTCATTTTGTTAAAAGAAAAAAATGAATAAAATGTATACAAATTTCATTTTTGGTTAGTTAGAGCTGCTGAACTGCCCCAGTGTTTCCTGATAATTATAAGGCAGACAGGTCAAAATGAAAGCATTATGAATACTTCCTTTAATATAAGTAGTTTTTATTGCAATGTTAAAAAATTAACACCAGGTATGGTGGCACACATTGGTAATACAGTTACGTGGGAGATTAAATCAGGAGAACCACAAGTTTAAGGCCAACCTAGGCAACATAAACAGCAGAGCAAGATCTTGTCTCAGAAAAAGATAAAATAAATGAAAATATAAATAATGAAAATGTTTTTAAAACATGATCATGGACAAGACTTATTCCTTCTCGACATTTAAATATATGCTTAAGCTTATTTATAAATATCTGCAAATCTAATCCTAAAATAACTACTGGAATCAGAAAAACTATACTGCTATCTTGTTATTAGTATTTTAGGGGAGAACATTATTAATTTTGATAGGTTTACTATAAGTAGTGAACAGTAACAATGGCATGCTGAAGTATTGTAGTCCACAAATAAGAGAGTAGCATGACTGCATTCTTTGGTATAGTGCTCTTGTCAGATGCACACCAATCTTCTAAAAATTTGCACATTCTTTTACTGTTTTGGAAGAGTCATGCCACTAGCAATTTCATACAATCACTAAGTTTCTCAGACAGGTTGTGCTTTTTCTAAATCAGAAAGTCATCCTAAGGAAGGTGAAAGCTATAACTAATAGAATGTTGCTTAAATTATTATCAAGAATGATTCTTGTAGATAGCATAAATTTGGAATGATGTGGGAAAAAAAATTTTTAAACAAAATTGCCAACCTCAAAACTTTTGTAATAGATTATTTTTTAATAGCCATTTGCCTAATAATCTGTCCATAAAAAGAATGCACTGCAAATAATAGCATCCATGTTTTGATTCTTGTATACAGGCTATGATCTCTCATTACCAATTTTCATTGATGCTAGTTAAATCTGAGGGGAGTACACAGGGGAGTTCATTCATTACAACATCCTCTCCACACTTATGCATGTTCACAACTCTATCAATCAAAAGTCATTAAAACATTTACATTCCATAGCTTTTGCATGGCTTCAAAACTAGAACAGAAGTCTGGGCCTATCTCTGGCTTTGCTTAGAACTTTCACTTACTATATGATGTTTGATACAATAGCTGCCTCATGAGCTTGATGTTGCAAAGTCGCCTGATAGCTTCTGTGCTGACACTGAGTTTCACAAGATGATTTTAAAAAAATGCTTTTGCAACTAAAGCTCAAATGCTATGGGATTTCTATTACATTTGGTAGACTATTGAACTCTAATGAAAAGGTCAAGTGTGGCAGCTGTATTTTCTACAAAATTGAGTTTCTTGAAACTTCCATGCATATAATCACATAATAACCAAAAGAAAAGATTTTATTTCTTTAAGGTCTATGTACTTACTAATCATTATTTTTTAGAAAACAACTTAAAACATGTATAAAATATCAGTATAGCAATAGCAGTGTAGTTAAAAGCAGGATTTAGAATCATTTTTACCACATGCATGACTTTCATACATCATTCTTTGAACTTCAGTTCTCTCATCTGATAAAAAATGCTTCTGAGAAATTACAGAAATATTACATGTAAAGCACCTGGCAAAATATTTCATGAAAAGTTACTTGTGAATCAAACTGAGTAAAAATGGTATTATCTCACTTCTTTTGTTCTTCACATAGAGAAGTAGATATAATAATGATTGCAGGATAGGATATAAACAGCCAATTTATGTCCATTTTTTAAAAAATTAAACTAGTTTCACTCAACTGCCATTTGTAAGAGAAAAATAGTTTCAAAGTTAACTGTAATCCAAGACCCTTGCTTCAGAAGGATTTCAGACACTGAGGAAAGACATGCTGCTCCACATAATCTATAGGAAACTTAGTGTCCATAGTGAGAGGAAAGCATTCTCCATTTTCTGATACTTGTCAATGAAATACTTGTTCTAATCTTTTTGGCACCAAAAGAAGGTACAAATATTTCTGAATGATCAAGTGTGGTTCATGATTTTAATAGAACATGAAAGAAAACACAATAATGTAAAAAATATTGTCATTTTTAAAGCCATGAAATGAGAATGTGAATTGATTAATAAATATAACTTTGAATGACCGAGTTTTTACTTCTTATACGTTTTTTTGTTGTCTATGTTTTGACTCTTAATGGAATACTTATTTGGGATGAAGGTTGTATATGAGGAATAGAAACAAATGGACAGTAAAACAAAGCTTAAAATAAAAGAATAGCATGAGATTACGGGGAGAAAAGATTTAGCAATTAGGAAGTACTTCCTAACAATGAAATCTATTAGAGCAGGGAAAGTTCTCCTGGGGGACGTATAGAAGTCTTATGGACCAAATCATTTAGGTAGCTAGACAAAATCATCAAAAATGGCATTAAGAGAATGGTCCCTCAAGAGAAAGAGAGGAGTGCGAGGTTGATTAGATAACCTAATACAGCAGTCTCATCTTTAAATTTCTGTGATTCTAAAATTCTATGATATTTTTAGACAGCTTGATCATTCACTAGAGAGTCTTTAATTTCATTTTTTATAACATATCTAATAGGTGAACAGCAGTGATCATGCAAGCTTGGCCTGGCTTGCTCTCTTGGGCTTGAATTTCTGGCACAGAGTTAACTACAGCTCTAACATAAACCTCAGTGAAACCAATAATTACTAAGTAATCCCTGTGCAGAATTTCCATCAGACATCTAAGGCTCCTATCAGCACTGTTAATGTAGAATTATTGAAATTTAAATCAGAAGTGTTTATCCAACACTGTGATGAGATAAAGTGATTTGAAACTGCTTATCATGATTAAGGCTGCAGATTGCAGGTTATTATTAGAGTGAAAAAGAAATATGAAATTAATGGGAAGAAGACCAAACATAGGTTCTTATTATCGGGGGAAAGAAAAAAGATTATTTCTTGAAAGCAATTAATGCACTAAAATGATGGTGATATTCTCTTGCTTTCTCATATTAATTACTTTTTAACAGAGGACTGGCACAGCTATGACTTAGTGCCTCAGGAACAAATGACTTTGCAAGGGAACAAAAACAACATCTTTTAGATAAGGAACTACTATTATTGACTAAAGTTAAGGTCAATGAGAAATTATACCATGGATGGAAGGGCTAACACTGAACTGCACTTTATATCCATATTTTAGAACATTTCTACAGAATAATTATTAACATTTGCATGGAAATATCCCAAGGAAATTTATCTAACCCAAGACTTACAGAATCTGAAGATTCAATGGTGAAAGATATTCATTATGATATCTGCTGATGTATTCAAAATTTTCTATTACTTTATTACCAGAATTAACAAAGAATACTATTGATAGAACTCAATATGTAATTGTTTACATTTACTAAATGTCATGTGTATAATTTATTGCAATAACCTGTTATGTTTATGTTTATGTTTCCAACAATTCCCATATCTTTAGTGGTATTTGTATATGTAATTTTATTTCAACTAGGAATAACCTCCTTCAGCTTTGGGATTTCTTTATTCATATACCATGCTGTGTGACACATATCAGGCATTCCAAAATGTGGTTTTATGAGAAGAAATGTTAAAAATAAAGCAAAAGCAAAGACAATCTATGAAACTTTTTTATTTTCAAATAGTGATATTCATACTGTAGCTATTTTTCAAAATGCACAATTTTTTTTAAATGTTTGATCAGCTCCCAACAATCAATATTTCCTTTCAGATTATATTACATACAGCAATTTTACTTATTTAAGACAGCTATTTTATATGAGTTTTTATGTTGATTAATGCAAAATAATTACTTGCTTATATTTTTTAAAAATTCATAATTTCAAATAAAGTTTTCCTTCATTATTTCACATCCAGTTTTGCAAATATACTATGTGATGGGCAAAATAACACTCTCATAAAATTTACATTCTAATGGGAAGAGAGACAACATTTTTAAAATAAGCAAACAACTGTACAAATCATGTTAAGCAATGATCAGTCCTCTGAAGAATAATAAAGTAATATGGTCGGCCAAGCATTTAAAAATTAGGTGCCAAGAAATACTTCCCTGATGAATAGATGTGTGAATACAGTTACCAAAGAAAGTCATGAAAATATCTATTCCATATTTCCATGAAAATATCTATTCTATTTCATCAAAATACACTAAATGCAAAGGCCCTTGATGGTTGCAAAGTTAGCAAATAGTGGGGCTAAGGTTGTATCTCAGTAGTACAGCACTTGCCTAGCATGTGTGAGGCCCTGGGTTGGATTCTCAACACCACATATAAATAAATAAAATAAAGGTCCATTGACAACTATTAAAAAAAAAGTTGGCAAATAGAAACAGGAATGGAAGTCCTGACAGGCAGAGAATAAAGCACTGAATATTAAGAATTGAATCAAGGAAGTAGAAAGGATTATGTTCAAATAGCTGTCATAGATTGAAAGAAAAAAAATACAAAGTGTAGGAGACAGGAAGGGGATCTCTCTTTAATCAAAATGCATGAGCACCTCATATACGCCTATGCATAAGTACAACAAGGTCAGTACTGGGTTAAATCATGCATTTTCTATCTCTCTAGCCCATTGATTCTTTCTGGTGAACATGGGTATTTGTGATAAAGCTATAAATAAATTACAAAGAAGGGCACTGTTGAAATCTGACTACACAATCAATATTAACATCTAATGTAGTTTTTATCAAAAACAAAAGAGGATGTAAAAAAGAGAACTAAACAAAAGATAACAGAACCTGATTATTACTACCAATGATCAATATGAACTTTTGGAGAAGTGTTAGCTCTTGAAATATTTTAAATTTCTAAGTATGCTCTATAGCTGAATTAATAATTATATGTTTATCTTGTAAAAACAACTAAGTTCAAAATATACAGCACTTAAGAAGCTGAAAAGATCCTGTTCCTTAAGGATTAAACAAAGATAAAGAAAAGTATTTTATATAGAATTGTGGCTTTAAAAAGAAATGCTTAGGGTGAATAGAAGCCAAATAAATTAGGCAATTCAGCTTTCATGTCTGCTTGACTTCCGAGGGCAGCAGCAGCTATTCTTGCACATTCAACTTGCCATAAATATACAAGTCTAGCCTCTGTGTAAGTCATGGTGCCTGCTCTGCCTTACCCATTTATGGTTGTGATCTTTTACAGAATTGCTTTCTGGCTTTAAAAGTATCATGTGTTAAATTTGATATCTTATAATGAATCCCTTTGTTACCACTTTATTCTTAGAATTAATGATTACAAAGTGTTCCTGAGGCCACTTTCACAATAATGCACATTTAAAGCCATTGTTTACAAATCTTCACCTGAAAGTCTTTGAAGCCATTTTGTTGGTATAGTTATAAGAGAAAGACTGAAAGGAGAGTAAAAATAATTTTTACTAACTTCACGTATTAGGAGATTCCCTTCCTATTAAGGAAATTCATCTTATATCCTACTCCCAAATGTTTTGGTGATTACAGTCTTATTTTACCTATTTATTATATTAGATATCATGTGTTTAAATGTTTAAAAATAATTTACAATATTACATTTGTGTCCTGGAACAGAGCTGTGTCATCTTCTGTCAAAAGTGACACAATGAGGTAAAGAAAAAAATCACTAAATTTAGTTTTTTTAAAAAAGAAAGTTAAACATGTAAAAAACATTTTATGTAGCAGTCTTAACAGAACTTCTAAGGAAGTAATAACAGCATAGGAGAAAATGTAATGAGAGTAAAATCTAAAGTAGAGTTTAGTTAAGGCGAAATGTAACACTTGCTAAAGTGACAGATATGGAGACAGCACAAATACATGATAGACATATACAGGCTACAAGTTGGGACAATTTCTCTGAAACATGTAAACCCAATCTGAGAACATAATATTATAGGGATAATGCATCATTTATCTCTGACTCATTAGGAGCATAATGCATTGTTCTTTACATGAAGAGGAAGATGCCAGCTGACATCATCAGTCTGTAGCTCAAGCCCTCCTACACACTGATCATTTTGTCCTTCGGCAAAAAGCCTGAATTTACAAGATCAATAACAAGAGTTATATATTGCAATCTCCAGATCTGAAATTTGATGGAGCTCCTGGATGATATCAAGATCAAATGCATGGTATTTCACATCGTGTTGAGCAAATTATAAAATTTATCTCAAATAGTAACAAATTCATCTTAAAAATGGCAAATTAGCATGTACAGAGCAAATTAGCATATATATATATTCAGTGAAGCAGAAAAAAAATATAAGAAATAAAAGGGGGGTAAAAGTCAAATGTTGGATCTTAATATAAATAATATTTGCAAAATAAAGTGTAGGAAGAATCAGAGGCTGGAAAGGTCACTCTAATCCAAGACTTCATGTATGATGAAAAAGTTTGAGAAATATATGCAGCGTAACTCAGGGGCCTGTGGATGCCCTGGTCTACTTGGAGAGATTCTCAGTTCCTATCAGCAACCCTTCCAGTGGAGGCTTCCAGGATTTCCTGCACTTTGTACTTGGAGGACTGTTGTGCTGGGAAGAAAGTGGGACATGGCTGCAAGCTGATTACTAATGAGGGAAAACACATTAGAAAAAGATGGGACTGTACCTGCTGATTAGTAAATATATGAAAGAAACTCTGTAGTTATCCAACACACTGACTACTAATGTGGGCTAAGCAGCTGTGAGACCTAGGTTAACAAGTTAGCCTTTCCAACATCAGTTCCTGCATCTGAACGGGACGACATTAATAAATTTAACTTGTGGATACTGTTTGGATTAGTGGAGACTCTAAATGTAAAGCCCTAACCTACATGTCACACACAGGAAATACTCACTCAGTGTTAGTGAAGCTTTTTATACACAATATCCAAAACGAATGTTTCACTGCCTTTTCCCAGCAGCTTTCTCAGGCACTTTGACATGTGACCTGGTAGAGCTAATTATAGGTGAACTCTTTTCATAGTTTTTCACCTGGTTATAGGAGAACTGAAATAAATCAAAATAAACTTTTGAAGAGCCCAGATCAGTTCCTGAAGTTTTCCTGCGCCTATAAGTATAAGAAAACAGAAGATTCCCAGATAAATAGTTTAAAAGATCAGGGTTATTCTGGAGATCAAAACCCTTATCTTACAATGATATCAATTTCCTAAAAGAAATATGAAGCAACTTTAGAAAGTCCCTAGTTTATCTTTCTTATCATAATTCAAAAGACTTTAGAATTCACAATAAAATTGTCATGAATAATAATTATATACTAGGAAAATTTTGTGATTTTTAAAAGATTGTTTTAAAATTAAAAGCATATATGACATATGTTTATAAATTTTTATAACATATATAACTTTTGTCCTCTTTTTATCTAAAAAATTAGATCTATTCTGTGCCCCACACACCATGAAAAGGCAGTTTGTCAAAATGTCCTTGATTATATAAATGTCTCTTTGGTTGTACTGAGATTTGATTAGAGCTGCATTAATTTTTGAAATCAATCTGTGTAATTTTACCTTTATAATATGGATTCTTCTCACCCAAAACAACGACATTCGTGTTTTTGTATAATATTTGGTCAAAATGCATTTGTTAAAGGAATTAAGTAAATGTTACCCAATTATTTTTTGCAATGCTATCAGAATAGGTCATAAACATTTGTTTTCAAATATATTTCAAGCATTTTGTTATTTTGGCTCTTCGTATGTGGCAGAATTAAACAACAGTCCACCAGTCTCTGCTACCTGCTATTCTTCCTCCTTATCCACTTCACCACGCTAGCTGAAAAGCAGAAGAAAATATGTTTCTTATCTACATGTTTCTGGATACTAAAGCCTTGCTGAAGCAATTATGGAAAAGGAAAGACAGCAGTGAAGTGGTGAGTAGATGGTCCTGGAGCTGATAGGGCAGTGATGAAAGTGATGGAGAGCAGTGAAATAAAGTTTAAAACCGCCTCCCAAACACTTATTTTCTCTGAAGAAAGAGACTACAAGAACATATAGAACCAGTTTGTGCTGACCACCCTCCTTATCACATTTAATATAATCTATCATTTGACATCTACTGAGTCTCCTATCCCTCTTCTGTCTTATAATTCCAGAACATTTAAAAGTGTTAGGGGAGGAGATGTCATAAGCCACATATATTCCACAAGTACACCCTAACCTTTCCCAGAGGTATGCTAAGTACATATTAAGTATAAAATAAATGTAATCAATATATGACGGGAGAGAGTTGTGTTGGTTTTATCCGAAACAGGAATAAATCTAGCTACCCTATTTGTACTTTGAATGAGAGAATGTAAGACACATCAAAAGAGATATCACAACAACATGCTCTAAAATAACTTAAGTTTAGAATAGTGTGGGGACCACCCATGAACTAGGGCAAATGAAAGCTCTTTAATCAAAGTTTTACATGAATCTGAGACCAAAGCACTTGCCAGGAAAGAAAATTTTAGTATATAGATCTCAGTCTTTTTTTTATTATAAATTCTTTTTACCTAAGCAATAGCTTAGCTACATTGAAGTCAAACACATATTTAAACTGTATTTCTAGTTGCTTAATTTTATGTTTTAATGCATTTGGATTTTTAGTTTGGTATATTTAAAGATATTTTTTGAAATAGTGAACCAATTGCTATAGTACCACTTAACATTTTTAAAATAAAAATTGAATTGAAATCCTAGTTTTAAGTTATGCTGAATATTTTTGGGTTTTCTTCTTCTATTAACTTTTATGACTATTCTTATGATAGCAATAAGAATTGGCCTCATAATTTTTATTAACTGCTTTAATAATTAACTTGTATAATTTCCTCTACAGTTCTATATAACTTTTCATGTGTCCTTGTATTGTTTGTTTTACTTACTCCTGAATCTTAATGTTGAAAATGATCTTAATCACCTTTAAAATTATATTTAGTGCCCTGCATGTATAAATCCTCCAACTATGTGATAATGGAGTAAATTAGAAAAATGTAAGTAAAAGAAGTATGTGTGTGAGTACATATCTTTATCTGCAGGTTATATATAATATATACATGTGTATATATTATATATGCATACATCCAAATATATATATTTTTCATGATATAGGATTTCATATGCAATATGTGAAACAGATAATGTTTTTGTTTTCTTTATAAACCATCATATATAGGTATAAAAACTTGAAAAAATGATTTATACAATGTTGGTTCTGGCCCTCCCAAAAATTCACTGTGGATAATACACCACTCTATAAAGTATATTGTTGCTCCATATGAGTACACAGTCAACACTGGTTTAAATTCTCTCTGCTTCTGACAGAAAACTGATGAATAAAAAACATTCTCAAGCCTAGGTTTCTCATAGTAGAAGCTAAAATAAAAAACCTGGACTGCCCTATTTCCAATCAACATTCCTTATTCTCTGGCTTCTATGAGTGTTTCTGATAATTGCTTTTGTATATATTTCACTTTACTTCTCAATTTGGTAATTAACCTGCTTTCTTAATTTAATTAGCTAACTTTGTTATTTTCATAGCACCTCAGTAGGTGAGATTATTCACTGTTCTCCTCTGTCTTCTGCAGGTTAAAAGAAAGTTCTAATTGCTGAGAGGTAATGGGAACACCTTCTCATCAGGCCTGCCTACCTAGGAGATCTGGAGAAAGAACAAGGTGATTTATCAGGAGTTGGAGGCTTTTTCCTCCTTCCCTCCTCTGCTATATAGTAAGGTGTCTACTGTTGGATGGGGCCATCTGAAGTTATCTGGGCTGAATTCATCTGGGAGAATGAACTTGGGGATGGGGAACTATTATTGTAGTTTGATCAGTTAACCCCAGCTCTTCCCCTGCGGCCCATGAAACTAAACAGTATTATGTGTCAAATTTCCAGACTATTTACCAACTAACAGTGGTGCAACTTTGGTTTCAAAGGTCACCCAACAGGAGGCCAATTGTTGTCAGGTATCTGACAGTCCTTTCATGTCGCTTTTCATTATTAAATTCTGGTATCATTAGTTAGTTAAAAAATATACTGAAAAGGATTTTTCACTCCACTTGCCTCACCTTCTCTTGATGCAAACACCACAGTAAAGATAGTTTGGTCAATTAATGTGGCAGTTATCCCAGACAGTTAATCATCTCCCGAGGAATGATCAGGATGAAAGGGTCAAGTCGTTATATGGATCTATTTTGAAAGCTTGGGATTCAACTCTCACATTCTCAGCCATAATGCTTCTTTTTTGATCTAACAATCATGGATTAGCTTGGCCAAAAATTGGCATAAGGAATCTGAATTTCATTCTTGTTCAGACATGTACCTTCTTTTGTGGGGTTGTTATCATCTTTAAATCATAAAGAAAATGATCATTGGTTGAATACAATGCTCCCTCAGCTCGTGACAGAAGTCCACATGGGGCAAGGTAGGGTATATAATACCACTAAACATCTTTCAGTAAAGTAGTTTATCTCTTTTCCATCTGACTTTTCACATGAAAGTTCTCGGTGCACATAAATGATGAATGGAGAAAAGTCAAATTTGTAGTTACTGAAACTGGACACACTGCTTTTGTGGGAGTATTGAGAAAACAACAAGGCCAATGCCCAGGGAGAAGGGAACACCTTAGAGCCCAGGAGAGCTAGAGCAGAGAGGGACAGTAACCATGATCTGCCTTTAAGAGGCCTCCCTGGAGCCTTCCTACAACAGAGAAGATCCCAGGGCTATTCTCCCAAAGGGCAACAAGTTGCTTTTATTTAAATGATTCCTAGATCTGCAACCTAACCCAATCCCCCACCAATGTCACCGTCCTGGTCACCAGATTTTGATCTGCAGTCTCTATTTACTTTACAGAACAAACAAATAACAACAACAAAACCATTAAGAGGAATCTCCTGCTCCTGTAGCTCCTAAGCAAAATGCCTCCCACCATTACATGTCTTCCTGTTCCCATTCCATTCATATTAGTGGATAATCCCTTGGGATAAATGGATGCCACCTGGCAGATTGTATACAGACAAATATCAGAGATGAGACAGACTACTCTCAGCAAATTTCTTCAAAGACACAGACTTGACTAAATTGAGGACAACAGGATTACCAGCTGGCCAGAAAGCCCCCTCAGCAGCACTGTCAGTGCCTGACACTGTTCCCCAACTGATGTGGGTCACACTTGGAGTGAGCAAGAACTATAATTGACATTTTCCTTCCACATGTACCCCTAGAACTGTACTATGTCTGTGTAATCTAGTTATTAACATGTCTTTTCTCTGAGCCTGTTGTAACCTATACTTAAGAAGTGACCGAAAAAACCTTCAAGTGCTTAATAAAAACACCACCAGTAAACCAGGTAGCCCTCAACAACTCTGGAGATGTCTCTGGAATGAACTTTCAGCAGTCACAAATGACTTATTGGTTATGTTCATTCTTTAGGTGGTTATCTCTTCAATGGAAGCCATCCAATTAGAAAATATAGTAAGAAATGCGTTCCTACCTTTAGTTGAAGTTATTAATGATACTACTATTAATAGAGAAAGCATTCAGGTCAGCCTCAATTCACTAACCTGGACGTTATGCAACATGGAATTGTCTTAATACATTCCTTTTTGAATCTAAGTTGAAACCTGTACAATCACTAATCTATCTTGGTGTACTTGGATTAATTCTTCTGGACAAGAGAATAGGTCAAAGACTTAAAAAAAAAAAAGGAAGTCATGTGTCTTTCTAAGGTATACCTTATGTTTACAGGATTTATTCAGTGGGCTGAATCTGAGACACTGGGGGACACAGGTAAGGTCAATTAGGGCAGGTTGGCTTCATCTAGTGTGGAATCATGTAGACAGTAGTCTTAATTAAATGTATGAGACAAATTGACCCTAGAGTTCCAGACTCTGCCGATAATATTAATCCAGCGGCTCACAAAGTGGTATACACATGTGGAAATTTGAGTTCAGATAAGGATGGTCAAGAGATTTTTGGGGGATAGGCAGTCCTTCAAGTATCTTAGTATCCTGCACATTCTTGCTGAGTATGCCAGCCTTCAAAGCTTATCTGTCTCCTTATACTGAGTGGCAGTTTTTAGCTAGTCACATAAGCTACTAAGTAGGTCAAGTTCACCACAGTATGAGAACCTAACTGCTTTGCAGTGGGAAAGGGATTTGCTTGTTTGCCCCTTGCTCCAATGTTTCATACTGACTCAAAAAGTGTTAGGCTTTTGGTCTCGGGTTCCTCAGCTATAAAACAAACCTATTGCTTGTGCAGCACCTATCTTGTTTCATCACATTGTAGAGCCTCACAAAAACCACATTAGATAGAAAGAAGCTAGTCTGATGTTTAAATCAAGCAACACAGTTGCAACTGTTGTCCTGCACTTCTTTATATGACGTTGTAATTTAAAATATAGAACATTTCACATACTCCTGAGTTTCCCCTATTATTTATACAATTCTGTTCATTAACCACTAAATAGCAAACGTTTAAGTCTTATATACTGCACTGGGAATCACTTCATGTAAAATTTACATGTCTAACCATTATTCTCTTTAATTTGTGTATAATAAAAAAACATGATTAAAACAAACCAGTAAATGATAACATATCCATGTAATATATGGCAATCTCATTTGAAGCAAAATTAAAGGAGGCTGATTCAATGTAATAAATAATTTAAATCTAGATAAATAATAGTTCTTTAATTGTAAAGTTCCAGAAATCTAGATGTCAAGAGTTTACAAATAAGAAGACAATATTATAGTTCCTTTGCTCCAAATTATAATTCATATTATGTGCTGATTTTGAAACTATCCCTGAACTACCATTCAATAATTAATCAGAAAGAAAGGCAAACTTAACATCATTTCGAAGTGTTACTGAAATGTTTTCCATAACAGAAAAAATAAATAAATAAAAAGACTTAAAACCAGCCTATTTATGAGTACAAAATAGTTCAAACTCTAAGACTTCTTCATCTTACTCTGGGGTTGTTCTACTGCCTCTGAAATTTCCAGTCCTATCAAGCCACTTAGACAGCTTTAGCACTCTAGCCACCTCAGGCTGGTGGCTCCCCCTTCAGCAGCAAAAAAAAACTCATCTTACCCCACAAGTTCCCATTAATTTCTTCTAGCCCTCTCAGTCTGTGAGTCAGGATTTATACAAAAAACTACTGATTTTTGTAGTTTTCTCTTTGTCCAGTTATTAATTTCTCATAATAGAGTTATATATTGTAATTTTTCACTTCCACACCATATTCCAGTAGATGCACAGTCTAAGAAAATTGTTCATTCTTCTCAGGATCTTATTTTTTGTCCTTTAAAGTACTAAAAATGCCCCCCTTTGAGTTTTATACATCTTGGCATACACCTCCTTATTGTCTTCTGATTGGACTTAGTATTTGTCAATTTAAAGTTAAATTTTAAATTGTATTTCTTATTACATTCTAATATCTGATCTGGAAATGAACTTTTGGAACATATTCCATCTGTAACTTGGAGACTTCCTAGAATTTTGCATTTAAATATAGAACTCAAATGATGTAATAACAAAAAATTGGTAATTTGCAAATATTTATTGTAGATTATTTACGTTTAATGTTTAAAAAGTTTAGAAACTTGTCAAACAGGCAAATAAATCCTCCACTTGGGAATATAGCCACAGGTCTAACTGACCTAGACTTCAACATCAGCACCATTATTATTTAGTGTATGAACATGGATAAGCTTCTTAATGCTTTTCATCTTGCATTATGCATCAAGGAAATGTATATAATAGCTACTTTACACAGTAGGATAAATATAAACAGTACATTGCCTAGTAATCGGCACTTACTTGTGATAGATTAAGTTAGAGCTATTATCCGAGGACAAATTCAGCATAAAATTTATCATAAGAATATGAGAGATAGCTTCTCCTTTCATTCTTAGTCATTTTGCCACTTCTCCACATTATAATGTGAAGTATCTTCTAGGAAATCAGGAAATTAAGAATTTTTAGAAATATAGAGAATGAAGAAAAATAAAGTGTGTGTGATTGACAAGAATAGCTAATAACATATTGGAAACAGTTCAGGTGGACCTGGGCTGGTTATTCATGTATTCTCATTCACTACATATGAAAAACTTAGCCTTAGAAATAGTATTATTTTTATAATTTTACAGATAAAAGCCAAAGCTCGAAAGACAAAATTCCTTGTGAAAAACCATAGCTAATATAATTCTCAGCCTTCAAAGTATTTTGAAATGGACTTCATAATACTGAAATCATTCCTATAAAAATAAAAGTTTTTAAAAAATAAGCTGGGATACCCTTAGCATACCACGTACTGGAACACTGTAAGACTATCTCAACTATTAGATTTTGTAACCCTTCATATACTCCTTTTGATTTTTCCTCAGTTCAAAGTGATATGTAAAATGTCATAATCTTCTGTAGCTAGCACATTATTATTTACCCACAACCTTATTGCATTATTGAATCACTTTGTGTTAAATTTCAACTTAAATTCAGCATTAATGGGTTTTCTTTTGTGGGGGTGCTGGGGATTGAACCCATGGCCTTGCGCATGCGAGGCAAGCACTATACCAACTGAGCTATATCCCCAGCCCCTGTATTAATCTTGACGGCATTTTATTTTATGCCACAATGTATCTTTATTTGCCTATGTATCTTGTCAATGATATGTTCTAATTAACTAATCTCTTTTTCATTTCAAGTCTACCAGAAATATAATGTCAGCATACACCCATGTATTTTACGTTCAGAATTTAACTCCTACTTTTTTTGAAGTAATAATTAAGGAGATGTAATAATTTAGTTCAAGAATAAATACAGTAAATTCTTATTTGCATAGGACTAAGTATAACCTGCTGATCTTTGGCCACCATACTTAAATCAGGCACTAGGTATTTAACAACTTAATGCACTGAATTAGCAGCAATCTCTTCATGTCTCTGTGTGTGAATCATTTTGATTTAGACTCAATTTGTAAAAGAACAATATTTGTGGATGATTTCTTATTATTCACAATCTTATTCTTTTAAATAGATACTCATTTAATTCAATTCTAATTTTATGACTTACCAAACCAGCATTTTATATTTTACTAAAAAAAAAATGGCCTAAACCAGACCCTACTCCTGTGATGGCACCAGCTGCCCTGTAGACAATCAACCCTGATTCCTCAGCCTGAATTTGAGGCCAACACAAAATCATCCCCATATTGGGACTGACATGGGCATTAGAATTTCAGGCCTGCTTCTTTCTCTTCCCACTAGATGGTGCAGGGCTCCTTCCTTCTGCCTTCTCAAAGCCTCTGAAGCCTCCCCCATATTTGGAGAAGTCCCCTTCTGGTGAACTACATCCACTCTCCCAGAATCCCTTACAGCTAGTGCTCAGTCACATGAACTTGTCTCCACCCATCAATCAGTGAACCTGCCACACTTGGAGTGGGAAGCAGTGACCTGGGAAACAGATGCCAAGTGACTGAATGAAAGAAGATGCTCCTCCATGGAAGAAGCCAGAGGTCTCAACTCAAAGACAGCCAGGGAGAGGAAGAAGGTGCCAGGTGACCCTGTGGCTCTGTGGGCAGCAAATGCTCCTGCTGGAGTACCTCATGCCCTCGAGAACCTGCTCAGCTACTATGGTGGTAAAGTCACATGTGGAACTGTCAGTGCCCACTGCCCACCTAGGGGGGTTGTTAGCCAATACAATGGGAACACATGTCCCAGGAAATTTGGCCTAGTAAATTTTTACTAGAAAATTGACCTTTTGGACAATATATTCCCTTAATATAAAAAAAATCCATTTAAAGAAATACACAAGTTTTTTTCCCGTGAGTAATGAAGGTGTTCTTCAAAATGGTTTGGTCACCAAGAAGACGCAATTTAAAATATTCTATTTGTAATTGTAAACAGTTTGGTTTTAGAGCATTTAAGGTAACATTGACTTTATTATTAGAAAGTGGGTAAATTAATTTCAAAATCTACAATCTATTTATAAATTAATTGCTTAATCCTAGTTGGTAATCCTCCTTCTTAAAAAAAAAGGAAAAAATGGTCAGTGTATGTTTAAGGCTACTGAAAAATCAGAAATATATCAATATCACCTTTAATTTGTTAGCATATAAAACAGCTATAATAACATGAATTTTGCTATAAAACTATTAAACATTTTTATATATAAGAAAATATGAGTTATATACATATATAACTGTGATGATGAGTGAAATAAAATTCTTATATATATATATGTATATATATATGAATTTCTTCTGAACTTTCTCAAATAAATGTTTTCAGTAGCCTTAAAAATGCACTTTCTAATATTTCAAAATGTTCATTCTTTCAAACACACATACATATATATACATATATAAACTGTAATGGTGAATGAAACAGAATTATTTTTTCTTTTCTTATAGCCATGGATTACAGAATTTCTAGAAGAAAACAGGATGTTATCATTTAATTGATAAAAAAAATTCAGTCATGTTTATACATCATGCAAGGATACATTTAATCTTTTAGACAAAAGTGTTAGTATATTTAAAGTATAAAATTGTTATTGCAAACATGCAATCTAGGTTTTTGGTTCTGAAGTTCTCTATGTACTTGAAAGCATGTGAAGATACACAACTGTATAAAACCAGCAATACTGACTGAGGCTCTATGTGATACTACAGAACCTAGTCTTGGCGAGGACATCACACTGGGTTAACCTGGTCCTTCCTAGGGTCCCTAATCCAGATCAAACTGAGTCATACTTCTTACTTGAGCACCTCTCTCTATCATCATCAGCACTTTCTACTTCACTGTAGACAGCCGAGACAAGAGAAAACTGGAGACACAGTATGAGAGGGAAGTGGTTTAAAAAAAAAGAAAATGAGAAAAATCTTTAGAAACCCTGGAAATGTCACATAATGTGGAGCAGGCTCTTTCATCAGAATTGAACAAACAGCTCAATATTACACCTAATTCAGAACCACCAAAAGAATCAAATAGCCAAGGCAGGAGAAAATTACCAAGCAGCAGTTTTATAGACACAAACTACACTGATACATACTAAGAAAAGGAAGATAAGACTAATTTTTTATTGTCATTCTGTTTGATTTTAATTTTAGGTGTAATATAAAAGGGGACGTATTCTAGCAGCTGGGGAAACTGAAGTAGGTAAACACAATTCCTTCTGGTATCCAAAGCTAACAAGTGATGTTTTTTCTTTAAAGATTAGAAAGCAGAAACAAAACTATTGAATCAAAAAATATAAAGAATAAATTTACTAACACAGAATTATTATTTGTCAATCATTCTTTCAAACACTTAACATAAATTCACTTATTTAATTCCAAAAATAGACCTGCAAAATTAATGATAATTTTATTTTCATTTTACACATCAGAATATGAAGGGCAGAGAAATTAAGTGAAGTGACTTTCCCCGAGTTATGCAGCTGACAGGAGTGGGTAAAAGTGGAACTTATTTTTATTTATTTATTTTTGGGGGTACCAGGAATTGAACTCAGGGCACTCAACCACTGAACCGTATCTCCAACTCTGTTTTGTATTTTATTTAGAGACAGGGTCTCACTAAATTGCTGAGGCTGACTTTAAACTCGGGATCCTCATGCTTCAGCCTTCCGAGCTGCTGGGATTGCAGATGTGCACCACCGTGCCCAGCTTATAAAAGTTGAACTTAAACTCAGTCATCTGGCACTAGGATAAAGGCTTAATATTACACTTTACCTTCTATATCTAAGGCTTTAAAATAAAGTAAGAATGCCTGAGATAAATTCTAAAACATCTAATGGGTGCCTCCTTCAAGTCAAGAGGCAGCCAGCGAGGCCTCAGGTTCATAGTGGTAGGAAGACCATGGGAGTTTGTTCCTCTGATGGTCATGATACTACCCCAAGCATCCTGTTTTGTTTATCCACCTTTCAGATATGCTTTTTATATATTTCACTTAAAATAGAATCTATACAATAAGCGGAAACTTCCTCTAAAGGCACTGAGGGAAAACAGAGCAGTAAAAATAGCTTAAAAATGGGAAAATGTATTTTTGAAAATAAAAATAATTATTCAGGGACTGGGGTTGTGACTCAGTGGTAGAGCACTCACCTAGCACACGTGAGGCACTTGGTTTGATCCTCAGCACCACATAAAAGTAAATAAATAAAATAAAGGTGTTGTGTCCATCTACAACTAAAAAAATTTTAAAATATTTAAAAAATCTCCCTTCCTTCTTTAAACAAAAAAAGAAAAGAATTGTTCAGTGTCATTACAAAGTCTTAAGCTTTGTGAAACAGGATAATGGACCATAAGGAGAAAATAAGCTAGGATGAATAAGGTATCACAAGGAAGTTGGCAGAAATAAGGAAATATGCAAAAATATCCTAAACACTGAAGCTCAATTAAAATTCATATTCAAGGCAGTAAAAAGCAGAATTGAAAACTGAAAATCAGTGATGCAAAGGAAAACTACACTAAGTGTTCAGAAAATATAGGAGCAAATCACTGAAGGAAAAGACAAGAAATATGAGAGATATGGGGGAAGGGGAATGGAGGCCAAATCTATACGTCCCATTCATCATTCCACAAATACTTATTAAACATGTACTTAATGCTGGTAGAATCCTAAAACCTCTTGCTTCTAAAATTATGTCTAATTATTTTATTCTAGTAGTACCAGGGATTTAACCCAGGATTGCTTAACCACTGAGCCATATCTCCAGCCCTTTTTGGTTTTCATTTTGAGACAGGGCCTCGCTAAGTTGCTGAGGCTGGCTTTAAACTTGTGATCCTCCTGCCTCAGCCTCCTCGGCTGCTGGGATTATAGGCTTGTGCCACCACACTCAGCATATCCAAATATTTATAGCTTTCATAATTTGAAAGAAGCAGAACTCATCCTTGTTTTGCTTGAATTTAAGTAGAATTATAGAATAAACTAAAATCACCTAATCTCTATTTAAAGATATTTTTGTTTGTTTTAATGGTACTGGGAACTGAACCCAGGACTTCACACATATTATGCAAGTACTCTACCACTGAGCAATATGTTTATTGATGAAGAACAGACAATATAAATGAACAATAATACACGTTTTTGAATTTTACATGTAATAAAAACATGCTCTTTAGTGTAGAGTCCAGATATTTACACTAGTAACTTCTCCAACTTCTTTCAAGACTTGACACAAAGGTCACCTTCTGATAGACTGTCTTGAACTGCCCATTTAAAATTTAAATACTCTCCTCAAGTCCCTTACACATTGCTTTTATTTATCCTTAGCACTGACCATATACTAAAGTATTATAAAGTCTTAATGTATTATGTCTAAAACGTAAGTTCCATGTGGATGAGACTTTTTTTTTAATGCTGGTCAGGGATAAATCCCGAAGGCAGTGAATAGGGCCTGATGCATATTAAGTTATCACTAAATATTCATTTTATTATGGACTAAATTACCAAACAAGGGAGTAATTGGCAGGTTACACACCCAGGAGGAAATAGCAGGCAATGTGCACTGAGAGAAGACCCATAAATGTGCTTGGAATGGAAGACTGGATTCAAATGGAGAGAGAGACTTGAATTCAAAGCCTGGAATGGTTCCAGTAGCAATGGATTGAGGTTTTTAGGTATCAAAGATAAAAGAAAAAGAGGTAGTTAAATCCAATGTGTAGAGTCTTCAAAACATCTGGGACCTGTTTGGACCACTGGCTCCATCCATCATCCACCTCCTTTCCTGCAATGCCTTCTTTCCTTAACATCTTACCATGCATTGTTTTTAAATCTCATGATTCCTTTTATTTTGACTGTGGAGTCTGTCAGATTCATATAATCACATACATAGTCCTCACAGATTCACCATTTTATGTATTGAGCCCTTTCCCACAACACACACACACACACACACACCATATACACACACATCACATACATGCACACAATCTGTTCTCTAGCCACAGCACTCCTATTCACACAATACCAGATATAAGACATATGGTTAAGCTTAAAAGATTCCTACACAAAAGGCTCAATACTTTAAATATGTCAACTCTTCCCAAATACATCTGAAATTCAGTGCAATCCTAATCAAAATCTCGACACTTTTTTTTTTCTTTCAGAGAACTTGTCAAGTTGATTCTAAAGTCCATCTGGAAGAAAAATTGTGCAAGAACAGCCAAGATATTTCTGAAAAAAAAAAAGTAGAATAATAAAGGAAGTCTAGCCTTTATTGCTATCAAAACATGTGAAAGGTTGCAGTGATTAATACAATGTGGTGTGGCGAAGGCATAAAGCAATGAACAATAATAGAATCTGTGAAAATTGTAACATAAGCAATAAGATAAGTGAGCCATGATCATTTGCTTCAAATTCATTTATTTTTTAGAAGTTGTAATTTTCCTTCTGTGACTTGCTTATTTCATGTAGCATAATATCCTTAAGTTTCATCCATGTTGTTGCCCATTGTAGAATTATCATCTTTTTAATGCTGAATCATATGCCATTGCATCTATATATCACATTTTTTCATCCATTTATCCATCCATGGAAAATTTCCATCATTTCCACTATTATAAAAAATATTGAATGTGGTTCCTAGAGGCTTCTAAATAACTGCTCAACAGGTATAAAGTATCAATTATGAAAGATGATTAAGTTTTAGAGATCTTCTGTACAATATGGTGCCTAGGGATAATATCATATTCTATCCTTAAAATATTTCAAAATGTCCTGTTAAGTCACTCTTACTGTAATAATATAAAATAATAATAATAAAAACTAGAAGTGACCTAAATATTCAAGTTAAGGGGAATTGTTAAATAAATAAATTATCATATATTCCATGAAATATGTTGTAAAGGGAAGAGTACAAAAGTTTCAGAAAGATAAAAAGAGGACACATCAGGCACTTATGAATATATGTGTGTATTGTATAAATACATGAAATGTTTCCACCTTTATAAAATAACACTAAAAACAACAAAACACCTAAGTATATTTTCATGCATGAATGACCCCAGCTAACAGCATCAGATAATACACTAATCTATGAACAGTGAGGTTTCAGAAGGAAAGAATTCAATTTCTTATTTTATAAAGTTCTAGGCTAATGGTATTTTCAACAATGAACAGATTTCACATTAGTATTGTAATTAAATGATATACGCATATGTATCAGTATTAAATATCTTTCTTAAAAAGATATTATCTAATCTAAGGTTCATATTAACTTTGTAAAACATAAACAAATATCAATATATCAATTTAAAAAATGATAAAACAAATCAAAAGATGCTCCACAGAATGTAATTAAAATGCTTTGCTATCAGAAAAGTGGTGCCTAATTTTACAAGGTACTCGAAATTAGGTAGCAAAATGTGTCTTAGTAAATGCTGAATGACAAAGAAAAGATGGGTTGTTTCTATGAGCCAGAAATTTTAACATCTAGGTAAGATTCCTGAACAGGTGAGCTTTTTGCTAGACATTTCCCAAGAGGGATGTGCTACATAAAACAGCCTGTTAATCAGCAATGCCAGAGCAGAAAGGGATGGAATGAATCTAAAATAGATTGGCTCTAGCCAGGCGCAGTGGTGCATGTCTATAATACTAGCACTTTGGGAGGTTGAGACAGGAGAATCGTGAGTTCAAAGCCAGCCTCAGCAATGGCAAGGTGCTAAGCAACTCAGTGAGACCCTGTCTCACAAAAACACAAAATAGGGCTGGGGATGTAGCTCAGTGGTTGAGTACCCCTGAGTTCAATCCCCGGTACCAATAAAATAAAATAAAATAAAATGTCCTTACTCAGCTACAGGTATTTTACAAAAGACTTTTCTATCCTTATAAGATTATTTTACTCAACTGAACTTTATAGTTTCTTCTAAGAAATATATTCTGGAATTCTGAAGCACATTTTTTTTTCAATTTAAAATAGTAAATATCAATAAAACGAACAAGATAATCAGTTGGGAACCTAAGTAAACTACTTCAAATGTTGTTCACAGCAAACTATTTAACTTTTATATAGTTTCTTTTCTTCATAATTATTGTCATGATTACACAGGAAACATTAAAAATGCTTTGGATTTAGTGAAACAAAAATTAATCAGAAACATAGATTTCTATTTTATCTTTCAATTGCTGAATATTTTGCCTAAATTGATAGAAATATTTGGCTCAGGATCCTCCATTGAACTACAGCCAAAAGGTGACGCTTCATTTAGCAAGATAGTTACTGTTTGAAAGACACATACACAAATAATCGTGTCAATATAACAATAAAACCTCTAACAGACTACAATAGGCAGGTTATGGGGCTACTAAACACTGTCTGGGCAATATAACTAGAAAAACTACACTTTTAAATTTCTGTAAGAGGGATTTCATATCCACAGAAATCCACCAAGTTCTTGAATGTCTACCTGGCTTGACATTTCTTCTTTCCTAAATACATTTCCTCAGTGCCAATCCCAGAATGAGTCCCTCTATTGCACAAGTAGACCTTGTACATTAAAGAAAGACTTTAATTGCTCAGGTACCCTCCCATGATTTTGTGATTTTGCACTGCATCACAACTCCCATTAAGTCCCTCAACACAGTTTGCTGTGTAATCTCTTAACCGTGATTTACATGTGATCATTAGAGAAAGGCCAATGAAAAAAATCATCAAGCCAGTAAAACCACTATGGCCCAGGGTTTTGTGAACAAGTCTCATATTCCAAAGGACATCCTTCTCCTGGAGTTAGAGTTACTGTCAGTCACGCTCTGCTGGGGAAACCCAGCTCCTCAAAATCCAATTTCCTGAAAAGAAATCCAATTCTCTAAGTCGTTCCTACTCTGTAATGATGCTTTAGGCTCCACACTGATTTAACAGGAAGGATAAAAAGAAAAGCATCTCATAAAGACCTGCAAAAATAAAGAACCAGATAGTTTTGACAACCCAAATCAGAATTGCTTATCAAGTATACATAAGAAAAAATGACAGTTTGTTTCATTTATACAATTAATTGAAAATTAATAGGAAACATTACAAAGAAAAACTTTTAATTGATCTCAAAGAAAAAGAATGCAATAGTGGTGACCAAAGTCTGGGAAAGGTGTGGGAGAGGAAAGGAGGGAGGGGATCAGGATAGTTAATGGGTGCCGGGGTGTAGTTGGGTAGGAGAAATAACTTCTAATATTCTCTAGCACAGTAGGACAACTATGGTTGACAACAATTAAGTGGACATTTCAAAATAGCCAATACCACTGTGAATGTTCTCAACACAAAGAAATTACATATGTCTCCACTGATAGACATGCCAAATACCCTGATCTGATCATTACACATTGTATTCAAGTTTTGAAATACACATTGTGCCCTACCATATGTACAATTACTATGTGGCAATTAATAATAATATATGCTTAACAAACAAAGTCATATCTGCTAAAAAAAAAGGCTTTTAAACTGTTAAACTGACTCATAGAAACTGAACAAAACACCCTTCATAAGGTAAAAACTTACAAATTTTAAACAGAAAAGTTATGCACGTAGGTAATATTAAAGAGCAAATATTTTAGAAGGTACTGAAACATTTATAAAAAGCATACTAAAGAATATTATTACATTAAAATAGTTAAATAAATTTAGGAAATTTATTTTAAGCATTGAATGCCCACTCTCTATCCATCTATCTACAATGCACACACAATGTATAATATACAAACTAAAAGGAATGAAATATAATTTCAGATTCAAATAATTGGCTTGATTGTTTTTAGGAAAAAATACATAACCTACAATTTCACAGAACATGAATATTCCTTTAAAACTGTGCAAAATACATTGTAATTATTCACCAAATCCATTTAAAGGTAGAACAAGTGGGTCAACATATTTTCTTAAGATATAAATATAAAAAGGAAAAATTAGAATAGATTCTGAATGGTTAAATTAGCACATACTTTTAATATTATAAAATCTAAATCAATTTTAGTAAAGATTAACGCTATCAATTAAAATTATTTACTAAGAAACACTATTTTCCCCCCCAAGGGACATATATGCTTCTGTTGTTCAAAGCATACTTATTTGCCAAAATGTGAGCTACATATTGAAGATAAAAGGAAATTATGACTAGTTACAAATTTGATTATTCTGAATGACAGGGTTTAATTCAAAATTATTCCAAGATACTTGCAAATGTTACTGAGGATACTTTTCTTTGATGAACCCTCCTCAGTATCCTATGAAACATCTTTCCCTTATACTTGTAGATCTGCATCCTTCACCTCACTGTTGATCTCTTGATTGCTGGAATACTGTCATTCACTCATTTTTATGTCTGATTACACAGTACCTAGAGTAAAGTGTTGGATATTGGGAAAGGAAACCATTCTTTGATAGGAAAGAGAGTAGTCCACTTCTTATGGATGTTCAATATGTCATTATTCACTAGTATTTATTGAATACCTACTATGTGCTGAGGACTGTGCACACAGGTATTTATCTAACATTAAATTACCTTTCATTAAAAATAATGAGGACATAGATAATTCCTTCATTAATCAATAATATTTAGTTCTTCATGTAAATAAAAATATTCATCAAAAGTAACAATCCCACTTGTTCATAAATGAAATTCATTATGACTCTAAGGGAAAGATGCCACTTGGCAGGTTAATTCCCTTTGCTAGAGAAATGAAAAGGGAGAATTTTGCAGTGAGCACTCTTCTAGATATATTTATTCCTGGATCTCTCTCTTCTCCACTCAGTCATACTGCAACATATTGCGCACTGCTCTAACTTGGAACAAGCACTAACCTCAAAATTCAATTTGGAAAATCTTAAAAATAGACTGAACATATCATGACAAATCAAACATTTTGAAATAACACTGTTGGCAAGGTGGATTTTACTTAAAATTGAAAATGTTAACGTTTTGCAAGAAGGTGAATTATTTTTCTTGGCAGATATATTTTAAAGATCATTGAAAGGAAATACTGAATAACAGAAGTTTCTAAAGTTAAATCAGTTCTCCTAAAGGATACAAAACATCAAAGAGAAATGACAACAACATATATATCATTTTATGTGACAAAAACAACTTTATCTGAATATTTCTTAGCAATGAAGCAATAGAAATCTTACTCAATAGTCTAAGACATAAAATTATAGAATATAAGAATATAATAATTTCAGTCTTACAATTAGATTTGAAATGTCAGCTCCCAGTTTGGCAAAACCAAAATTTCCTCAAAAATTGGGAGTTTCCAGACACCTCCACTTTACATTGCTGAAAGTGAACACATAACAGTCCCTGAAAATAGCAAGGCATTTGCTCCAGGGGAAAAAAAAATTACCATAATTTTTGGGCTCAGAATCTGCAATACAAGTGCCTAGAGGCATTAAATCCAATTACATAGATTCAATCCATAGCCATGTATTCATTCAACCAGCAAATGTTTATTAAGTACAGGCTCTCTGTACTGGTTGGAGAGCTTACAAAGATACATATTAAAGGTTAGCCCCTGGTCTCTGGAATTTTAAATTCCATCTTAGCTTCTGTATGTGCAGTGTGCATTCATGTATGTGTGCATAAGTTTATATGTGTGTGTTAGTGTTTATAAGAACCTCCAATAGTGAATACTTGGCAAATCTAAAATTTCAAAAGCATGTACATGTTAAACTACAGATAAATCTTTACAAAAACTTTTCTTTTTAATTTTATGTATAGGAAATACACGAAATGGATTGAGTCATGTAGTAATGGAAGTTGAAGGAATCATACTTTCTGATTTGCTATAGTCTGGGTTATATTTTTTAAAGGATGTTAAAAGAGCAGTTGCATGCTGTGGTGTTCCTTGTTTGCATCTGTTCTGATATATGAAAGCAGTTTCCATATTTCATCATAAATTGATAAACATGGCACAAACCTGATAGAGCTTATGGAGTTTTCTTGCATTATTAAAAACAACTCAGTGTCATCAGTGGATATTTTCCAATGAGCAAAGAAGACTGAAGGAAAGAACATTACATATGTTGTGCCTCCTCAAAGAAAGGGGAAAATGGAGTCAAAACCTTGGTAATACAATACCACCATTATGATATATGCTTGTGTTTTTCAATAACATCATCTATCCAAAATTTTGAAGTTTACTTTCAAATATCACAATATGAATCTTTATAAAATATACTACAATTTGAGGGAGAAAGAATGTTCAATCAGTCTGCAAAAGTTTAGAAGTGCAAGGTCCTCCAAAGGTCCATGGGTTTAAAGCCTGGTTCCCAGTGTGGTGTCCCAGGGAAGTGATGGAATATTTACAGGGTGTTGCTTAGTTAAAGTTCTTAGGTCACTAGGCTCCTGCCCTCATAAAGGACTGAAGGACCCCCAATTCCTCCCCCTTTTTGCTCCTTGGCTCACAATATAAATATAAGTTTTATTCTACCATGTGCTCCCCACTATTGCCATCTGAAACACCCACTAAAGGTCCACAGCAGTGAGTCTGTGTCATTCTTTGACTGAAAGCTCTAAAACCATCACCTAAAATAAATATTCTCTGTTTATAAGCTAATTACCCCAGGTGTTTTGTTACAGTGACAGAAAGCTAACACAGCCTACAACATATAATATTCTGTTTTTATAAAACTGACCATGTTAAGAAGCACTTTCTATTGTGTTATTTAGCACAACTCCGGGCTTTCATTTCAAATGAAACTGCTTCAGAAATTCTGGTTTTTTCCAATTCACTTCTGAAGATTCATGTTAGAGCTTTGTGGTAAAGGTATTTTTTTCTTTTTTTACTTTCTCTGTGATTGTTATTTACAACCATGAGAGACAACTTAATTCTGAAAACATTTTCCCAAGTGACTGAAATATAGTTGATAATAAGATAAACTAAGTTAATAGTTTTAGTTTTCTAGTTAATAGTTTTCTCTGAAATCACACATATAACTAAACCAGAAATAAAAATAAATTAAGACAACCATTCTGTGAGGCCACACAATCTCTTTCTGCCTTTGGCCTTGACAATGATCAAAAATAAAGAATAATTCTCCAGGCAAATAGAACCACATGTGAGAGATTGATTTGTGAGTGATCGAATAAGTAATCTATGCTATTCCTAATGGAATTTTGTTGGAATGTTTCCCTAGTTAAATAAGTGTAATTATGAGGAAGAGAGCTAATGGAAGAACAGTTCACACTGAAACAACCATATGAGCTAACAAGTAAGCCTGTCAATCTTCGCGAATTCTGAGAGAAGACGTACAAGTCCAGATCAGAGAGGCAGAAGTATCAGCATGGTTTTGCCTATTCCCCAAGCCCCAGACCCCATACAGTGATCCAGAAGACAAAGTGGAGTTTGCATGTACAGTAATATATGGTACCAATTAGAGAAGAACCTGAGTTTATGAAATCCACTACTTTGACAGCATGCAGTAAGCAAGCCTCTGCTCTGCCCACTGGAGGGCCAAGTATAGCTCAGGACTTCACGATGCATCCCTGGGGCACACTGCCACACTTTCCAGACCTACAGTTGGGGCCTTGTCATTTTACACATTTAGGAATACAAGTCAAAGCACAAGGAGATTACTGCCTCCAGTGTATTTGAAAATTGCTGTGTATGTATGCAAGGATGGGAAATCATGTGCTCAGAACTAGAAATATAAAGGCAGTTAAAAGACAAACCACCCACTTCTACATCTACTTTGCCTCCTGAGGAGGTCACACAAGGATAGGGTACCTCATTTGCTTTGCTGATTCATGTCATCTCAGGGCCTACTCTAAAATCTGGCCCATTGTGAGACTTTTAATACAACTTTTTTGAATGAATACAAAAATTCTGTTTGCTGGTGCACTTGACACATTCTTTGGGTATTCTACAGATCAACCACTTGATTACTTGGTATTTTCTGTCTGAATCACCATCTTTGGATGTAACAAAAGTTGGCTTGTTTTTGTAGTCTAATACCAATGGCTTTCTAGTCTCTGCTTTGATGCTGTGGCTCCCGAATCCTTACATGAACTCTCTTACCCTTTTTCTACCTCAGAGCTTTTATGCCACCAGCCTATTTCTACTGTCCATAGTCATACAGCTTTACCTCATATTTTGCCAGTTCTGACACTTACCTGTATTAGTTAAAAGGCTGAGTTTCTGTGTCAGAGTGTCTAGTTTTATCCTAGCCATCCACTATCTGTGTGAACTCAGACAGGCTTTGTGACCTCTCCTGGACTCACATTCCTCAAATGACAATAACAGGATCCAGCTCACAGGGACTGACTGAGGTAAAGCACAGGCAATCAATCTGCAGAACAGGCTAGACAGAAGCATCCAGCAAATAAACTAATTTTTTAAGACACTAAAGCCTCCCAATATCAATACTGGAGTTTCCTTCTTCCTCTCTCCCAGACCAAACTGTGGGCATACACATTAGCTTTTCAGTCACTTTCAGAAATAAAGTCATAAGTCGTTCTTACATATGTTAAGCTACTAAAACTTGAATCTCCATCAGTTAAAATTCTAACACTTCCCTAACTCAACATAGCTAACAAACTGCATTGACCTGTGGTGGAGTGGGGTTTCTCTGTTTTTCCTGGTGTTATTCCCTTCCTTCTCCAATTTTTATCCTCTGGCCACTAAATAATTTCTGGATCCAGAAACTAGAGGAAGGGAGTAGGACTATGAGGACAAGATCAAAGTCCTAACATAACTACAATCCTGAAATCTAAATGTTGGTGATGCCTTAAATTCTTCCCCCAATTATTCAAAGATCACATTCTCTCCTTGCTGGAATCTTCTCTATGCTTCTTGTTGAAGGGGCAAAGCTGCCCTGACAGATCACTCAGATCCCTCTCACAATTCCTACTGTACATTTCATATGCCTTCTTTCTACTAGGGTCGACATAACATTGAAGGTGTACGGATTTTAAAATACATGCCATCTTAATGAGAACTAATCCCAAGACAACAACAAAAATAGCAACAACAAATCTTGTCATGTAAAAGCAGCATACCTATATCGTATGGAAATCTACACATCATAATCATGTGCAAAATATTTTTTAATGCAAGAGCAAACTTCTTCAAAGTATTTACCCTCACTGCAAAACTACAGTGAGAAATTAGAGACAAGCAACATAGTTAAACGTTCCTGCTTCCATCATCCTATCATCCTACCTCACTTGTGAGCCTCGGAGCAATTTCAGAGTGTCAGATTCAGGACAAGTATGTAAGAGGAAAAATGAAAGCAAGTGGAGGAAATAATTGAAGTTCATGCAACAACATAATTAGAGAATCATCACAAGTGTCAGAAGAGGGTACAATTTATTTGGCATCTGCTATTATACCTCCCTAGTAATTTGGCTTTTAGAGTAAGATTTACTAAAGTTTAAACTTTGATATATTCATCACTGAATTACCTGTGATGGAAAAATAGATATTCTAGGATACCTTTTTCTTACCTGTGTTACTTTGATTCATTAGGTCAACCTGCTTGAAAGCTGTGCTATTTTTTAGACTTTTGTGAAACTGGTATCTGATATTTATCTTTTTATCTGTCATGAGAAAGAGCAAAGATCATACTCCCCAATGACAGTGGCATTTATGAGACATCAGATCAGTTGCCTTCTCTTTTTCCTACAGTTAATTATAACTACTGCCTATTATTAGTAACACTTGATGGAGATGATTTCTATGTGTTTCTCAAACATTATAGTATTACTAATGTTCCCATTAGAGATTTATAACATTCATACTTATGACATATTCTTTCATTTTTTCCTTTACACTCTCTGTTGCAAATCCTTCTTATCCCCATCATATTCTCTTTAAGTTCTCTTCTTCTATTTATATTTGATCATCCAAAGCTTTTCTTATTTGAATGATTTATTTAAAACATTGCTAATTTCCTTACTGAATATCAATGAATATTTTTAGACTCTGTGATAATTTAGAATACTTAGTAAAAATGGGTGTGTGTTTATGTGTGTACACCTAATATAAGGACAGAGAATAAAGGAAATTATCTTAATTTCCCTATATCCACTGTGGACTATCTTTTTGTTTTACCAGGAAGAATCTATTGTTATTAACCTAATAATATGTAATATTTGAATAGTGTTTTTGTATCTCAAGACACTTGTGAATGCAATATCCCAGTAATTGTAGTTGGCATCTACCTCTATGCTGTGAAGTATATCAAGGGCACAATATATAGAATTTCCAAAAAAGTGATTTCAGTTCTCAAACTCCCTTTGCTCCTCTAGTTCCTAATAAATCCTTCCTTAAAGCAACCTTGCACAATTCACATTCTTCGACAAAGCAAATACTCTCAGCGTTTTTCTCATTTAAAAACCCCAAGATATTCCAACAAACAAAGTAAATTCAAAGAAATAGTGGGTTTAATTTCCCCTGTGACCATTCTCTTTCTACTTGAAGTTTAGCCTGATTGCTATTAGACCCTAGTTATGTGGTAACTTCTGGACTTGTTGGTTTAAAAGAAATCTAATACTCAAAGATCCTTGTGCTTTATCTCCTTGCAATATTACACAGCTAAGAAAAATATCAGCTACACAATCTCTGTACCTTCAACACAAATAAAAAATTATAGTTATCAATACAACATAGGAAACTATAATAAAAAAAAATGTGCATACTAGCAAATTCTCAACAATCTGATACAGATTTCTCAAATTCTGAAACTGAACTCTAGAAGAAGAGTCATAAAAAAGTTATTTTCTTGGAACTCCCATAGACCCAACAGTTTGGCCCTACCCTGCTCAGCAAATGGCAAATTTGGGGTAGACCTTTTCTCCAGCAAATTTTCATTTCTTCATGCAGCACACTGACTCACTTCTTTAAAATTATCTTTCAAATATTGTCCACTAGCCATTCACACATCTCAGTTGAAAAAACACCTCAAAATCACTGATATCTTTCCATCCTTCGTAAAAACTACAGCAATATTAATAGCAGAAAACAAGTATAATTAAAATTAATATTTTAAAGAACAGAAAGAATGCATGTTCATAAAAATGATATCTTATAATGAGCATTACTAACCATTTCATTTTTTTCCATCAATGTTGACTTCAAAGACTACTTTTGTTAGTAAACAGCAAGTTTCAAAGTAATAAGTGAGAATGTTAAAGATTAATTTAGACACAGATAAACTATCGAGCAAATTGTTTCCTCGAAAAGAGAGAAATGTATGCATTTTATGACAATAACAGGCACTGAATTTCTTAATTTTACAAATTAAAGTTGTGGGTGTTGATGAATGCATGTCTTTATGAACACATTTCTCTCTGTCCAGTATTTTTTTGACTAACACAAGTATATGTTAGACTGTATTACAAAGAAAGGGAGATAGTTGTCATAAAAAAAAGTACAAAATCTCAATTAGTTGGAGGGCACCAGGGAATGATACCTAGAATACTTACGATGACTAGCAAAGGACATACAGGTTTTCAAAAAGCAGAACTGGAAGGATCTGGAGAGGGGAAATCATGAGAAAAAATATTTAAGTGCAAAAGAACAGGGCAGGTTCAGGAACCTGAGCAGGACAGGATGATTCACGAATAAGGAATGCTAACTGATGGCTTCATCATGTAATAATGAGTACTTGTGAGAACTAGATTTCAGAAAGTTTGAGAAAACAGAAAAAATAATCAGAGGGGGAAATAAGTGCCTTTGCTACGCCTGGAGAAAATTCAACCTTTGCTCCTGGTCGCCTAAGGTTTAAGCAATGCCCAAGGTTACTGTGAGCAGGGGAAAAGACACACAAGTTTGAGTCAATCCTTAGTGCTGAGTAATTTCATACAGCTATACTGAAATTTTGCTAAAGGTTTTATTCAAAAGGAAGAGAAAAGGGATATCAAAAAAAATTAAAATCAAAATTTTCAAAAGAATGCTAGGAGAAAATTCATTAGTGAATGGTGGAGTTGCAAGAACAATGAGAGAAAGACACTCCAGGCAGAAGTAAAATATAATAGAAGAGTCTTGATATGTACATCTGCATATCTGTGGTGCCAAAGACAATGGTATTTTATGGTACAAGTACTATAAAAAAGAAATCACTGAAAATATAAAATGAGTAGTGGTTCCTTATATAAGTGGTCTCCAATAACCAGTTATTAATTATATAGGTTTGATAAATAATATCATTTAGCCTGAAAAACATTTTTCAGAAATAAGTAAAACATCTATACATTTTAGTATTTGTTTTTCCAGGAAATGCTTCAATGACTCCTTGGTTTCCAGGGATTAAAAAAAAGTTTTTATAATTTTCTTCCTATAGCTCTCAAAGTAAAGGGATGAAAAAGCCATTAGAAATCAATTGAAGTAAAAGTAGATGGAAAACTAAGTTTTTCTAACTTGTGGTTATTTCAGTTCTAAATAAAAAAAGCAATCAAAACCCTGTTTTAAAAGTTTTCAACAGCTGTGGAATCCTTTACAATAGTCTTAGCCTGAAATAGTGGATATGATCAATACATTTCTGTATGAGATGATGTTGATTTCATAATAGTAGTCCTAAAAGACAGACAGATTTCAAGATGAAAATATTGAAAAAAGATGATGATATTTCATATTTCAGACTTTCTCCAGTCATTTAGTCACAAGTCTGAAATTCATTTGCTACCAAAATGACCATTATGGGCTGAACTGTGTCTCCAAACTCCCATATAAACATTTATATGTTGAAGCCTTATCTCTGGGTACATTATGATATAATTGAATTTGGAGATAGGATAATTGAATAATTAATGAAGTTAAAATGATGTTTATGGTAGGCTATACTCCAATTTGACTGGTATCCTCACAGGTAGAGAAAATTTAAGTGTGTAAATACCTAGGATATGTACGCACAGAGGAAAGATCACATGCGGACACATCAAGAAGGTGCTCATCTGAATGCTAAGGTGAGATGTCTCAGAAGAAATCAAACCTGCCAAACCTTAATGTGGGACTGGACCCTCCTCAATGTGAGAAATGAGTTTCTGTTATTTAAGTCACTCAAGTCTTCGAGTGCCATATATACTTGCATTTTACAAAAATGATACATTTTACTTAGTCATCATATATTCTCAATAAGTGACCAGTTCATAGCAGCCACATTTGGAAAGAGTGTTTCACTTACATAATGCCACCAGTTCTTATCTGCTCTTTAGCACTTTTTCACTACGGTTCAGTAAAGCCCTCCTCCTCCTTTTCTTCTTCTTCCTCCCCATCACTACCATCATCATCACAACGAAAATGTTTTATTGAACACATAGTATGTTGTAGGCTTGGTTCTAAATTTTTCATTAAATTATTTAATTTTCGCAATGATTCTACTGGGTAGGTACTATTTCTGTGCTTTACCAACAGGGAAACAGACATAGGAAGTTAAGTAACTTGCTCAAAATTACACAGCTAGAATTACAAATTCACTGGGGACAGTTCAAGTGCATTGTAAGGACACAGCGTGTATAAAACTTAAACTGAGCATTTTTGAAACACAGAGCAATGCAAATAAGTACTATTGAGTTTCTTGTATAGAGGAGGTAAAAAACATCATTTTTAGGTAAAAAAGTAGAGTATGAGGTCACCTGGGTTCAAATTTGACTGTAGAACTTAGAAACTGTGTCACTTTGGGCAAGTTATTAAATTTCTCTATGCTTTCATAACTCTTTTATACAAAGAAATACACATAATGCCTCAGTCATACAGATTTCATGAGTATTTAATAATTTAACATTTACAAAGCAGTTAAAATGTGATTTGGACATATTCTTTTTCATTCATGTTTTTTAAAAGGGCACGGAAGTATAATTTTGTGGTTAATCTTGGTTGTTGTCAGTGGCAGGAAAAACAGGCACCAGGGAACTCTCCTTTCACATCATATGAAAGCATGCTTCCCTGTTTCCTTGTCTCTTTCATTCTAAGAGAAATGAAGAATCTGACAAATAAGGTATATATCTGTGAACCTCATTAAAACTCATTTTAAAAAAACGGAATCATGCAAAATTCACTGGGGATGCAGATAAAATCCTGTAGTATCCTTGACTATTCCAACACTATTAAAATACAGTGCACATTTTATTGTCCCAGTGTCTCCTCTGGATATTTCTTTACCAAAACATACTAAAAGTACTCTTCATGGTTTAAATGCAAACCTCTTCATCAAAAAAGACACATGGAATTTCGTCTGATTTTAACATTAACCTCTATTCTATTATATTGTTACACACCCTAGTAAACTGAAAAGAAAATGAAATAGGGTCAGGATTGTCTGTGCTATGATGTGAATATAACACCATGAGACAATCATGTCTCTCTTCTAATTTTTTTCAACAAGGAAGTTGTAAGGGATCATTTTATTAGTTTTCACACATGGCACCAGACAGGCAAATGGGGACCCAGTTTTATAAGTAGATATCTTACTATGTCATTTTACCTCATTCTAATCTATCAAATGCATGTTGAATGTACAAATGTGCTTGCAAGTATATGTATGTATGTGTATGTGCACATGAGTGCACATGTTATTCATATACTATGTTTCATAAGAGTTTAAAATGAATGACTCATCTATGTGCAACCATGTTTAAGTAAACCATTATCATTAACATTTATTTAACACTTACTATGGGCCATCACTGTTCTGAGCAACATAAATCTGTTAATTCATTTTATCATTTCAACATCCCAATGAAAAAGGCACTATATCATTCCCATTCTGCACATAAGGAAACTGAGGCATAGATAGGATGAGGAAAGAAACCAGAATTACATGGCTATAAAGTAGGAAAACCTCTTCCTCTTAATCATTAGTATTTTTTTTATACTATCCAAAACCACTGGGTTCATGAGCAAGATGAAGCACCTAAAATATTCCAAATTTAGCAACAGTTTATATACTTAAATATTATTGACAGGCAAAATAATCACAAGACCATATTAAAAGGCACAAAGAATTATTTACCAACTTAAATGAGCACATTTATCAGCATTCAAAGCCACTGAACATTATGCCCAACAGTAAAGAGCAATTCACTGCCTGTTAGAATGATTTATTTAAGTACTGAAAAAATAAAATATAATCCATTAAGCTTCTTCTGAGTTGCTAATAAGTGTAAGGTAAGCATAGCAGGAGAAATAACAAATCTAAGATGTACGCTAGATTTACATCATAATTTCCATATGCATTAGCTATAGATATTGCAAATAAATTGTTAAGTGGTTAAGGAGAGCAAGAAATATCCAAATATTTTTCATTTAATATCACTTTTAATTACTATATCATAAGTAGCAATAAACAAGCCAATCAGAAGACAAGATCATGCATGCTATTAAATTCTGCTATCATGGAAGCAATTAAAATGCACATAATTTAAGTACTAATTCAAAACAGACAACTCCTGGCTAATTCTGGCATTTATACATTTGTTTCATCATGTGATGCTTTTTTTTTCCCTAAGCCTATCAACAATAGACTAAAATTCAAAGGTAAGAAGAGATTTTTTATTATTGTTTTTTATTTTTTGGAAGGGTTGTAGATAATGTCTTGGCATCAATGTATTACTTGTAATCTTCCTGTAAATAATTTTTCAAAAGTTGGCTCATTTAAAGTCATGAAAAGATGAATTCAAGTTCTAGAGTTGAATTACTTCTTATTATAACTGTAAAAAATCACTACAACTTTTGTGGACTAAAATAAACATATTAATTTACAATTCTGTAAATCAGAAATTTTCCATGGGTTTTATAGTTAAAAATCAACTTGTTAGCAGGGCTATACTTCTTTCTGCAGGTTCTAGGGAACAATCCAATTCTTGGCTTTTCACCTTCTAAACACTGCCTTCATTCCTGTTCACAAAATATCCATCTTCACAATCAGCAATGGTCAGTTGTCCTTCTCATGTCTCATTAGGCTAACAATGATTCATTTGCCTTTCTCTTCCATATTTAAGAACCACTGTGATCACACTGAACTTCTCACTTCACACTTAATTCAGGATGATCTCCCTATTTTAAGAGTAGCTGCTTAACAACCTTAAATACACCCACTTCTTTGATTCCTCTTGGCCACATAGTATAACATATTTAGAGGTTATGGGAATAGTATGTGCGTATCTTTTGAGGGCATGCTTTATTCTGCCCACTACAAGAGACTATTCTTTCTTTGTTGTTCAGAAATTACTCAACAAAATCCTTTGTTCAAGGGGGAAAAAAAGAAAACCTGAGGGATAGTTTCTAAATACATGTGTATAATACACACATAACATATATATTATCTATGTATCAACAAGAAAACCACAACCACAAACATTCTGTACCTTCTATATGAGAGAGTGCAAGCCAAATTCAGGTGCCCCTCACTGGGCCCGTATGCCCCTCTCCATCTAACCCACTGAATTTTCCTTCCCCCATCCTCACTAATAGTGCCTTGTCCTGAACCTCATGCATTTTTTATTTTTGGCCTGGATTATTTCTACTGAGTGTTAGTTATCAGTCTTCCCCTCTTATAACATCCTTTATACTGCTGATTGAGCTCATTATCTATGAATTTTATTATGTGCCCTTTGCTTAAAATTCTTGCATGGTTGTGCATCACTTATGATAAACAAGTCAGTCAAGAAAGGTGCCCATCTCAGTATCTAGAGGTCAGATCACCTGAAACACATAATCTTCTCCCTTACAGTGTGTGCATACACAATGCATGTACATGCATACACGCTAACTAACATATACTCATCTCTAATCCATATTGACATACTTATTGCATCCAGGATATGCCAGACTATCTCCTGCCCTTATGCCGTTAGCTCTTTGTTGAAATGCCTCTTTTATGTCCCTCAAAATCTATGTAATCTAGTTCAAATATTTCCTCATGATTAAATTCTCTCCTGACCTTTCCAAGGTAGGCTATTTCCTTGTCTGTATTCCCAAAGAATATGAAATACCACTCTATTATATGGTTTATTATATTGTTTTCAATATATGCTTTTACATCTCTTTCTTCCCCTCACTTCTCATGAACACATAGACACCTCTCCTTTCTTCTCTTCCTTTCTGACTGGGATTTGATCCCTTCAAGGTCAGGCTCTGTGCAATCACCATCTTTGAATGTATTCAATATGTAACTGGAGCTTATTGACATTTAAAAATATTTGTGAAATAAAATAAATTAGTATGTAGAAAATTGACTTCTTCCTTACAAGGGAATAGTACCAATGGAGGTATATTTTGAAGCTATAGAAAATAAAGTTCTAAAACTATATTATAATCCTAAACTAGAAGAACAGATAGAAGAGTCATACTCTTTGGAAGAGTCAAAATCTTTGGAGATGTCCTAACCAGTGCACTCATCAAATATTACAGTCATGATGTCAACCCTGGCCTAAGAACTGGCCTAAGAAATCAAGTGTTTTAGCTAATTGTCTAGCTAGTGGGAATTTTCAGGTTGGAGAAGCAAGTACCCTAAGAAGCTTCAGGTTACAAGTGCCGTCTCATGTAGTCTCCTTTTCTTAATAATTCCTTTGCACGGGGTCTTCAGATACCTCTTCTGTGCTAAAGATCACTAAAAGCCATAAGAGTTATACTTCTCAGGGAATTCTACACTCAATAAATCTCCAAACTATACAATGCTGTGAATGCTAGAGGTCATTTTCCTCGTACCATACAAGGATAAAAAAATAATTATCTGACACGTTTAATCATGTGACACCTCACTGACAGGTACATTATCATCTCTCCTTTGCATGGGGTGTAGCTAAATTTTAGGGCCTTACACTAACCTCTTGGTACTAAGGGCACAAATTTATAGCCCTCTCTAGTAACTAAACCAGTGCCAAAAACTATTAGCCTTTCTACTTTCCCATAAGCCTGAGGGAAAAAAAGCATTTAAAGGATTAATCTCTCTCTGTCCAAAGGAAAGGAAGAGAAGGGAGAATATTCCCAATCTCCACTATAATTCCATAGAGATATTATTGCTCTCCAAAGAAGGGATACACAAACACTTTAATAAGATTAAATAAATCAATAAAAACAATTAAATAAAAAACTATCTCAGCTCCTAAAGCTATTGCTTTGTTTACATGGTGCTTAATTATTGTAAGGGAAAACTATCCATGTCTGACTTTATTACAAATCCTACTATGAGGTAATAAGGTAAATAAGCTTAATGACTTCAGTCATTCAAACATTTCCTGCCAGGAGTGATGGTCCAGGCATATAATTCCAGTGTCTGGGAGGCTGAGACAGGAGGGTTGCAAGTTCAAGACCAGCCTCAGCATCTTAAGAGAGGCCCTAAGCAACTTAGTGAGACCCTGTCTCAAAATAAAATTTAAAAAAGGCTGGGGACGTAGCCCAGTGGTTAAGCACCCCTGGATTCAATCCTTGTTTTATGAAAAACTCCAAAAAACAAAAAACAAACACTTCCTGACTGACATTGCAGAAAATATTTCCCGTCCTAGAGATTTCAGACACCTAGAAATTAGACAAAAATTAAAAAAGGTAAAATCGATCAGTTATTCTTCAAAGAATTTTAAAGAACAATTTGATTTGTTTTGCTTTGATCTTTAAATACCTCATATCACTAAGTAATTTTGGTAAGAATAAGTTAATAAGGGAAAATAACTGATCATTAATCCTCTTTTAATAAAAGAACAAGATTTTTAAATGTTTTTAATATGAATTCTATCGGTGAGGGTATAAATAAGTCTGATCATGAAAACCTGAAGCAATCACTGGCATTTGAATAACCAAATAACCTTATAAAGGAGACATAAGGATTCTTCAATAAAGATTTAAAAGATAGCATAACATCATAGGCATCATACACAGTACCTTTCCTTTATGATTTCTGATTGTCTTTATTTGTGAGGAAAATTAAGACAGAATAAACTAATTAACAAACTAGGAATATCTACCACATGGCATGGCAGGACACAATGATTGTGGAAAAAATAGTCACTAAGTTTTCAGTTGGTTGCCATTAAAGCTCTACCTTAGGGCTGGATTTGTAGCTCAGAGCTAGAGCTCTTGACTGACACCTGTAAGGCACTAGGTTCAATTCTCGGCACCATATAAGGAAAAAAGAAAAGAAAAAAATAAAATAAAATAAAATTAAAGCTCCACCTTAAAGTTCCATATTTATGGTAATGTTTCATTGCTTAGTAGCTGCCATAAAGCCTATCTTCTGTTCTCATTTGCTACCCAAGTCTACAAATTAAATCAGAACAACGGACTCAAAGTTGAAAAATTCAGCAAGTGTATGCAAAAAATAAATAAATAAATAAATATCCTTTAGACCTTTGTAAAAACACTAGTTTTTTAAAAAGTAAAATTAATGTTATAAACCCCCAAGATTCCATATATTTAAAACAGAATATGTCAACAGTGGGAGTGAAGGAAAGGATCCTGCTATGATTCAACTAATATTACCACTTTCAATATCCCACATCACACAGAGATATAAAAACGTATCATTTCACTTGTAAAAAATGAGACAGGGTAAAGAGGTGAAATAGAAATAAAAGATAAATAGAACTTGTCAAAGTGACAGAAAGTAAAGAAGACAAGTTATGAATTTCACAGGATTGTTGATGGTTGTATGGTTTACACTGGGTCAGTAATTTTTGACAGCAGACAAAATCTGGACTAAACCAAGAAATGCACAAGGGTTCATTAGACAAGGAAAATCTAAAATAACATTTGCTTAATATAGAGATACACACACAGATGCAGATTCATGCAACCAACACCACCACACATACCACCATTCACAAAGTCAAGGAATAGGATATAACCAGAGGAAAATAACAAGTTATTGCATTGCATTTCCATCCACATATTCACAGTGGAAACTGAAAAGATCCTAGTTACATGTAACATTTTGATATATGTACATTATGTATGTACTGGCAGGCTGGATTTCCAATTTTGATCCTTGAGACAAGTTTAGCATGATCCAACTGAATGTTTCTGATTGATGACTCTGTGTGTGTGTGTGTGTGTGTGTGTGTGTGTGTGCACAAGAGAAAGAGAAAAGTGATGAAAGAAACTTCAGGAAAAAATTAAGTATTACAAGATTACCTTGGAACATCTAGAATCTGAATGAATGGTATATGTGATGGCATTTTAAAATAGAACATTAAAATATAATTCCCTTCTTTTCATATTCCTTTTTGTTTATAAAATAATTTTTTCCTATTAGTTATCAGTGAATTGCTAATAAACCTGAAAATACAAGATCAGAGATGATAAAATTTCAATTATTTTATGGAACATTGTTAAATGTCTAGTACTATAAGATTTTTTCTGGATTACCATCATATAAGCATAGTAATTTGTTAAACTGTAGTTATACATCTTTTTTCCAAAGCAGACAGGATATTAACTCAATATAATCATAAAAATAATTTTAAAATATTTTTCTGTCCTTACTGAATCTGGAGGTACTGCAATCAAAAGAATGTTTCTTACATTAGATATCAGATAATTTCAAGAATGGGAAATACTATTACTAAGTAATGTGGCTCAAAAATTACCATAGAATGGTTGAAATGCTCAGCTTTAAGAGAGGAAGAGCAGAGGCACAAAGAATCCCTTTTCTTGAATTTAAACATGTTTATAATCTGAAAAATAAAGATGCTTCTATGCACTGCAAAATAAATGGGAAAAAAATAAGGTGAGAATTTTGAAAGGGATTTTTGCTGCCTTATGTAATAAGGTGAGCTACCTCAACTTTCATTATATCTTGGTTTTGTTTTCTTTCCTTTTCTCCTCCCGCATCTCCCAAGGTTTCCTGGAGTAATGTTTTGTCTTTCCAACGTTTTATGCAATTACTTAAGCCTTAACAGAGAAGTTCTATAAACTTCCAAAAGGAAATGTACTGAATTCCCTTGGTTCTACAATGAATGCTACATACCCAGTGACGTTCATAAGAATGGATATGTGTTTCAAATTTTAGAAGCTATTTAATAAAATTGTCTTATTTGATTGTTTTTCATGTTGACTAAACCCCAAATACGTGTTGTATACTCAATCTTTTACTTGCTAGCAGTCTGTGACATTTAGGAAAGGAAATAAAATTAAGAAATGTATATATTAAAGAAATATCCAACACAAAAATATAGATGCTTAACTCTGTGAAGCAAACAGAACAGTAATACAGATACTGACATGAATAACAAAGATGAGTGGTTTTTCAAAAACTTCTGGAAACTACTGGCTCCTAGACAGAAAAATAAAGTAAACTACTCAAGATTCTTTGAAATGATTTTTAAAATTTTTATTCAACTGAAAATGTACATGATTTACTATTTTCTGTGGTATTCACTAAATTTTATGAAAACAGACAATTATTTTGTCTTGAAAGGAAAGTTAACAAAAAAAAATTCAGTGGGAAAAATTAAAAAGAATAGCCACAGGACTTTATCAGAATTTTAAATATAAAAAGTGCTTATTATCATTATAAAATCTTAAAATATGACATTCCTAAGAGACTAATTATGATTTAAAAGAAAAACTAAATTTGCCTTTTCTCCTTTTCTAACATTTTTTACATTTTAAGATTTTTCCATGTATAACAGAATTGCTTCCACACATTACTTAAATAAAACTGATAATTGTAAGGGATATGATTGTTTTCCATCAAATGGAATGACAGAGGGCTCATCTGATGTAACAATTTCATCAATATTTGCTCCCTTATTACTGAAATTAAGTCTTTGAATCAATGAAAACATTTTATTCTTCTAAAGGCTGCAATATTTTTTAATTATAAATTTAAAAAATTAAATCTTAGGATAAGCCGAAGATATTGTAAGAAATGGCATCAGTCAGTTCTGAGTATAAACCATGCCAGCCAGGTGCGGTGGCTCAAGCATGTAATCCCAGCACTTAGGGAGGCTGAGACAGGAGAATCACGAGTTCAAAGCCAGCCTCAGCAATGGTGAGGCACTAAGCAACTCAGTGAGACCCTGTCTCTACATAAAAAAATCACAAAATAGGGCTGGGGATGTAGCTCAATGGTTGAGTGCCCCTGAGTTCAATCTCCAGTACCAAAAAAAAAAAAAACACCACCATGCCAATCACCTATCTTTCTTTGAATATTTTCATTATAGGGCTATAATAAATATTGCAATGTATACAAATACTTTCTGTAATATGCTAAATTTATCCTTGCAACCATAAATTACTATGTTAAAACACCAAAGCAATTCAAGGAATCAAGAGGTAAATGAATTTAGGCTTTTTTATCCAAATTCTATAAAACTCATCTTGGAGATGAAAATAAGCAGAATTTACAAGCATAGAAATTAATTTCTACTTGAGGGAACTAGTTCTACTCTACAAAATTTTCTTTAAATCATTTGTCATGGACTTGAGTTCTTCCTTTTTGAGTATATATATCATTTCAAAAATTACGTGCTGGAAGCACACCATGACTACCAAATGATAGTCAATCTACTTTGAAGTTATTAAAATATTAAAGTATTACTGAATTAACATTTAAAACTTAAAATAGAAGTTCAGTATCTATCTCTGGTCAACTTAAAATGTCAAAAACTACATTTGAAGTTCTTCTTTGCCATTCACTGGGATGCCTTAAATGGAAATATAATTTATGATAAAAGGATAGAATTAAAAAATAGCACTCCAGGCAATTATGTACTGGTGGTATAAATAGTTGTATAGTAAGTATAAAAATAGTTGAAGACTAACAAATTTGTGTATAAAAAGTCATTCTCTGACAAAGTACTAAAGAAATTTAACATCTCATAATAACTACACAAATGTTTTACTAGATATAATTTACATATTAAGACATGCTGTCAAGTATGAATATTATACAATCAACTTAATAACCCTTCAAATTTTCTAAAAGTGCTTAATGAAAAATGTGCCACCCAAAGGGATATGTCTGAATAATTAAAAAAGCATTGAAATACAGAATGCTAGTGATATCAAAGTCGGAATAAAAATATATTAATTGAAACACTGCTTCACATGACTTTGGCTTAATGGTACTTAATGTGTTGAAAAGGAAGTAAATGTACCATGGATCTAAGCAAGACCAAAAAAAAAGTTGAAAATGAAGTTTGTCTCTGGATCATAAAACTTCTCCCTAAACTCTGCATACCCTCAATACTAACGTTGCCTTCAGTGTAGCCCTATTCCTATTTTCAGAATCACCCATTAATCATCTGGAAAATAGTCCATGCTCCAAAGATAGGTCATATTTCACCACCACCACATGTATGCGCATAATACACAAACAAACACACAATTCCTTTTTAAGTGTTAATCTCAGCAGGTTATCAAAAAGAAAGTAATGCCACTAGGAGCAGTGATGCATGCCTGTAATCCCAGCAGCTCGGGAGGCTGAGGTAGGAGGACTGCAAGTTCAAAGCCAGCCTCAGCAAAAGTGAGGCACTAAGCAACTCAGTGAAACCCTGTCTCTAAATATAATACGAAATAGGGATGGGGATTGCCTCAATCGTCCAGTGCCCCTAAATTCAATCCCCGGTACCCTGCCCTCCAAAAAAAAGAAAGAAAAGAAAGTAATGCCATGATGTGATGCTTAAGAGGAATATAATACATCAAGCAAAAAGGTGTTTTTCTGTTAAAATCAAAGACTAAATCATGAATTAATATTAATTAAAATTAATGTCAATAGTTAAAATATAATGTTTTTCTCTTATTAAATGTGCTGACTTTTCATTGAGGAACTATTTTTAAGTCCCCATTTAATATATGTTACTGCTTCTTATGTCCCCATTTAATTCATTTTACTAAAAATTAATTTTCACTGGGATTTACTATCCCATTTGTTAAGGTCTCATGTACTATATTTACATCACACATCAATAAACACTCAAATGATTTTGACAGAATAGGTAAATTTAAACTCAGAAATACTATTTTAATACAATACTGAGTTAATAAATTACTTTCTGAGGAAAAAATCATATTTGCAAATATATAACCTGAATTATTAAAACTCTGTGAATTTTAGACATTGAGATGAGGGAAAGGCAGTAAGCCAGGAAAAGATTGTTCCTGCCATTGCTAATCAGGTTTATAACAAATGATGTCTGTAAACAGAAGTTCAAGGATAATTACTTAGGATTATTTCTGATATTCAGACAAATCTGATTTGAGTTAATATTTAAACTCAAAAAGTTTAGATATTCTTTTCATTTGCTAGAATACATTTTCATAATCATTAGTGTGGGGGAAAGTAACAAGAAAAATAAGTTTGAGATGACCATCCAGAATTGTTCTCTCAAAAATCATATTTCAAGAACAAAATCAACTGTCAAAAGTATATTGTATGTTGCTCATATTTCAACCATTCCAAATCCTGTGCTCTATTTTCAATACCCATGGATTGCACATTAAAATCTTCATATATTCCAGTGGTATGGGGCAAATTAAAAAATAAACTGAAAAAAGAAACCATTAGCCATAGTCGTTCTCAGTTTTTATCTCTTGCTCACTCTCTTTCTTCCTCCACAATGTACTATCCAAGGGAGAAAATAAATATAAGGAGATGGGGACAGGGGAATGAGACAGAGCCACTGAGTATAATATTCAGTGTAAAAAACATGAAAATATTTTTCCTCATTGAAAAATAATAATAAAAATATTTCTCATAATCTAGATTTTTCCCCAAATTCAAATGTTCATTACAGATGATTGTTAAAATGTCAATGTTGGGGATGTAGCTCAGTTGGCAGAATGTCTGCCTTGCATGCACAAGGCCCTGGGTTCAATCCCCAGCACTACAAAAAAAAAAAAAATTAAAATGTTAATGTCAATGTTGGTTTACAGTCTCACTCAAATCTTTTTCAGTATCAGTTTGCATATTTTCAGCATCTTGATACTAGTTCTTAATTTCATTCCTAGCTCCTTGTGAAGTTTCTCTGACTAACCCCAAACAAAAGCAAGAGGAATTTAAGAAAACATAGTGCTCCGATACTTGTTAAGCTCCCCCCTGAGAGCAGTTACCACTCTTGTGTTTCAGGGTCTGTGAACTATCTTGCATAGTGTGCTTTGCAAGTATCGATTCCATCCTCAAGACTTGAAGGAGTTCAACCTTTGATCCCAATCCAAGGTATGGTCCTACAACCAAGTGACAATATTATCTAGTACCTGAAGTCTACTTACCACGTGAACAGTGTTGAGCAGTTCCTTTTGCTTGGAACATTCTAATCGTGTTGAACATAGCTAGTATTACCTGTAATGGAGAATAGCTTGGCAAATGGTCTAAGGTCTGAGGGGCTCGACTTGTTGGAATGAACCTCCTCACAACTCTCATAGTTCCACTTTTCTACCTACCCACCATTATCTCTTCAACTGTCTTGTTCCAGACTCTGAACTTTCCTCCAGATCCCTACTTGCAGCAGTCATGTTAGCTTTGACCAGTATTGTCCCAGACTTAAAGAGCAATTCTCCAGTATTTGCATCTAAAGCTTTTATGATTAATTTTTATATTTAAATATTTGATATAGTTTCAATTTATCTTTCATGAAGTATAAATGCAAATTTACTTTCTTTTTCAGATATATTTTTTTACTGTTCCCAACATCATTCATGGAAAAGCCCTATCTTTTGTTGGGGAAAGAATCAATAAGTTTTTAAATTCCTTTTCTAGATATGATACTTTTAACAAGTAACTTTAAAAATTATCTTTAGACTTACTGTTTATGACAGGAAATTTAATATTTTTACTATCAAAAATTTATCACATAAATCAGATTCTGTTGGCACTTTCCAAATGTTGGTTTCAGTATTTTCCTATAAAAGAGGTGCAATCTAGAGGGTAGAGTACAGGATAACAAAACTGCTTCTGATAAACTAGTGAATGAAAATGACAAGATTTTAGTGGATCCTTATGATTCCTAACAAAACCCTAATTTACCAGCTCTCCAATGCTCCAAAACAACAACAACAAAAATAGCATTTTTGTAAATAATCTGCAGTTGAATAAAAAAAACCAGATGGAAGAATATTCATTTGAATCAGAAAATCATCAAAATGGCAATGACATAAATTGATCATTATACAATAATATATCCTTAAAACACTCTAGGCAAGAAAGAAGGGGGAAAGAATAAAATAGAGGAAAAAAATCCTTTTTCTCAAATACTTCAAACTGCTAAATATACTGCTTTCAGTTTCCAAGAGCTGTGCTGGAATAGAATTTAGGACTAGGAACATTTCCATCAACATGAATTCTACTCATCTTTCCAAGAAGTATCAGTGATACAAGTTCTGAACAAATTAGTTTGTTGCACAATATTTGGAATTTCAAAGAGGACTGTTCAGAGGGCAGATGAACTAAGGAGATGGTTGTGAGAATGCATGAGCATTATTTGCATATATAACATGTTTCTGACCTTATTGATTTTGTGTGTGTGTGGAAATAGATAAATAGATAGATGATAAATTGATAAATAGATAGATACATAGATACATAGATACATAGATAGATAGATAGACAGATAGATAGATAGATAGATAGATAGATAGATAGATAGATAGATAGATAGATAAAGGTGTTTACTACTGAAAACTGCAAAGTATTGAATTGCCTCTCAATGACACACTCATCTATTCAGTAAAGATTCCCAATTCATCCTGAAAAGTAATCTATCATTGTTGTCCTTTCCTAGTACTTGTAGAAGTTACAGAAAAAATCACTTGAAAGGTTTGGACTTATTACTGAAAATTTCCACATTAAAGCTACAAGTGGAGTAATAACAACAAAAAGTGAAATTGATTACTAGTTTCAAGATTCATAAAGCTTCTTTTCCACCTATTTCTGTAGAAATTCTTATAACCACAGAATTTTGGAGTTGGTATATGAAGCCCATTAAAAAAGAAAGAATGTCTCAGCAGTTAAATAGGATTTGGATTTTCTAAACTAAATCAATTAAACTTGGTGCAGTTACAATTTCATTTATAGAATCTGTGGCACTGCTGAGGGACGGTTACTGAAAAATCAAAAAGGTAAAGGATTTTAATATAAGGAAAAGAGATTAGTTAAGATCCATTTTAAATAACTTCTTGTAAGAGCCTTACCTACTATACCCAAGATATTAATATACTATAGATAGCTTCGTAATCCTCTGGTGGGTATAATGATAAGGTCTAATATCTAAAGATAACAGCTTAAGCCGGGCGTGGTGGCGCACGCCTGTAATCCCAGCACTTTGGGAGGCTGAGGCAGGAGAATTGTGAGTTCAAAGCCAGCATCAGTAATGGCGAAGTGCTAAGCAATTCAGTGAGACCCTGTCTCTAAATAAAACACAAAATAGGTTTGAGGATGTGGCTTAGTTGTCGAGTACCCCTGAGTTCAATCCCTGGTGCCAAAAAAAAAAAAAGATAACAGCTTAAGTTTTAGCATTAACAGTCTCAATGAGAATGAAAACTACAAATAACATGGATCATATTTATGTTAAAATTACTTCTATCTATTCTGAGTAGCCTAGAAATTTCTCTAAAATCAATGTAGTTTCTTTGAACATTGATTCAGCATTATGGCAAAAGAACTCTTACATGCATGCAGCCCTTATCATTCTTGAGTTTCTTACTATGTACTCTTTCACAAAGTATAATGAGATATCACATCATAAATATATATAGGCATAGATATAAATTAAACCTGTTAAATGCATTATAGAATGCACTGGAAAATAGCATCTACAAAAGAACATATTTAGAATGAAATGATTAAATTTGCTAGTGTAGAGGTTCTAAACTTTCTTGCTTCACACCGTTACCATCTCAGTAATTTTTTTCATTGTGTCCCTTGGCCAAAAAACATCTACTCACTCTAGTTATTAAGCAGTTAAATTCAAACAACCTCTAAATTGTATATGTACTTAACAACTTAACTTAGTAGTCATTTTTAAAAACAGTACACATAAGTAGAAGTAAATTAGCATTTTATTTCATTCTTAAATAACCACAATTAAAACTTACTAATTGCATATATGTTACTTACTAACAGTACATGTGTACCTGTTTGGTGGTGTACCATTTCTCACATCCTGGAATCATACTGAACATTACCACTCTCATTTTTTTATTCCACATTGATGTTTTCATGATACTTGCCTTTTAGCACAATAACAGTCAATATCTGCACAAAGATGTGATATCGTCAAAAGTAATAATGTATTCTAATGCTAAAACTGTGAGCAATCAGGAGCTAGTAGTTTGCAGCATGTATGGCAAATGTCATTGCATTTTCCTTGAATATTAAAAATATTCAACAGCAACCCATCCCTGACAAATACACTGGAGTATATTGGCACAAAGCTATGGAATTACAGGATCAATACCATCACAGTAGCAAAATTTGTGTTTGGACTCTGATGATTGCAAAGTTTCACTAGTCTCCAATATACTAATTTTATGTAGTCGAAGTAAGTTGAATGATAATCAAAGATCAATAGGTTTACAAAGGTATACAGAGTGTCATATGTAAGGCAGTGGTGTAGGTAATAGGAATAAGGTCGGGAATGAGGCAGAAAAAGTCATTTCCTTCCTGAACTTCACATTTCGGCAAAGAAATTAATGTAAAATGTACATATGTTCCTCAATTTAAAATAAAGTTACTTCTGGTAAACCAAAAATAAGTTGAAAACATCCTAGGATGAAAATGCATTTAATAGACCTAACTTGTCAACATTACAGCCTAGCAACACGATGTGCCCTAGGGTATCAGTTGTTTACCCTCATTATATACTGGTTAACTGGGAACTGCAACTTGGAGTTGCCTGGCATTGAAAGACAGTACCCTATTTCCTGGAAAAAGATCAAAATGCAAAATTCAAGGTATGTTTTCTACTGTACACCTATTGCTTTCACACAGTTATAAAATTTTAAAAAATCAAATAATTGTAAATTGGGGAACATCTGTATGTATAAATATTAATTATGTTATTTTATTGGTAATTATTGCCAGAAAGGAGATTAATGGTTTACTAAAACAGACTACCTTGAGAACGAATAAAAGGTGAAAGGAATCAAATTATTTTATGGGATGAAAGAATTCTTTCTTAATAAGGAAATAATAAATTCTAATTTTGTAGTTCTCAACCAAGAATGATGCCCCCTTCTCCAGTGGATATACAGCAAAAGTTGTTTTTGGTGCTATAACTGAGGAGGATAGATGCAACAAACACTGTATCAAGGAGAGGCTAGGGATCCTGCTAAATATCCTGAAACACAGCATATTTCATGAAAACCTTCCCGACAAGTTTTCTCATCCAAAATGTCAATAGTACCCAGATTGAGAAATGCTGTTCTAAAGCACAAGAGGACCTAAATAGAAAAAGGTTTGTATGTGGGTGTATGTTTGGAGTTAAGTAGATTCAGTGAACATTTGGGTCAAAGCAAACAGTGTGTGCAAAAACTTTTAAAAGTTGTGAGCATGGTACATCCAAAGAACTGAGATCGGGCCACTATGGATGGAGCCTGTGCAGGCAATTGCAATTATTATCAACATTTACTCAGGGAAGTTAGAAAAACATGTAATAAAGTGGTTCTGCCTAAATAGTTCTTAGAGCAAAAAGAATAATAACAACTATTATTTTAATTATTCAGGCAAATTCCAAGATACATATAATATTCAATATTGCCTTTTACTATGAAATATGACAATATAAAAAGCAAGTGATCTATGCAAAAGTCCACATCATCCTTAAATAGACATACCATGATTGTGTTGGCCACTAGGCAACTATATTGCCCTCTTTTGTGAAATTTCAAAGGTTGTTCAGCTATAACCTGTCAAACCAAAAACCTGAAGAGGAAATATCACCCATGAGCTTTTCTTATAAATGATTATCTTTGGTACTCTTCATGAAACAATTCCTTTGAGCTCAAAATACAACTGAGAAAGTTATTGTATTTTCCATGCTTAAGCAACTCAGTGATGTAGTAAGCCAAAATCAAACACTGATACCACAATTCAGAATAGAGATAATATTTCATGGTTTGAATGATAATATTGAATCATTCATATGCAATTCAAATATACTAGTAATATCCTATCTATAAGACAGAGGCTATTCTAAGTTCCATATAATCTTTAAAAATTAGTTCTCCAAACTTAGTTTTATTTTCATTTCTTTAGCAGGTACACAGCAAAAGAGAGAAAAATATTAGGGATGTTGTGTTTATTAAATATCAGTTTACACATACCAAGTTCAGAATTAAAGCTTTTAACTTTCTATATTCATCTGCACAAACATCTTCATATTTAAAGCAGAGAAACCTGAGATCATACAAGAAGTCACTTGCCCAGATTTGGCATATAGAAGATAGAAGCTAGAGCCAGGTTTAATTTCAGTTTCTCTCAGTATGTAACCTCCTACCTACCTCACTTCCTTTCAGAAGAAAGGATAAAAAGAAGAACATTCCCTCTTCTCTGCAATGGATCTTCTTCATCACAGACACTCGGGACGCCATAGTAGCTTCTGGGCACACATTTAAGTGAGCACCTAATCTATTTTTCCTCTTGAAGGGAAAGTCCATCCTACTCTGTGCCCAAAAAGTAGATAATCAATGCCTGCATAAAATCATCACTATTGCTCATTTTTTAGTCTAATAATGATAATACAGAAGCTGCAACCTATGAAGAACCATGTGAAAAGAACACAGACTTCAGGGAATAAACGAAATCCAATGAAGATGCTAACAAGTCCATTTATTTCTTCTTCACACATTAGCTTCTAAGCCATACCAGATAGGCAAGAGACTAGCTTCATTCTTGTAACAGCAGATAAAATTAATTAAAAAGGTTCACTCTAACATATTTAAATTAAAAATTAACTTATAAAATTTTTATTAAATTGATTTATTAAAAATTTTTAATAATTAAACATTGTCAATTATTAAATTGGCAGTCAGAAATGGAAATCACAAAGCTACAAATATAGATATAGATATACAGGACTGTGAATTTTCTTTCCCTTTTTTTTCCTTTTAATTTGGTACTAGGAATTGAACCCAGAGATGCTATACCATGGAGCTACACTCTCTGCCCTTTTTATTTTGAAACAGAGTCATGCTAAGTTGACTAGGCTGGCCTCAAACTTGTGATCCTCCATGTTCACCCTTCCAAGTCCCTGGAATTACATGTATACACCACTGCACCTGGCTGGACTGGGTATTTTCATTATATTATTTCATTTTAGTATTACAACAGTTCTGCAAAGCCTTGAAATTTTTCTCATGTTACAGATGAAGATACTAGGGGCACTAAGAATTTAAATATCACCTGAGTAGAGGTTTGTCTGCACATTCCAGAAGATTACCTCCAAGGCTTTATTTCCTTTCTTTTTTTTTTCCTTTGGACCAAATAGTTTTAAATTTCCTAAACCTCTCAATAAACACTAAAGACTACTTACAACAACTTCAAGTCAATATCCAATGTAGTGTGTAGAGACAATAGTCAAACAGGTCTCATCTCTTTTCATTACCAATTTGTTTCCTGTTTTCAGTAGTATTTTTCCTTGTATGAGCCCCAAGGAGCTCACTCCTACTATAATTTTTTGCATATTATTTAATAGTTTATACATAGATCTTATTTGTTTCTCACAACAACTCCATCAGATTGGAGATACAAATACTGTTGTGAAAAGAAAGAGGGAGAGAAGATAGGAGGAGATGAATGGATGAAACCAAGTTATAAGAGGTAAACTGATGTTGCTGGGATAATTTTCATAAATACGATCAGATCTCCAAACGTCTAGGCCAGAACTTCCTTAGTACAAGTGATGCCTCTTCTATTTTCAGTCAGACTTAAGACCTGGTCCTCTCTTCAGGGACCTGTGTATAGCTCTTAGATACATAACTGAATCTCCATTAAGGTCCTGTACTCTTAAATCAACTTCATTAAAATAACAGACTCTTAAAATGATGCAATGTTTGTTTTTTTGGTTCTCAATAGTACAGGTACTTTTTACTCATTCTGAATTAACCAGAGCCTTGCAAAGTAATTTTGTGAGAAGGTGAATTTGCTTCCTATTTTTGCTGTAACAAATTGGCACAAACTTAATGGCTTAAGCCAATACACATTTACTACTTTACACTTTGGGAGATAGGAAGTATGATATTAAAGTATTGATGGTCTAGGTTCTTGCTAGAGGCTCTTAGGGAGAATCAGTTCTTTGCCTTTTCCAGTTTCTGAAGGCTATCCACATTCCTTGGCTTGTGGTCACATCAATCTAGGCTCTTCTTGCATGATTACAACCCCTCCTCTGACAGAATTCCATAAAGTTAATGAAAATCATCTATTTTATTCCACATGTATGTGTGGTGAAACAGAAAAGATTAAAACGTATATAAGGATAGAAAGACCCAATATTATAAAGAAAGTCTCCATAAATAAATCTAAAAGTTCAATGAAATTCCAGTCATCATTTCAGTAATTCTCATTACAGAACTTGATAAGCAGATCCTAAAATTATGTGAGATATAAAGTGACAACAACTAATGATGGAATACAATGACTTATTTTAAAACTCTAATCATTAAAATAGTGGAGTATTGGTGCAGGGGTAATATATGTGTTTCTGGAATGAAGTTAGAGCCTAAAAACAAATGTTCACATATATCTCAGAAAAGGTTATATCCAAAATAATCAAAGAATTCCTACACTTCAATAAATAATTAATACAAAATCAAATGATGAATAATTATATAAAGAGGTTAAACTTTTGTAGAATCAAGGAAATGTAAATTAAAACAATGACAAGATATCATTTCACATTCGCCAGATTATCCGAAAATTTTAAAAGTCTAATATCACCAGTTATTAGTTAGGATGTGTTGATTACAGAGTTCATGAATAAGTGGTAAAAGTATAAATTGGAGCAATCATTTGGAGAGCAATTTGACAATGGTTCCAGTACTTGGGAAAGATGTTCATGTAGATTCCCTGCCACCTAGCATTTTTCTTAAAAATTCTGTAGACTTGAAAAACTCTGTACTATCTAAACAACTTTATATTTTAATTATATTCAGTTCAGAATAGCTGGTAATAAAAGAAATTGGAAACAAATGATCAGTTAATAAAATATCAATGAATAAACACTGTTCTTCCATGTAAAATAGTGAATTTTATAATAGGCAATTTGCAAATGATATAATTTATCCAGATTTTTAAAATAGACTAATTGTTATTTGTTTTTATTGGTACATACAAATACTTATGTATATGTATGTAAAATCAATTACACTATGGAGGTATACTGTGAAAGGAATCAGTTCAACTGGCAAATAGTGAATTCCTAGCACAGGGCAGGATCCTGATGCATCTGAAAGTCATTCTCACTCCAAACATTTGATTTATTATACAAAGAACTAAGAATTAAGGTCCATGTCCCAGCACCGGGAGTTTGTTCTAGGGTTTAATCCAATTGCACACAACCCTGTGCGTTATAGGAGTGAGTCTTGCTCTGAGTTGGCTACAGACACAAAGATTTTAAATAGATATTTAATAGAGGGATTGGGAGCATTATCTGTTCCTGAATCAGCAAAAACAGAATTTCCATCAATCATGCTATTTCTGTGCTTCTGAAACTTGTTTTTATGTTGTCAGAGACCTCTAAGGTATATCCAAGAATCCAATCAACAGCACAAGCTGCAAACTCAAAATCACTAAACATAATGCAGTGAAAAAAAGGTAAAAAAGACACAAATACTTTAGAAGCATCCTGTTCCTTAAAACTGGGTTCCTGTCTGGATAAACTTTTCTCTTATATATTCAGCTTAACGTTTAACCCAGTAAAGGGATCAACATTTTCTTCAAGTCAAAGCTCTTTCCCTTAACACATCTCACCTGATATCCAAGAATGCAATTCCTTCAGGAACATCCAGCATTAATGTGCAAACATATTTACTTAGGCAGAACTCTTACATTATTATGTTGTGTACTTTATGTCATCAAATTGTTTTAAATTTCATTAACATGCCACTTCTCTAGAACGTAGCACCTCATATAGATTATGAACAAGTTGTTGACCAAATGTCATACTAGCAAAAACAACCTTGCTCTGGAATTCTGGAATTCCCCACAAGAAGCCCTGCAAAGTCACTTGGCTTAAACACTCAACTTGAAACAACTTCCAAGAGGTTCTCCATAAAGAGATTTGTAAAATTATTGAAATAAAGGACCTGACTTATTGAAGATTATGTTCAAATGAATTTGAAATTCTGAGCATTTCTCCAATATTAAGCGTAGAATTTTTTTAAATGCCATCTGCTGCACTGTAACTATTGGTTTTCCCCCAATATGTGTGTGGGAGCCTAATATCAAATGTGATACTAAGAGGCAGGGTCTTTGGGAAGTCACTAAGCCGACAGTGCTTCTCCCTCAGAAATGAGTTAGTGCTCCTTTGGGTGAGGCTCCAGCAAGTGCCATTTCTGTCATGTGAGGACACAGTGACAAGGCCCATCTTTGAAGTAGAGAGCGCCACTCTCATCAAATACCAGGTCTGCTGGCACTTTGATCCTGAAATTCCCAGCTTCCAGAACTCTGAGAAGTAAATTTCTACTGTTTGTAAATGACCTAGTCTATATTTTCTTCAATCAGCCTGAATAGGTTAAGACACCGTCAAAATCAGAGATTAATTTTTTTTTTTTTTGGTACCAGGGATTGAACTCAGGGGTATTCGACCACTGAGCCACATCCCCAGCCCTATTTTTGTGTTTTATGCAGAGACAGAGTCTCATTGAGTTGCTTAGTGCCTTCCCATTGCTGAGGCTGACTTTGAACTCGTGATTCTCCTGTCTCAGCCTCCTGAGATTAAAAGTAAGTTTACAAAGTAGAGACAACTATCCAAATGTTATTTCCAGTTCATATTACCTAATGAGATCTAGTGTGTAGGAAAAAATTTGTGCACACATGTATAGTTGATATATATATATATATATATATACACACACACACACACAGGAATTTTAAGGAGGGAAAAAGGGCAAAGAGCCTTTAAAATTGTATTTTAAGTTCCCACTCCTACTTTTGATAGTCTAGAAGCACTATTTCTGATAAGGCAACAGCCTGAACCAGCTGTTCCAATACTAAATCTTCCTCTCCAAAATATTCACTTCACTTATTATACTGCTGTACTGCTCACAAATACAAAATCAGCAGCTTTCCTTACTTGCTCATCTAGAAAAATGCCAAAAAAAAGTGGAAAGAACATTCTGTTGCATTCAAATATGTCTTAATTTATACTCTTGATTTATAATATTTTATTAGTAATATGTCTTATTCCATTCTGAGAAGTTAATACTGTTAAAATGCTTTGGCTCCTCAAGTATATTCTAAGTTCAACATTAATTTATTTTTAATGACTTATGATTTTATAAGTCAGTATAAAATTATATGTAAAAAGATAGCAAGCTTAGAGACATATTTTATAATTTTTCCAAAACCACATAATTCCCAAGTGTGGACTAGTCAAAATCTTCTTATATAAATTTTATGCTCCTTCTACGATGTACTTTTGGGTGATAAAATTTAAAAATATATTTTTCCCTAAATATTAAATTAGACTGAAAACAAAGGGCTTTGTTCTATTATACCACATAATACTTTTAATGAATATGACATTGTAAAGATATAACTACTCAAAGAAAAAGTTTTATAAGACTCTAATACATATAGATTTCCAGTATTTTAAAGTTAATTCATTCGATATTCACTGAATTATCAAACATGGATCATAATAAGTCTAGGGGAGCCAAGCACAGAGGCACATGCTTGTAATCCCAACAGCTGGGGAGGCTGAAGCAGGAGTACTCCAAGTTCAAAATCAGTCTCAGCAACTTAGGGAGACCTTAAGCAACTGTGTGAGACTTGTCTATAAATAATATATAAAAAGGGCTGGGAATGTGGCTTAGCGTTTGAGCACCCTTGAGTTCAATCTCTGGTACCAATAATGAAAAACAGCCAGAATGAAAGTAAAAAAAGGAATGTTCGATCCTCAGCACCACATATAAATAATACATGAATAAAATAAAGATCCATCAACAACTTAAAAAGGAATGTCCCCCCAAATTACAAATAAGGTGAGATATTGTAGAAGAAAAAAAGCATGTTTAAAATTTAACGGAATTTGTGATGGTATATTCCTGTAAACTATATCCATACTAGCCCCGATTTACAGATGAAGAAACACAATGAAAGTTTATCTAATATTAGAAAATTAGTACAAACTGGAGCCGAATCCAAGCCATTCACACTATCACACAACTGTTCTATTTTCTGCATTTCTTCTGTGTAACTTCATATCTAAGTACACTTATATTAATTTATATTCAATTTCAATAACACAGAAAGCTCAAGTTTGTGAGAACAACATAAATAGAACTTTTGGGTAACATGTTTTAACTTTATCCTCATAGATAAAATGAACATAAAATCTTGACCATGGGCAGAAACAATGAAGTAATAAAAATTAAAATTATAGAATTTGATCATCTCCCATAATACGTTAATTTACAAATACCATTTCTTGAGCCTGGATTCTCTAAGGAGAATAATGTCTGTAAATGCACAGAATATCATTTAATTAATATTCAAATAATTGTAAGTTCAGCAACAAAACTCTAACAATACCCACATGATAAAACTTTGAATGAAAACCAGAATTTTAAAATTAATGAAAACTCAATAATCAATAATGTAAGCTTTCATCTCAAGAAACTAGGGGAATAAGATAAATCAAACTCAAGAAGAAGTAGAAAAGAGCAAAAAAGGGTAATGGAAAAAATCAATGACAAAATGGTAGACACACAATGGAGAACCTCCATAAATTCAAAAGCTTACTCTTTTATAAGCTTTACTGATCAGAGGAAAAGAGAAAATACACATTGCCAATAACAGGATTGGGAAGAGAAGTATTTTTACAGACGCTGCAGATATCACAAAAATAACACAGAACAATCACATACAAGTTTACATTTACTTAAGAGTAAAGATAGATTTCTTAAAAACATGTCTGAACAAAATTGATGTTAGGAAAATAGAATAGTGCTATACCAGACCAAAAATTAAATGTTCATTTAAAATCTAAAACCAGATTTAGAGATCTTCACTGGTGAATTTAATCAAACATTTAAGGGAGAAATAATATCAATCTGACACAAATTCTTCCAAGTAAATTCTTCCAACTTGTTTCATGCAACTGGTAGAACTTCATGATAAATGTGACAAGAACATTGCATATAATTTTCACCAAAATGAACTGTGGGCTACTGTCTCATAAAAATAGATACAAAATAGTAAAATCATTTCAAATCAAGTTCACTAATATATAAAAGGATTGTATTCCATGTATTGTTAAAAGAATGCTTATTCAAAATTTAATGAAGGAGTACTAGGTTGAATAAGTATTCAAAAATCACATTAGTGAAATGAAAAATAACCATTCAATAGATGCAATAATATTATTAGATAAAAGTAATTAATCATGATACAGACTGGAAATAAAAGGGAACATTGTTAATCTATGCAATTTTTCTATGGATCCAAACCATTCTAAAAAGATTATTTTACAAAAATGATACTGAAAGAACTGGTAAAATTCAAATAAATTTTATAATAAAGAATTATGGCACTCATGCCCACTTCCTGTTTCTATAACAGTACTCCAATTTTTAATGATATTAGCAATTAAATGAAGTTAGATAAAATTTAAGGGGGAACTTTACTAATTACATAGCTTTTTCTAAATATAAAATTATTTCAAAATAATGTTTTTAAAAAGAAAATGTAAGACAAATTTCATGGGTAAATGAGCAAATCTTCATGTATGTCATACAAATGAAGAAAATGTATAAAATATTTTTGGAAATACCATCTGAAGCATATTTAAAATCTGATTAAAAGCCATTAACATGGTTAAAAGAAACAAAAAAATAGGCTCTGGAGTATAACTTGCCAAAACAAAATAAGTACAAGAAAAAACATAAATCCAGTGGAAATTCAAACTTGGATGAAGGACACGGTATTTATACTTCAGTGCTACAATCTGGAACAAATTCTAAAATTAAGATTAGATTTCTTACAATCTTAATTCTGGGTAAAGTAAATAATAAAAAAAGAAATAACAAGAGAAATAGAAGAGACATTTTTCAAGTGCTAGTGTCAATTCAATTTTAATAAGCCAATGTATAATGCTATCTCTAAAAGGCTTTGAGTCAATCAGACATGCTATTAATAAGCACTATTGTCATCTATTTCTGGGATAGGATAATCAGTATAACCTGTATTGAAAGCAATGGGAAACTATCATATCACTGGCCTTTGCCCTCATTATTATAGTTTTAGCAATCCATTACAAAGAAATATTTGAATATCTTTAAAAGCCTTGTTACAAAAGTAATAGTAATTATATTCTAAACCACTAGACGAAATTTATGTATGAGAGTATTAGGGTCTTCATGTAAGGTCAATAACATCATTGCTGTTTGAATAAAAACTTGTACATAAAGACCACTCTATATTATTTCTATTAAACTGCATCACATACTAATATCTATATCTATTGAATATTTTAGACATTATAATTTGTTTAATGGCACATATTCTCTTCTGTCACACCTCGTTTATCTCTGTTCATGATGTTTTATGATTCAGAAGTTTTCACCTGCATTTAGTTCACTTATCAAGAGCTTCCTTTACGTATATAGAATTCTAGATCTTCATGCATAATAGCCTATTAGAATCTCAACCTAACATTTTCTTATTAACACAATTATGATTCTTATATTACAATTGAGGAGAATAAGACATGGAGAGTACAGAGCCTTACATGGAACCTTACAAATACGTTGAAAAAATAGAATACGTTGAAAAAATTTTGGAACATAATATGGAACATACAGGTGAGAAACTACAGGAACTTAGTAAGTATTCAGGAAACTTTAGTGGTTAGCTAACATTCATTAATGTTGCATGGTATTTTCTATTTCTCTACTTAAGATTGCACTAAATAAAGTGTTTTTAGAAAATTAGTATTCCACATTACAGAGTTTTTTTTTAACCAGAAACATGTCTCTTCATTTCTTCAGGTTTTAAAAATCTCCTTCCATTAGCTCCACACTTGTGTATATCTTCTACATTTTTTCTTAGATTTATTCATATATTTTGGTATTTTCTGTGGTCATGACCACGTAATTACTCCTATTGCAAAGGGAAATTATTTTCATTGAATTACTTTTATAATGACAGTGGTACATTTGAAAGAAATGAACTGTTTATTTTTTAAGAAAAATTTCTCAATTTGAATATATGAAAATCTTTCTGTATTCAGTAATTTTTTTGTTCAGCCCTTAAAATAACGTCTAACTATTTCACTTATGTGAAGATTTCTAAGAAAGGATTATTTAGAAATGAAATAAAAGAAGCTATATTGCCTTATGTGAGTGAAAATTAATCTTAATCAACAGTATAGTGTGAATAAGTGTCTTTCCAAAACATATATGTTGAAATTCTAATCAATATCTTAGACCAATATCTTATAACATGACTGTATTGGAGAGAGGGTCTTTATCTTTAAAGAGGCAATTAAATTAAAATGAAGTGATTAGGGCAGGCCCACATATAATACAACTAAAGTCTTTCTAAGAAGAGGAGATTAGGACATAGGTAAACCCAAAAGAAAAACTATGTTGAAATCACAGAGAAAAGATATACATCTACAAGCCAAGGAGAGAGGACTCATAAAACCAACCCTGGTGACACTTTGATCTTGAACTTGTAACCCCAGAACCGCAAGAAAATAAACTCCTGCTGTTTAAGCCACCAAGTCTTTGCACTATATAAGGCAGCTGTAGCAAATCAATAATAACAAACAATAAAGTGGGGTTTTTTGTAGAAGATATGATTCTATAATTTAATTACACAATATCAAAGACCATTTTAATTTTCCAATCTCCCAAATGAAATTTTAAAAATATACAGGACACTCATAAATAGGATTCACAGTTCTCAATGTATGCAAATCATATAAAATATATCCTTTGTGTGAAATGCACTTAACCTAGATATTAATAACAAAGCTTAATTTGAAATGTCACATATTTTAGCAAATTATAAAATAAAGATCAAATATCCTAGCTCAAAAGTAAAATAAAAATAGAAATTGAAAAATATTTTGATAGTTTATTTAAAAAACTCTATTATCCAGCTTTATTATTACCATAAACTACATTACTCAGCCTTAGCTGAGTGTATAGCTAAACCTTTCCGTACAGGGACATTTTTATTCTTAGAGGGAAATTTGCATCTTAGAGGGATATTAATAGCATATACTAAAAACACAGACAAAAGTCAACAAGCTAAACTCCCATCTCAAAAAATTAGGAAAATAACAGTGAAATAAATTCAAATAAGTGTTATTTGAAAGCAGTATAAATAATCAAAATTTTGGCAATGCAATGATAATAGCAGAGCTCAATTTTGTCTAATACCAAATACAAATTTTTAAAGTTTATTTCAAGAAAAAGAATTTTCTTGAGAAAATAAGTGAAAAACACTCATCTATGATTAGAAAATTTGTAAGCAATTATGAGGATTTCTGCCATCACTTAAGGCACACAACTTTTTCATTTTCTCATTGAATGAATGATCTCTGAAGTAATCAGTTTCAACAAAGGCAAAACTAGCAAAGTTTAATTAGTTTAATTAGTTGGCCTATTAAATAGTTGTATAAAATTCATCAGAAGTTACAGAAAAAGAATTCTAATTATGTTTGGGATTGAGTTACCATTGTTATAAAGTAACAATCAAATTTATTATATTTTTAAATTCCATAAATTACATACTTTTAATCTACAATTTTTTTCATCATCGATATTCTAATTATATTAGCAATAATTAGTAATATAATACTATTATAAATTAGCAAATGTTATGACATATCCTATTGGTACTGAAGCTAAAATGAAGACTTTGTTAATCATCTGGTTAATTATAGTAGCATAATATAATTCAGCTCAAATAAAATATTAAAAAAAGCTATTTGTAAGAAACAATTTCATGTGTTGCACACAGTGTTTATATAAGTCTACCCTTTAATATTGTTCAATGAGAGAAATATGAGAAAAAGCTAAGGAAAAGAAGCATCTTCATTGTTTTATTCTTAGATATTCAGCTTTCTTCCCAAAGATATTTGCTGTAAATCAATATTTTAAGCATAGTTAAATGTTAGTTAGTTTTGAATTCATATAAAGGAAGATGGATGAATATTTATTTAGTGACTAATACAGTACTCACCCCCTCTCCCTCAGAAGTAATGTTTCCATCTCATAGATAAGGGAAATGAGTACAATGGAATCTATACTATTTTGCCATTGTCATAAGACTTAGATAAACCAGTACTTGAGTATATTTTAAAATAAAGAAAAGCAAAATATATATCTTGAGTTACAATCTCTGATAAAAGTTAGAGGCACAGAATTCAACAATTCTGAGTTAAACTATACTACAGTCACACACAACCAAATATTGTTTTTGCTGCTTTGTCCACAAGATACTTGCTCAGTATTGAGACTGACAAGCAATTTAGTGACCATTCCAGGGGCTGGCATGCTAACTACCTTCATGAACCATAACAAAGCAGATGTGCAGAAACTTTGAACATATCCAGTTTTTTTCATGAAAAGGCTCATCTACATGAACAACGAGCCTTCCGTAAATTAGATATATTCTAGAAATGTAGATATCTGAGAAAGCTTAATTATGAGGTTCACTTGGTATCAACTAAATGCATATGAAAGGTCTCCTACTTATCAATAAATCTTGTTTTTAGTATTCAGTGGCTGAACTCCTAAATGGTAATTTATACCAAATCAATGTCTTCTATAAGAAGAGTTTGACTTCTTTGTTGATACAATTCACCCTGCCGCTGTCCATTCCCCAAAAATGTGAGCAGTGATTCTCATTACACAATACATTTGTTAACTTAAAAGTTAAATAGGAATGAATTCTGCTGATGTTGGAGAAGGAATATATTAATAGTTCTCTATTGCAATGAGTGATCAGCTGAAAGTTGGAAAGTATGCCACAAACCATCTGAATTTCCACTGTCAGTAAAAGTAGAGAGATAATCACATAATTATTAATACATCCATATCTGTGGTATATTAAACAAATATCCAATCTCCAGTGTGTTAGTTACAAAGATTTTTTTTTTAAAAAAGTGTTTCCCAGTGTATCTAACAGCCCTGTTACTGCACATTTTAGTAAAAAAGTAAAAATTAAATTGGGCTTATCACATTTTTTGAAAATGTAAGTTATTAGTTTATTTTTATGATATAACTAAAGAAAAGTATATATTTCTAAGTAATTTTTCAATTCCTGTATGACTAATGGTTTTCAATTCACTCATTTATTCTTAACTAGATTTCTTACAATTGGATGAGTTTGGTTCTAAGGCATGGACAAAGGGCAGCAGGCACCCTAGAAATGTCATGTGGAATTGCTTCCTCACTTGCTCTGACTAGAAGATATCACATTCCATAACAATGTAAAAGGAAAAACCAGACGTAACCTCATGTAACTTTCTACTGTTCCGTTTTTAAAGGGGACAATCAACATGAGCTATCATACTGCTAAGATGCCAACAAATCTTTATTTCTTACACGTTTATTTGAAAGGCCACTGTGTATCTAATGCATGAAAGAGCAAGCGGGAAGAAGGTAATCCCCATGAGATTTTAAATTGGCTTATAAATACGAGTCACACTATTTTTAAAACCTATAACACTATTTTTACACCACATGTGCAACAGGTATGAATTTTGTATATGAATGTTACCTAAGTGGAAGAAGAGTCTTGTTTTGTAACTTTTCCAAAACATCAAAATAATCTAATATAGTTTAGTTCTTTGTATCACACAGAGTTGACAGGAAATTCTAATGTAGTCATGCACTGTATTTTGCTGTGGGGCAGGGACCCTGAACAATCTCTAAGGTTTATCAGAGCATACATAATCCAGAAAAGTTGAAAAAGTTAGGATTTGATGAGAATTGGTCATTAACAAGATGCTCCCTGTCCAACTCCATGTACTTCATGAACGGACCATTTTCCTGCCTTAGGCACTGGAATCTCACACTTATTTGTCATAGCTGTGGTTCATGGTATTCAGTTCCCAATAGCCACACATCACCTATCAAAGTCTGGTCTTCCTTAGGGATTCTGTAGACATCTGGACCCAAGGTTTTTCCATTTCCTAACTCTAAGTCCATTTATCTTGGAAAATTATCTCCATATTCAGTGATTTTTCATTTCAAATTGAAGCAAGTATCCTTTCACTTCGTTATCTGGAATGCACATGAAATAGTAAGATTGTTTACTTTTAGAGGCGAGCAGATGGGGGTGGTATTAAGGGCTTAGATTTTGGAAACAAATTCTGTGCCCTACTCCTGTTTTCCTAGGTTCACACCAACAAATTATCCTGAGTAATATTTTCCCTTTTAAAAATTTACCCTCACACACATAAACAGATGCACAGGCACAAAAATGATGAATAGAATAATATTAATTAAACTTTCTCTATTTCTCCTCTCAAAAAAATTATTTAGTCTTATCTCTTAAAACTATTTTTTTGGCAAATAATGGGACCTAATCTTATTGATATATGAGTAATAGAAGTAATTGTTAGAGTAGCCTAAAAGTTATGTTTTGTGAAAAGTATAATAATACTGACTTTCCAAGATAGGCATTATTTATAGTTCACTTCTTAATAACTATAAAGTACAGCTCTAAAGTGGTTTACACAATAACAAAGCACTGCAATTTTGGTGTGTACCACTCACTCTACAAAAACAATGTTCTGGGCTTCCCTGTTTTTAAAATAGTAACATCTGGAGGTAGTTCTGTTGGAAGTTCTTACTGTCACCCCATAAGAGACAGACTTGATTTTACTCGTAAGATCTAAGCTATGAGCTATTATTGTTCATTTATACAAAAGTGTTGTCCATATCATTATAATATGAAAACTTAGAGAATATACTGCACAACTGATTTTCTGGAAAGTTATAGGAAGTAAACATGTAAGTGAAAGAGACTTGTTCCTATTAATGTTCTATGTAATTTTAAAAACCTTTATGAACCTTCTTGTGCTCAGTATGATCACTTTTCCAAATAAATAAATTTCAAGTTTCATGTTTTGAAACATTTGAAAACAAATTTTGGGAGACAACTAGGTTATGAAGGAAGACTCCTTACAAATGGATAAGTACCCTAAGGAAACAGACCTGAGAGAAACTCCTTGCCCCTTCTACCTTTTGAGGACATAATGAGAAGGCATCATCTGCAAGCAAGAAACCAGGCCTAAGCAGACACTGCTGGTACACTCATCTTGGACTCTCCAGCCTCCAGAGTTGTAACAAAGAAATTCCTGTTATTTTTAAGATATCTGGGTTATTAAGATGTATTTCATTACATAAAATGGACAAAGATTGCAATGGGCTTCAGGAGCCAAGGTGAGACAGTAATAGATTCAGTGTGTTTCCTTACTGCCTTATACTTACATCTTTGATCAGAGTTAGAGCAAAAGAACTGGCAACTGAGAAATGCCAATGGGCACAGACAGACAAAATGAGCAAAAACAATAAAACCCCACAAAAGATCAAGAAATAGGGCAGGCCAGCAAGATAGAAAACATGTGCACATCACCCTTTCTATTCAAGTCAATTACCACAGAAAACAACTTTGGTCCTACCCCACACACATAAGCAAAGGCCAAGTAGGGTACCTAGATTTCCACCCCTACCTGGATGTAATGAGTTATCCCAAATTCCCTGCCAGAGTGGTGTTTTAGTCAGCTTTTTCACTGCTGGGACTAGAAGAACTGACCAGAACCATTTTAGGGATGGAAAAGATTATTTGAGGGCTCACAGTTTCAGAGGTCTTAGTCCATAGGAGGCCAATTCCATTTCTCAGGGCTTGAGGTGAGGCAGAACAGCATGGTGGAAGAGCGTAGCAGAGGGAAGCAGCTCACATGGTGATCAGAAGCACAGAGGAAAACTCCACGCTCCAAATACAAAATATATACCCCAAAGCCATGTCCCCAATGAACCGCTTCCTCCACCACACCCCACCTTCCTCTAGTTACCACTCAGTTAATCCCATCAGGGATTAATTCACTAATTGGGTTAGGGCTATAACCCAATCATTTCTCCTCTGAACCTTCTTGTGTTGTCTCACACTTGAGCTTTAGGGGAACACCTCACATCCAACCCACAACAAATGGTCTCAGAAGAGAATGAATGGAGAGCCAGGACTTTCACTCCTGCCCAACAATAATGACTTCCATCACTTCTTCCCCCACCAAACCTTCTTATAGCATTAGAGACCACATGGGGAGCCTCGAATTCCACTCCTAACTGGTAGAAAAGGTGTCCCCTTGTGTCAGTGGAGGACCTGTAGACAGATAGGACTTTTACTGCTGACTATACCACTCCTTTCTGTTGAATCAATAAAGGTCACCTTGGAAGCAGTATGATATATTCCTAAACCTCCCAGAGTGCTAGAACTTTACCCTTCCTAGCAGTAAGGAGACTGTGATGTCAATGGAGAATAAGTAAAAAGATAGACTTCTATGCCCACTCAGTAGCTACAAAGCAGTGCCTCACCTTCTCCTCTCCAGACAGTGTTTTGATATCCAAAGCATGGAAACAATCTAAATGAAATGCTAAGCAAAACGTGATAGACACATACACTGGAATACTATTCAGCCTTCAAAAGGAAGGCAATTATGACACATTCTACAACACAGATGAACCCTGAGAACATTACATTGATCTATATGCCAGTCACAAAAAGACAAATACTGTATAATTCCACCTAGATGAAGTACTTAGTCAAAATCACAGAGACAGACAGTAGAAAGGTGGTTGCTAGAATGGGAATGAGATCTAGGGAAAGAAGAGTTTAATGAGTATAAGATGAAAAGACTTACGAAGATGTTTTTAAGACACTAAGAGTGTTTTTAATGCTAAATTGTACACTTAAAATGGCAAATCTTACATGCCACATACATATATTTTGCTACAATAAACAAATATCATATAGAATATAATTGCTAAAAAATTCAAAATTCATCCAAATGTTTTATTAATGGAGTATATTCTTTATTGGTTCGCAAAATTGTTATAAATTACTTTATATATACATTTTTATTCCATTACAGTTACATCTGAGAAATAAAAGGAAATTTGTTTATATGTTAATCTGGCATTTCAAACCCAATTTGATTTTCTCAGTTTCTGTTTTCAGATGTAATTTCCTACATAAATACTGATATTTTATTTTAGTCAACTTTTTAATCCCATTCAATCAGCTTTTATAAGAAGATTTGACTGAGTAAATAACCATATCCCATTATCAATAAAACCATCCAATTTGCCTTTTCATCACAACTGATTCTGTCAATCATTTTAAAAAGACACATTACAAAAATATAACAAAAGAAAGAAAACTTGCATGAAAATTTAATATTAAAAAGTAATGAAGCACTAGTCTTGGCCATGCACACCTGTAATCCCAGCAATCCAGGAGGGTGAGGATCGTAGGTTCAAAGCCAGTCCCAGCAATTTAGGGAGGCCCTAACCAATTTAGAAGACCCTGTCTCAAAATAAAATAATAAAAAAATGAAAAGGGCTGGGGATGTGTCTCAATTGTTAAGTGCACCTGGGTTCAAACACTGATACACTGATACCAAAAACAGAAGAAGGAAAAGGACAAGGGAGAAGGGAGAAAGGAGAAGAGGAGGAGGGGGAGAGAAGAAGGAGGAGGATGCAAAGAGGGAGAAGAAAAAAGAAGAGCAGGAAGAAAAGAAGAAAGAGGAAGAAGGAGGAGGAGGAGGCGGTGGCAGCAATGGCATAGCAAAAAATTATATTGTAATTAAAAAATTATATTTTAATTTCTGTATAAAATTCTTTGAATTAAACTTATCAGTCAAAGTAGTTTGTAATCTCTTTGAGATAATCAAGCAGCACAGCATACTGCATACCAGAGTATGCCCTAGAGTTAGATGGCAAGGGCTCAGATCTCAGATGCACTATTAGCTAGCTGGGTGGCTGTGGGAAGTAATTTAACCTCTCTGATGTAAAATATGATGAGTGTATATTTTTATGGTGATAAGAAGCCTAAATCATATATAAAACACTTAACGCAGTATAACAACTCAATAAATATTTCCTAAGGGTACTAAAAGTTGTTTCTCCAAAAGCATAGATGTAGGTTTGTTCAGAGCCATGAACTTAGTATCCTCTTAACATTAATTCCAGTTACAAGATGTTGCAGTAAGTGAAACATTCAGCTATTTGGTTCTCAGTAGAAAAGCTCAAGAAAAGACATTGAAGTGCTTTTTCTTGATCATTTTTTGCAATGTGCATTATTTTCTGTCTGGCAAGTCAAATGTAAGGCCTGAACTGGTAGATTCTGCCAATTCAAAATCTGTGGTTTTGATTTCATATCATGTACCACATTAAAATCATTTTGTACTTACTTTATATGTGAGACATCATTTTTTGATTATATAAAACTTTCACCAAAAAATATAAGAAGGAGATTAAAAAGAGAATCAGTGCTAAAACAGACTCTTTAAAAGCAAAAGCCTACCATCTGTAGCAGGAGGACTTCATAAAACCCAGGGGTGTCTTCTTACCCAACTGTCAACACCAGGAAATGTGCCAAGGGGACAGATGCTAAAACTGGAAAGTCTCATCTAGGGCGTGACATCAGAGTCCTATAATTTCTCTCAAAAAAAGCATCAGCCAACACAATAGCAACCAAGTATTACTGAGAAAACAAAAGCATCCTCTTTAATGAAGAATGGCTTCCATTAAACAGTTATACTACTAAAGTTTATTAACAAAAATGAGCATACTGGTTTGTGGGATGGGATATAAAATCTGTATTGAACACGTTCCCAAGAAACCAGGAGGTATTTTTTAATCATTGGCAACACCAGGGAACATATGAACAAGCAGGAAAATAATAACAGAAGCCATTACTTAAAATAGCTTCCAATCACTGTGCAGAGTCAGAGAAAAAACAAAAAGGAAATCTCTCCCGTTGTTTTAACAATACACTGACAAGCTTGTGATAATGAAAGTTGTTAACCCAAGGGTAGTATACAACATTAAACATGAAAAATCATCTATAATTAATACCATTGCACGGGAAATTTATGGCCCCCAAATAGAGATATCCCTTATTAAAATATATTTCACGCTCATTCATGTTGAATTTGGAATTGTAGTCCCTCTAGATTGTCATTTCTATCAAAGATGTTATTTGGATTTAAAGAATTCAGTCTTCAGTTGCAACATGTGCTTTACAACCAGTCTGAATCAGAAGATATACCTGCTGACTATGGCTTTCATTTCTAAAGCAGAGGTTGGAAATTCAAATAGAGGGCCAAGCAGGTAACATGAATGAGTGAAGCAGACTGTGTGAAGACTGCGGGAACCTGGAAAGCAAACGACATGGGGACGGATGCTATTCAACTTCATACAAGAAAGTAAGCCTGGAATTTCCAAATCTCATTTTTTCAAGAAAATGTAAAAGAATATGTATCTATATTTATGTTTGAAATTTCTAACTTATATAAGTGTTCATAAAAATAAAATAAGCATTATTTAAAACCATGGATGTCACATTCATCTATAAACTAAATTCAACATAAAGGTTAACAGATGGCAATCTCAGAAGGGTTTCTGTTACAATTAAACCTCATAAGGGTAAAGATGCCTGTTTTGTTTGTTTTTGTTTCATCTGGGTACTGTGATGACAACTGTGCTTTCCAAAAATCATATGACTTTTATATGAAGAGAAAGCCTGCAATTTTAATTTTGTTCAGTTGTTATATATAAGAGATCTAAAATGTGGATCTCAAAATGTGGACGTGAAAAACTGAATTATAATGGTTTATTCAGCTCCCTTAATATCAGAAATAATACCAGATTTTTCAAGAAATGAAGAGAAAAATCCAGTAGTTATTTACTTTGAAAAAGTAACAGAACAATATGAACATCCATGTGTATTTTATATGAGAAGCAGCACCAGTGTGAACAAGTTTGGTTATTGGCTTATTCAGTGTTTCAGAGAAAAAATAACATCAATAATAGAGAAAGGAATGAGATATGAGCCACTACAGGCAAATGTAATGAAAGACTCAAATATGTTCCTTCCTCCTTATATGAGCAAAACAATGATTAAAAAATAAACCTCTAAAGAAAAAATTAACAAAAGGAGTACCATAAATGAATATTTTCTCCATTTCAACTTTTACTCCACTCTGGAAAACCCTTATTATTCACTTTCATTTCATTTCATTATGAGGCAAATTGACAGAGTAATTTTCTTATCATCTACTCTCTTCCATTTCTGTACCTCATCGCTCCTCATTTCTACTTACAGAGAAGAAAATACATAAATATACCTATAAGATGCAATGCCACATTAGTCAGTTGAGGAAGACATGAAAATGCTGTTATTTCCCAAAGGGCAAAATAAAAGCAGAAAAATCATGCTGATATAAGCAGATATGGCAGATAATATCTTCAAATATTAACCTGAGTACTCTTTTGTGTATTTTTTTTGTGCACTCTTCCTATTCTGTATTCAAAAATGTACCCTCCTTTTTGGGCTAACTTTCCTATATCCAAATGTTACAAAAACCTCAAAGTTCATGCCTTGATTCACAAGAATGCTTGAGTTGTTCTGCTCCAAAAGACAACAGGAGACAGGACAAAGGGTGGGAGTCGCTGAGGAGTACCTCAGTACTATGACAGCAGCATATAGAGGGCACCACAGAATGAACAGTCCTTCCCCAAGTGGCAAGGAATATGGCCAATAGCAGGAGACAAGCAGAGGCAAGAGAAAAGAGTGTGACTATTTTTTTAGTGAGGGGACCACCAACTCATCACCCCTGTAAAATCCAACTGGGCACTTATTCTAAGCATCTCAAAAGAAGATGAGGAATTCGAATTTTCCATATGAGAATACATGGAATTTTTCAGAACTAATCGGGAATTTTCCAGGAGCTGGTACACTGGGTATAAAAGATAACACCCAAGTCTCTGTAGTAATTTAAGACCCTTTGTGCATAGCACATGGATGAGCATGTTAATTCTCCCTCTCAGTACAGAATTTAATGACCTCAATTCCACTGAAAAGTAAAAAATGGTGACCACAGTTATATCCTTTGAAAAAAAATAATTGACAATTCTGTAAGTCTAAAAGTGATGTACTTTTTGTTAAATAGATAACTTATGATTTATGCTTTCTAATTTATATTTATTGCATTAGCACTAGTACAGAGATGTAAAAAGTAAATGGAAGATTTTTAAAAATATTTACTAATGTATTTACTATTTTGATGTTCACATGTATTGTCAAAGAAGAAAATCAAAATGTGGTAGCATTGATTTGTACCATTTAAAATGAAGTGAGGAGGCCTTCTTAAACCAGATTTCAGTCCCATCCACAGGTGAACTTTTGAATTAAGTCATCTGCACATATCCACTTGGGTACATGCTGAAATGGTCAAATTGCAACTTCTGGAATAAAATTCACATGGCTTCATAGCAGCTTGTGAATTTGCTTCCTAACATTGCATCCAATTCCTCTTACAAGACAATTCAATGCACCAATCACAATTCTTCACAAGAGGGAATATTAAACTACCCCCTTTACAGATCAAGCTATAAAAATATCCACCATCTTGTGAAACTTGGAAACAAATTCTTTAGGATTGTTGGAATTTGGTGTCTCCCAGACTGCAATTCTCAAAGCCCCAAACCAAGCTAATCCTTGTTCTGAACTAGGTTGATTTCATCTTCGTTGACAGTAGATCCAGATCTCCATTTGGTTCTATTTTACTTCTCCTGAAGAAATTCCTTTAAAACTTTCTACAATATGGATATTTTGGTGATTATTTCTGCTTTTGTGCATATGAAAAAAGTCTTCATGTTTTGTTCTTTTCTAATGGATAGTTTGTGCTAACTAGAGCATTTTAGTTTACACTTTCTTCTCCCCTTCAGTACTTCAAAGATACTGTTCCATGGTATTCTAGCTAGCATTAATTCTGATGAAATAATCTGTTGCTTATCACTATTCTCCTGCCATATGTCTTTTTTTCCCTGATCACTTTTAAGACTACTTATCACTGTTTATAGTTAATTTAACTATAATTTACCTTGATGTAATTTTCTTCATGTTTCCGCTCTGAAGATTCATGTTCTGAACTTCTTGTATAATATATACACAGGATTATGGTTTACATAAAATTTGGAAAAATTTGTGATCATGTTTCTTCAAAATATTTTTGTCTCCCCATACTGCTTTTAAGATAACCCCTACCTAACTGATACTACTCTAGTAAAACAAATTGTTTTATTTTAAATAGTTTCTATCAGCATGTCTTCAAATTCACTGATCTTTTTTTCTTGTAATACTTAACTCATATTTAACTTGCCCAATGTAGTTTTCATTTCACATTACAGTTTCCATGCCAAGAAGCTTGGTTGGAGTCTTTTTAATATCACACTTGCAGTGGTTCAGTTCATTCTCTAGCTTTAAGTATTGTGTAATATAGTTTCAACAGTTGTTTCAGTATCTCTTAATTTATTTTATATATCATATTTCTTGTTTCTTTGATGCCTGGTAACTTCTGATTGGATATGATAATTTAAGAAATTTATCCTGTTGGATGCTAGAAACTGAATTTTAAATTATTGGATGCTAAATGTTTTTGTATTCCTATAAATATTTATGAACTTTGTTCTGAAAAAGATTAAATTACTTGGAAATAGATTCAACTTTTCAAGCCTTGATTTTAAACCTTGGTAAGCAGATCTAGAGCAAATCTTAATCTAGAGTTAATTTTGACCCAATATTGAGACAAAACCTTTTCAGAATATTTTATGTAATACATCATGAATTGTGATATTTTTATCTATTGCTGGTGTGAACAAGAATTCTCCCTGGCCTTCTGTGATTTCCATTACCTTCACCTCCAATCCCCTTGAGTGGTTCTTTCCTCTGCCTCAAGTAGCTTCTTTGTGGACATTAGTTAATCCATACCCACCTAAAGACTGTGGACTCTACTGAACTTCAACCATCTTTCTCTCTCGTAGTTATTTTTCCTCTCCTGTTTTGCCCTATGAATTACCATTTTGATTTTTCTGGACTCCCACTTCTCAGCACAAGGAAATCTCCAGGTTCCACCTGGATTCTCTTCCTACATCACAAGGTGGAAAAGTATAGGCAGGAATCTGGTGCTGTCATAGGGACTCTTTTTTTTTTTTTTTGTCTTTCGGGAACCATTGCCTTCCATTATCTGATATTCAATGTCCTGAAAATTGATATTTCATATATTTTATTCTTTTTAGATAGTTCCAGATAGTAGAGCATACCTTGGCTCTACTACTCCAACTTTGCTGGCATGCAGGTTTGGATTATTTAACCCATATATAATTAAAGAGAATGTGCTTTTCCTCCCACATTCATTGTCTTTACAGTTTCTATTGCTTTATTGAATGTACATATTGTCAGCTCTGGAATAAGTTAATGGGGCAAGGGAGGGGGCGCTATAAGCAGAATCTAGTGTCAGGTACTTTGTTTTGTTTCATTATTTTCCACTTACAACTAGTGACTCACTGTCACTTTCTTTCACTCCAAGAAGGCAAGATACAGTTGCAAAAACATAGGACACTTCTTATGGCCATGAGTGTCTCTCAGTTCTAAAACAGACCCAGGTTCTAGACATTAACGTGATCTATAACAACAGCCGCATTAATTAAGTTTATGATATATTATACTAACGTATGATAGCTGTATATAATTTGCAGTAACGAGTGAAAAATGAATAACAATAACAAGAGAAAAAAAGAGGATCAGAGAAACTAACTCAAGAATGATTCAGAAGACACAGGAAGTTTCCAAAAACTAAAGTCAGAACTAATCTTAAACACAGTTCTAGGACTTTGAGAGACAGTTGCCTTTCCCTACCACTCCAGAATTACAACCTAAAACTCAAAAGTTGTACTTATTGAAAACTTTAATGTATTAAATTAGAAGAGTACAGCTTATTTAAAAAAAAAATATCCAGGACATAATATTTTTCCATGGCACCCCATACCAAAATTCTCAAATTTTTCCTTTTGTTTTTTGGTTCTCCTGAAAAATATAGGTAGTGTGGGCTACAAATAATGGCTTTCTTCAGAAATTTCAAATATTCTGGAGGAAATAATTCATAAAGTGGTAATTCAATTAAGCCATTTGTGATAAGATACAAGGAAATAACTAAATATTCAGAACAATTGGCAAGTCCCTACATATGTGTAATTGCACTTTTAGATTGGACCATTCGACTTTTGGACATTTTAAAATGTTTTATGTAACATAAATAATTCAAGCAAATTTAATTAAATCTCAGATTCCTTAGTTTCAATGTCCCTTCACAAAGTGATGTTAAAATTTAATTGCCATAGTTACAGCAAAATGGGTTAAGAGCAACCCAGGTCTGAGGGCTCTGCCCTCAAGAGTAGATTAATGTCCTTATTCCATGAGCCAGTTAGTCACCACAAGACTGGATTTGCTATAAGTTCTGCCTCATCTCTGTATTACACAGGCTTAGTCATTCTTCCACCATGGCAAGACTCTCGCTAGATGCTGACCCCATACTCAGGTTTCCCAGACTACAAACCCTGGGCTAAATAAATTTCTATTTTTTCATAAACTACCCAGTCTGCAGTATTCTGTGAGGGCAATTGAAAACAGACGAAAAAGTGTGATAAAAACCAATTTATCTAGAATTTGAATCTTCCTGGGTGTGTATCTAGTGTTTCCCTTCATATTTAGAGAAAAGTTGCCACATAATTAAACCTATCTTTGCCCTGTAAAGCTGATTGCCATACCTCAGGTGGCTTATGTTAATAAGAACATAGATTAAGATATTTCCTCCAGAGACCTAGAAACAGGCCCACAAGAGGAATGCAAAATGCTAGCTAAAGTCATCGCTATTACTTGATTGAACATAAATGGAACTTGTGCATTGAGTAGCCCAAACTTGATGTGGAAAGGAAAAAAAAATGGCTTCCTTCTTCTGTTTTCTTTCATTTCACTGCGTTGGACCTTCAATATTTAATCCTCTGATGTTTCAATCTTTCAGATAATATTAAGATGTGGAACAATCCTTTTAGTGATGACAACTCACTTTGACTACTAAATGGCTCAGTCTATCTAAAATCGCACGTTAATCTTAATTCAAATTATTTATTCTATATCAGTAGGGGCAGGTGATGTGATACTTAATTCCATCTCCTCCTTTATTCCCTTTCCATCTGCCAGCTCTTACAAAATTGGAAAGGGCTATAGGGGTGAGGATAGGTGGTAGAAGGGCATAACGCTGGCACCTCTCAAATTCTATTCTGTTGGACACAGACTGGTTGTTTTGTCCTACATTAATCACCAGACGTTGGTTCTGTCTGATAGTTACGTAGTATTTAATGTTTTTAATGTTTTGCATTTTGAAGATGCCTCACAGTTTCTTACACTTGATACTTCACAAATTCACTTTTTTAAAGGAGGTAAAGGAGAAGAGAGCTATAATTGTAATGGCTTCTTCTGATAATGGAGAATCATTCCAGATTTTCTTAATGTTACAGTGTCCCCACCCCCACCCCCTCCAGCAAGCAGCCCTCTTGGACCAGATTCCCCTTAGGACAGTGAAACCCAGCTACTTCCACTAGTATGCAGTTAGCTTTTGACAATCTAAGACATCCTTCTCAGGCATCTTCCAATTTCCCAGCTTCTGAATTCAGAACATAGGAAACAAATATTAGTTTAGTCTACAAATTTATTTATCACGAAATTAAAAAGTTTGAACTTCAGATTCTCTTGCATAAGACCTTTTCAAATTCCTGACAACGGCCTTATAAATGTTTACATAGTCAAAGTTTACGAAATTTGAAAAAGTAATATAAAAACTAATAAAATATGAAAAGGTTCCTTTGTGTTGCATAGTTTTCAGGTTCCACAAACTTGGGGCTTCTCCTGACAGTGTCTATATTAACTTGTGCACACCAAACCCCAACAGGGACAATAACATCTCAGATTCTCCTGGGAATTCTTAGTAGGATTTCTCCTCTTCAGTCTTTTATAAAGGATAGGGATAGAGATGGAGAAAATTTTCAGGACAGCAAATTCTGCAGTAGGCAAATATATTCTATATTAATAATCCTCAGCAATATCTTTCCAAATGGAGATTAGTAATGGGAGTAATTTCACTGAACCTGTTTTTCCATCTTTTAAAAACTATATCATCTTCTTATCATATGAAGAACAAGTCACCTAATAATGTCAATTTTACAGCTTCAACCTTAAAATTCAAGACAAAGAATTTTTTTATATTATTTTTTAGTTGTAGGCAGACAGAATATCTTTATTTTATTTTTATGTGGTGCTGAGGATCGAACCCAGTGCCTCACGCATGCTAGGCGAGCACGCTACCACTGCGCCACAACCCCAGCCCCAAGACAAAGAATTTTTTAGAGAAGTTCTCATTACATTCACTCATTTGAAACAATGCAGGTGTATAGCTCTGACTCGGGCTTCTTATTCTTTCTAAAAGCAGGCCTCAATTTAAACTTGATGAAAATATTTAATAAAATTTATGTTATATTTAATCTTCCTAGGAAGACATGTGCTTGTTCTTCAAATGGGAACCAAGTTGACCATTCACTATTAAATTTAAATAATAATTTATTTTTCAATGAAAAGTAAAACATAGGAAATTCATTTTATAGGAGATAGGAATCTATGCTTTTTAAATTTAAACATATAATTAATATAGAGTAAAAGGGAAAGGCAGTCACTTGAGAACTATGGTTAAGTTGATTCAAACAGTAATTTTAAAAAACTGTAATAAAAGAATTAAAAGAGAATATGCTTAGATATAGAATCTGCTTCAACACCCACAATGCATTCTTACCATAGGTAAAATGTCTGGTTTAATCTCCAAGTTTGTATAAAGAAAAGTAGATTTTGAAAAAATAAAAGGTATACACATTTACAAGTTAACCAAAAATCATCAAGTAAAGCATTTATTTCCTTTTTCCAGTGTTGTGCTGAGCAGAATTGGCCTCTGTTTCCTCGAAATTCACTAACCATTTATTTTCAATTTTTAAAATAAATCACTCAAAAAATAAAATGTGTTTTTGTGCTTTCCATCCCTGATTAATTCCTAGTACTTTCGAGGGATCTGTAAATAATATATGCTTTTGAATGATATCTTGCTACAATATTTTCAGCAGGCCCAAGCCACACATTGAATTTTGATAGGCAGTTAGTAAAACAATGCAAAGAAAGTAGAAATGAGCAGCTAATGAGCTATTCAGGTTGCCAACATGGCATTTCATCCATGCAAAACTTCAAGCCAAGTGGAGATACAAAGGCAAAAAACCTGATTGAAGCCACAAATTTTTTAAATCGTATTCCAAAATATAACCCTGTAAGATGTTTTTGTGTTACTAACGAATTCATTGAAGTCTGCAGTTGTCTTTCATTTACTCAAACACCAGTAGGTAAGAACATGATGGAATGCCTTGAAGAAAAGAAAGGGAGAAGAAATACAAAGAGCCACAGATGTTATTCTTACTGGGAAATAAAGGCAAATTTCTTGACCCCCCCCCAAAAAAAAAAGATTGTCCTAGGATAAATAGGACATTTAGAAATAAAAATGCACAGATATGAAGAATCAAAAGGTACAAAACTGACTTCCTCTAATCTGTACCTCCAAAAATATTTGTATGAAAGGAAAATTTAATACTTGGCAATACCAGCGCTTCCTAAATTAGTAAGGAGGTTTCTTTACTTATCTCACATAGCCGAAGTTTCAAATTGAGACTTGACATATAAAAGGCCAATACACTGATATTTTGGTGCACTCAAATGGACACATTATTGCTATACTAGCAGTATGAATCAGTAGATCACTGTGACAACTTTTTACTACTTAAAGAGTTAGCATTTTCATCTTGATGAACTCACCTGGTAGAAAAAATGTTATTTATCTGAGAACCCAGGACTTCTCTCCACTAAAAATAAAATAAAATGATTTAATTTGAAAAATTACTGACAGAGAAAAACTGTTTTATGTTTCTCTTTGTCCCAGAGCAAAGTCTGTTTATCTATTACCTATCTGAAGAAGTAATTTCATATGACAACAAACATAAAAGACAGTAATGCATAGATACCATTCCTATGTCATAAACAAAAAGCACTAGTTACATACATTAAAGATAGGCCCAAATAAGTGATATGGTTTATTTCAGAACAATTCAAATGTATACAACATCTGATCTTTAGGAATAAAGTTTTCCTTGAATTAACTAACTTTCTAGTTTCACAATAGAGATAAACTATCATAGATACTCTGGCAAATAGTACAAAGAAGAAAGGCAACTGAAGCTAGTAAGTTTAACAAAAAATTTTACCATATAAACTTCATCTTTCAAAACTATTCAGAATTCTGTTCAACCTAAAAAAGATACTTAAATATCTGCATGATCTGGGAACCCCTTTTCTTATTTTGTGTCCCATGCAAAAGCAAATGTCACTACCCAAATCATACCATACTGTATCATTCCATAAAGCTTTTACTTTGTTGCTACCTAAAATTCTATTTACCATTTAAAATCCTATTGAAATGACACTTCACCTGAAGAGGCAACCTTGACTTCAAACTCTCAGGGATATTTATTTATACCCCAATTAAAACAATACTTTTTTATTCCATATGCTCTTATTATATAATTCACACTATAGAGTTTAAGTAAGTTATACTCTTACTTCTTTAAAAATATGATAGATTAATTTTTATGCAATATTTTAAATATTAAACACTTTTAAATTGCTTTTTAATATTTCTAAATTTTTGGTAGGCTTACTTCATTGTACCTCAAATAGAAACTAACTATGGGTTATTGGAGGATGTGACTTAACAATACATTATAGATGAAGACAATCTACTCCAATTACATTTTTAATTTGTGATGAAATTCATACTGAATGTACAGGGAAAAAAGTTCCTTGTATAAATGTGTATTTAATTATACAATAAAATATCACACCTTATAATATTGCAATGGGCTTTAATGTTTATATACTCACAATTCATGGAGCTCTAAAAAAATGTTGACTAAAAAAAATTTGGTGCTCCATCTTTTTCCTTACACCAAAACCTTACTTCACATTAAAAAGCAATACAGGTTAATTACCACTAAGTCACTTAATAGAATAATAGTGCTCTACTAATAACTTTTCCTACTTAAATTAGTTTTTGCAGGAAAAATATAAAATTCTTTCATTTTATTATTTGCATTTTTAAATGATTAAGCTGGAAAATCGCACATAAAATAATATTTTCATTATATTGCTTTAATATAACTTTAAAACTTGACTGAAAAATATTTCCTTTTATTCTGGGATTATTTCTTCCCACGTCCCATTATTCCTCACTAACACAACCCTTATTTAGTCCCAAGAAATGTGCACAGCTATAAATACTCAATTTGTAAAACTCTAACAGTTGGAAGCAGGTGGTGGGAAGGGGTAGTTATGACCAATGCAATGGAGACAGAATTTCCTAAGAACTGTTCTTTTTTGTTTAAAATGATGGTCTCTGTAGGAAAAAGCACTGTTGGCCTTTCTTTTGTCCTCATTTTTCTCCTTATAACTCTTAAATGATGCCTGAAGGTGTTGCAGCCATCTTCAGATCCCAAGTAAGAAAAGCAGACATTAAAGACAGTGAAGGCAGGTGGGAGTCTGGCCATTTGAGGACATCTTCAAGCAGCTGGACCAGCCTGACTGCCTGCTCCTGAATATTTCATTACAAATGAAAAATAAACCCCTAGCTGCTAAAGCCACTGTTGCTTGGATTTTCTACAATTTGTAACAAAAATACTGCCCTAATTCATATAATATTATTTAGAAGACAATATTGCAAGAATAAATTAAACTTTCTGATGAAGGTTATTCTGATTTAAAATTATTGTCTTGTTTTTAAAAACTGATTTATAGGGTTGCTTTAGATGTGCAGTCTCTAGTCCTCAGTCTTTGCTTCTCATTGATGACAAGAAGTCATGATAATTAAATTTCTTTTACAGACAATATAAGTCAATATTATTGTTTTACTGGTGATAGTTTACATAATGAGTAAGCTATTGAAAAATACTCTCAAAAAATCTTTGTAATAAAAATGAAAAAAGAAAGGCCTGAGTCAATGAAAAGTTAAACATACTGATGCTGATAACAAAAGATCTAAAAAGAATATTATGAAAACTGACCATTATATTCAAGATCATGGCACAGTTCAAAAGGAACTTAATTAAATGACATGATTAAATCAGTTAAAGAGAACACTCTTATAGCTCTTATCACTGTATGACTTTCATAGCATTTTAAGTTAAAGTATAGGTGAAATTCTTTTATGATTATCTGGTTGGCAAAACTAATCATTAAAAGTATATATTATGGGTGTAATTCTCACAACTTGGCATAAGTCAATCCAACTTTAAATTTATTTTGGTCATACTAAACTTTGGTCAATTAAAAGCATGCTGGAACTAAAAGTCCTTCTTTTTTTGTATCATTAATAAGATGTTGTTGTAAATTTATTGTAATTTCACAAAGTTTCCATCCTTTATTAGAAGTTAATTAGTCTAATAAAATTATAGATATTATAGCTATTATTAGTCCTCAAAAATGATTTAAACTGAGAATCTTATAATATTAATTATTTTAATAACAATCACAATTATTAATATTTTTACTGGATGCTCTTTAAGCTGTAGATAATGTGCTAAGCATATTAACTATAAAGTCTCATTTTAATACTATTAATTTTATCCTTCCTTACCCTCCAAAGGGAAATGGAAATAGGCATAATTTCTACCTCCATTTGTCATATGAGAATATCAAGACAAAGGGAAGGTAATCAACTTGCTCAGAATCGGGCAATTAATACATAGCAGAGCCAGAAACCAAGCAATCTGACTCCATGGTCTACATCTGTAATCATGTATGATTTTATCAAATACAACAGCACAACCTCTTCTAACATCTGACATACTTTAAACTGAATCCACTGAAATATCATGCACTATACTATCCTTCAGGAAATTCAAACAACTCAGTGAATATTAAATCTTTTTACTAGCAGTAATTGATTTGTTCCAATGTTTCCAGGAAACAGCCACATAAATTCCCAAAAAGTGATATCAAACCTGGAGTATACTGCCGAGAGCAGTGGGGCACGCCTGTAATCCCAGCACTTAGGGAGGCTGAGACAGGAGAATTGCGAGTTCAAAGCCAGCTTCAGCAAGGGCGAGGTGCTAAGCAACTCAGTGAGACCCTCTCTCTTCATAAAACACAAAATAGGGCTGGGGATGTGGCTCAGTGGTCAAGTAACCCTGAGTCCAATCCCTGGTACCAAAAAAAAAAACAAAAACAAAAACCTGGAGTATACTCATATCATTTATTCTAACATCATAGAAGCTTTGAGAATAAGAATCTTTTAGATATTCCCCTAGATATTCCCCTTTCAAATGTATGTAGATCAAAAAGTAAATCAGACATTTACATGGCTATCCTGCATCAGAGTATCATGGCAAAGTATTGCAAAAATACGTGACAAGGCTATTCCAATAAATAAAAAATAATGCCAAGGGTGTCAGTAGTTTTACTGGCTATATTTATACTGTTATTAAAAAATAAGGAAGTCACAGTGAATAGCCAAAGACTAACCTAGTAAACATATATATAATATGATCCTAAAATTCTACTGAAATTTTATATAAATGAAATTTATATGAAATTTATGTGAAAATTTATATAAATGAAAAAACATTGAGAAATAATGACATAAAGTAAATACTAAAATGAGAATAATATAAAAAACAATATTTGAGTCCTTTTCAATTATTTGTAATTACTATATTTTTCAGAATATTATTATGGCTTTTAATAATTGTATAAAATATTAACTACTCTTCACTCAGCCAAAACCAGGACATGCAATATTATACATATATTGTAAATATAGAAAAATTTTACTTGAGAATATTATTTATCTTGGCAAAGATAATATGACCAGTTAGACAGAACTGGACTGTAACCTAATAGTCATCTACCGTGGTAATCATCTGACCATGCAAGTCAGGACTACTCTAAATAATTTTTTCTTTAAATTAACACCAAGTATAACTTCTGGACTCCAGAAACTTAAAATCTGAGCAAACTTTTAATGTGAGAAACTATGTAAAACTACATATAATATTCTGTAAACACTAAAATGTAGAGTTTCGGAATGAATTTTATTCATGCTATTTCCATAAACTAAAATAAGTTTCAGGTTATTAGAGGTCTAGATAGCACCATATAAGTTAATAAAAATGAGAAGCTAAAAGTATTGTCAAGAAGTAGAAAAATAAATTTTGACATGGGAAAATTATCAAATATTTCTAAGGAAAAACACTGGAAGTGGACCTGGGAACATTCATGTTTTTAAGTAGGTGGCAGCCAGGAGCAAAATGTGAATAGAAGACACAATGACACTCACTGAGCTTGAAAATGTTTTCCCATGTAGACTTCAATACTGCAACTCACATTCTCTACTTAATCTCTTTCAGTTTTCAAGATAGCTCTCAGAATTATAGGTGGAGAGATATTACTATTGTTTTCAGAAGAGGCAAATTTCAAAGAAAAGATTCTCTCCAAACATCCAAACAGCTGGTGGAGAATGCAAGGAGAAAAATACAAAATAAAAAAGTAGGGTGTAGGGAACAAGTCTCCAAAAGATAATTTTGGAAGAGCAAAAACAAATAAAACCAAAACAAAATGCAAACCAGAAAAACATATTCCTTGTCTGACTACAGAATGACAAACTATAAATATGATCAAAACAAATTTGAAAGATTTTACTTTCAAAAAACTCTAAAAGACTGTGTCTGACATTATGTCAACAAAGTTGTATTTCTTGAAGGAGATTTTTGAATTTCTAAGAAAATTATTTTTGAAAAATACACCATTAAGCAGCAGAAGATTCTCCCAAGTGTACCATTAAAAGCCCAGATAAGTCACTAAAAACTCTTCATTTCAAACATTTTTCCTGTCTCAGACCTGTATCAAATATATACATGTATATTAACAATAAAATGTAGCAATTTACTTATAATTAAAAGAAAGTGTGGCAAGTATAATGTAAGTGTAGTATAGAATTTACTTTTGCCAATTACATCATATTTTATTTTCCAAATTGAAATCACATTATATTGGGGCATGGCAAAGTTGATGCTAAAAAGCAATAAATTATTCCTATGACACATGATTGCCGGCACCATTCCAGGAAATAAAATGTACTAGGGAAAGTATTCTTCACCCAGGTTATGCTATGTTCTCTTTTTGCTTGCAGAGTAAAAACCACTGCATGAGTGGGAAACGTGTAACAACCTATATTGACACTGTTGAAACATCAAAAGAAAGTTCTTGAGCTATAAAAAAAAAAAATGGAATTATCTATACATCTTCTTCCCTAAATCAACTGGAAATGTATTTTCTCAAAATTAAGGCAGAATTTATCCATGGTCATTGCTCCCCGAACTAAATTATTCTCATAACAGCACTCATAATAATAATGATTATGATAATGGTGTGTGGTTATCTGTAAGGTCATACATCAGAAAGCCAGACACACACACACACACACACACACACATGCACACTGACTGACATTTTTAGTCTCAGATAATCTTGGTATCTTATTAAGTGGTCACTATCATTATTACACTAATCTCTATAACCACAAAATTTGTCATTTGTTTTCATACTAAACATTCATCTAATTTTCTAATTTCATACATATCATATTTTTTAGATTTTATTTTCTTCACAAAGCATAATTCTTTCTTAAAGATTCTGTAAGACAAATAGGACATGATTCAAAAGTGTCTGCTAGAACTTAATTTTACACTATAGAATTATATAGAGAGAATAAATAATTTCGCAAATTTCAGTACTTTCACAGATTTTCTCTTTAAAAGATTTTATAAAATTCAAATTGTAATTTGAAACTTTTACCTTTCATATCTCTGTACAGTGGATATTTTAATATTATGCTTTAATAAAAACTCATTCTTAGTATTTAAACTTAAAAAGAATAAAATCTAACAATAACGTTTTGTTTAAAAAGACTTATTTAAGACCATTTATTTTACTGAAGCAGAAAGCATGTCTCATTTGATTAATAAAATGTACCTAGTCCATTGATGCAAAACGTTTTCAAAAGTTAAATGAACTCAAACTAAGGAATTTATCCTCTCTTCTGAGAGGGGACAAAATCAACAGAGAACACTTAGAAATGAGAATGAAAATGTTAAATATTTGATTATTATTTATTTCATTCATAATTAGAGACCGTATACAAATCTGAATACAAACCTGTCCTCTTCAATACCTATGACAGCTTCTGTTTGGCTAATAAGTTCAAGTCCTGGCTCACTAAGCTATCTTTTCCTTCTCCCAGGCCCTTTCCTGCATTACCTTCTAGGCTTATTCCATTCATACCTCTCTCTCATCCTAATAGAAGTTTAGAGACTTCTGCTTTGTGTCCACTGCCTTTTCACACCCCCAAGCCAGCACCAGTTTGCCATCTTAAGTGACTTCTCCATCTTCAGACACTGAACTTCACCAGGGGCAACATGAAATGTTACATACGTCAAGCCGCCAACAGATCTCCAATATCTTAGCCCAAATGAAAGCTGCTTCTAACTTCCACCATTGCTATTCCACCAGCAATAGGTGACCATCCCTCATCTGAATTAATACCACTGTATTCTACCTGGCTTTCACATCTAGATCTGCACCATTTGATTTTTTTTTCCAAAGTCAGATAGGTTGATTGATTTCTTCTCTAAAATGCAATCATGCTCATATTAATCTCCACCTTAAAAGTTAGCTGTGTCCTTCTTACTTGTTACAATTAAGTGCAAACACATGTAGGACTTGCATTTGCCATGTTTTCCAGCCTTTACTCTTTTACTACCATCTCCTGAACTCTTCTTTCCCATTATTTCACACACACACACCCTCTGCCTCTAAGCACTTGAATGCCATTATGTAACTTAAACACAGCAAGTTTTCCCTTTTCCCACAATTGAAGTCATCCACCTTTGTGACTTTTTCATAATACTCTGCACCCTTCTTTGCCTGGCTACCTCCCACATGTCCTTCCCAAGTTCAGGCCCTGGCCACACAAGCCCCATTAGCATGGCACTTTCCTCCTTTAAACTACTTTTTGCTGCCCTCATCTCTCACTATAGGAATTCTGCTGGCTGGGATCCTTGGATTTTAGTATTCCTCATGCTGCTCCTCATGCCTGGCAAAAGATCTTGATATGTAGAGGATACAAAGTTATTAAAAGTGGATATCTTGGTATCTGCCACCGTTAGTGTATTCACTCAAAAAAGGACTTTACAATTTTGTTCACCATCGGCACTGTTTCAAAGCATAAATCTACCCATTGCTTTCTTTCAACTCATCTAGATAACTAGCTGATTTGATCTAAAACTTGGACTTAGGAAATAGGTAAGATCATTTGAAATGTCTTAACAAAATATAATTTCCATGCCATGGTAGATTATTTTAAAGTAGGGAAGCAAGAAATGCATTTAAACAGGTGAAACATTATTGCTAATGAGATAAGTGCTGGAGTAAGATTGATGGCACAAAAAGCATCTTCCAGGTTATTCTACCAGTGGGCTCTGAGAAAATAATCAAATTGTTTTGTTTCATTGAATCATACTTTCCATTTCTGTAAAATGGTAAATTTTAACCAGATTATCCCTAAGATGCACCATTTTATCTTTATAATTCTATCACTCCAATTCTACTATCCAATCAGATGACAGAATAAACTCAGAAATCATAAATGTGGCTTTTTATTTCTTCCTCTCAATTTTTTTCTGGTTCCACTGCCTTCCACTGTAAGGCAAAGAAAGAAACATGCTTTCTCAAAGATAAAACCAGCATGTTAGAGTTCACCAAGCTTACACCCATGACAGGGAAGACCTCATATTGGGCAGATAAATAAATTACAATGTTTAAACTGTTTTCTGTACAACTGGTAGCAGAACATGGGATGTAAGAGGGCCTTTGTAAAGCTTACACCTCGTCCCTCAGTCATGTTTTAACACATTTATGTTTAAACACATTTTAAAATAAATTAATTTTGTTAGACTGGATTTAAAGAATATTCAATAACTGAATTAATATCATAAGATCAGTAATACATTGTACAGTATAAGACATAAAATGTTTAAAATCAAAGTTTGTCCTAAACTTCAGCAAGTTGGTCTTAAAAACTTAACAGCTGAATTTTTTCATAAAGAATTACTGTGAAGCACTACTATTCTAAATTTATAGGCTATGAAATATTAAAACTTTAAATGAAGAGGCTAAGCCATATATGTTTAACAAATCTTTGCATGTAATGTACAAAAATTAAAATGGAAGATCATAAATTACATTTGAAAAAAGGGCCACTGGAGGAAAAATGTATAGCAAAGCAAAAATAGAAAAAACCCAGATAACATATGTTAAAATATTTTTGGAGCTGATAATGCTAATCTAAATAAATATAGATACATACTCAAAGAGGCTGCATCATTTTCCTTCTACATTCTCTAAGTAGTGCTGCCAAATACAGAAGGATTGAAGCCATTTCTGGGGAACTGCTGAATCAGGAGCATGAGTCAGAAAGCAAACTCTTAGAAAAAGTCCTTAAAAAAAAGAAAAAAATGCTGAAAGCCTCTCCACAAGCCGACATGTGTTAGGTTCATGAGGTCCAAACCACCTGGGAGCATGATGGTTCCACACTTATCTTCACATACCTGTGTGTACTGTGTGTTGCAAGGAACTAGGTTTTTCCTGCATCAAAATGGGAAGATATGACTGTGTTGACTAAAGGTGACTTAATGATGGCTTTGAAACCAACAGAACATTTTCCATCTTAAATGACAAGAAATCTGACATGAAAATAAAATTAAGCAAAATAAAATAAAGGGCTTATGTTATATTAAAAAATAATTTAGAGACATGGAAAAATTGCTTGACAGTAATTTAAGTAAGACTAAAATGGTCCTCCTCCAAAAGCCTTTAAGATCTTATAATAACTGAAATGGTCTAGACATAGCTCTTCTCTGTGATAGGCAGCAGGAATGGATCAGAACTCAAGGGATTCCAGGTGTTGAAGTATATTTTAGGCCTAAAAGGTTAAGCAAATAAAACTCATGTAAAATCAACACAATTAAAATTATGCTCTAAAGATAAGTCACTCTTCGGACAAAAAAGAATTGATTTTTCTACTTCCTTTCCTCCCTATCATGTCACATGAGGGAAACTTTTCTGTTCTGAAGCCACCCCACCACTCTCATTAATAAATAGTAAGATGCCCCACTTTATAAAATAATTTCATGTTTCTTCATCACATTCAACATTTATTTTCGACAGCAGCAACAAGACAGCAACAATAATTTCTCACTCGAATTTCACTGCCAAGGTCACTGCTATGAGCTGTATAGGTCAATAATCTTAGTTCTTTTGCAGACAAAGCCTAGGGCACAGAAATAACAAAGTAAAAACTAATCAAAATGAGGGATATTGAACCTAGAATCCTTATTTATCAAGTTGAACTCACTCTTTCTGGATCTCAAATTTTACCCACTCATTATCACAGCCTATTAAAAGCTTATTTCTACTTAATCTCTGTTGTAGCTACAACATTTTCTCCCAGAGAAAGGCCTCAATGCTTTAGCTTTAATGACTAATAGCCAGCATTTGTCTTAGTATAAGCTTATGAAAATCTTCCTTTTGAACTTTGCCATAAGCATAATGCTATTCCCTCCTATAAAATGGTAAATAACTGCACACAGTGTCCTGGGTCTAATGAATGTGCAGTGATTCTCCATCAGCAAGTGGCACTAACATCTTTGTTTGGCATTTATATTACATCTTCACACAATGTTCCACAATAGATAACACATCTTGTTCCTGGTTATGATGAATAGCAATGCATTTTAATTCATACTCCTGTTTTCCACTGTTTTCTACCCACATTAATTTGCATTTGGCTACATTGATCAGCACAGTGTGAAGCAACAAAAAGCTTCGACTCTAAACACTTCACAAATTTAAAGAGCTATGTTCTCTTTCAGTATTACTGTGTGCCATTGTAGAAGGTTAGGTCAAGATACACTGCAGTTGAGTAGTTAATTCAATAAACATTTGTGGCTTTCACAGACGCAGGGGAAAGACATTCTCATAATTCAATGCTTTTAATAAGAATCATCCATGTGATTAAGAATGCAAATTTCCTGAACCACAAATCCCAGACACTTTAACCCTGTAAGTCTACGTGAGGGCCCAGAAGTCAGCATTCTATTAACAATCCCATGAGACTCTAATGCAGGTAGTCCTAACATCTTACCTTGAAAAACTCAGAAAATTAGTTAAAGTCTAAGCTGGGATACATGGTGTATGCTTATAATCCCAGCGACTCAAGACTGAGGCAGGGGAATCACAAGTTCAAAGTCAGCTTCACCAATTTAGCGAGGCCCTAAGCAACTTAGTGAGACCCTATCTCCAGATGAAAATTAAAAAGCGCTGGGGATGTAGCTCAGTCATTAAGTGTTCCTGGGTTCAATCCCCCAATACCAAAGGGGAAGAAAAAAGAAGAAGAAAGAAAAGAAAAGAAAGAAAAAAAACTAGTTAAAGTCTAAATCATGAAGTTTTTGCTCAATGGATTATGCCATGTCTTAACCAAAACTGTATCTCTCCCTTTACAATTCCTTATGCTTACACTTAATAATCAACTAGATTATCTATAAAATTTGCTAACTTCTTCAACTCCTATCAGTCTTACACAAGACAGTAAGAAATATAGAGTGGACCCCACCTCAACCACCTTACCTCCAGTGATTTACCCATACCAGCCTCCTGAAAAAGAAACAAGACACTCTAAGATGCACATGATGATATTAATTAAATTGTATTAAAACACAGCATTGAAAAAACACAGAGAAACTATCTTATGTCTAAATATATTTTTAATGTCTTTTTGAGACTGCAGTGATGACAAAAATAGAGTAAGAAAATGTTAGAGGAAAAACATGAGTCTTAAAAAATGTATTCCATTATCAATAAAGCAAACCTCAATCACTTGAAGTTTCCATTTAGGAAGGATGAACTAACATTCTTGGGCTGCTGAGTAGGGTGACTGGGGACTCCCCATCTCAGCTTCCGCTGAACTTTCTAGATTCATCACTAAAATTCCCACATCACACAAAACCTTTCAGTCACAGGCAAATCAGGATAGTTGGTCACCTCATGCTTCAATATTTGGGTACTAATGTTTAAAAAGTCAAAAATTTTCTTCAGCAATCAAAAGCAAATGATAAAGTGAGGTTTTATTTGGAAATGACTCGTAAAAAGTTGCTTTAGATTAAAAAAGGATCCAGATTCCAAAAACATCAGTTTTATTTTTATTTAGTGAATTATTTATAAGATGTCTTCAAGAGAGAAAAAAAATCACAACTAAGAAGCAATAGGGCTTTAACAAATAGAAATATCATGGAATTTGCTAGGGAAACCTTACTTTCAGACATGCCATCTATGTGGATTCATGTGTCACTGACCTTTACCTGATCAGGTAGTAAGTCTTATAAAATACCAGCAATTACCACAAAAGGCAACAGCAGTCTTCAAAGTAACAGGGAAACTAGACAGAAACAAAACATCTCTGATTTAGGTCCTGGTGATGGACTGACCAATTCACAGGCTAATGATTCAGAAACTGCAATTAGTAAGGATGAGCAAAATTACCCATGGACAGGGCAGTGTTACCTCATGTACCACACCATGAGGTAACACTGAGAGAGTTTTCTGATCACTGTCTTCTGATGGCTCACTAAAGAGTAGTGACTAATTAAAATTAATAGAACTAAATACTATAGAATCATTGAGTGGAAAATTATAGGAATACATCTTAACTGTTCACAAGTTCAGATACTGCTCTGATTTATTCCTTTAGAAATAAGTTATTTTTCACTAGTCAGGAGGGAGAAGAGTTAATGGCTTATTGGTGCTATTTTATTTATTATTTGGAATTTATTTATTAATTCCTTTTTATTTCTTTGGGTATCTTGGCTTTTTCTAAATAGTAATGGAACTTCAGGAGGAAAGATCCTAGGTCCCTTTCTCCCATTTCCGCTTAATCACAGTAACAACTTTAAAACCAGGGTCCTTCTTCATTATTTTCAATAGTCACGTAGTTGCCTGAGCCAGACAATTTCACACAGGACTCAATTACCTCTGGTGGGGCCTGTTGCGATGGCCTAATGACTGGCTCAGTCCCACTCAAGTCATCTTCTGCCTTCTGCTGGAGGGCTTTTTGTATCATGCAATTACCACCGTGACATTCTCAGGCTTAAAGTCCTTCCTATGCTTTACTGTCTGCTGAATTAAGCCCAAATTATTATCAAGGGACAATTCTAGGTTTATCTCTAGACAGCGGCCCTATACTTTTCCTACCTCTTAGCATACCAAATTATTTGTGATGTTCCTAACAAAATGAATTCTAAGTGCTTGCCCTGGCTGTCTCTGGCCAGAAAGCTCAGATTCCTGAGGAGCTTTTGCTTCTCCTTCAGTTTCAGCTCATGCCAAGACCTCCAGAGGGTCTTCTCAGACCTTCTTAAGAACCCATTCAGGGGTCACACTTCTAGGCTCCAAATGTACTCTGATTCACATTTATTTAAGCAGATTGTGCTAATACTGAATTTAGCCCTACTTGTTTCTCCCTCTGGACTGTGGACTTCATCCTTAAGCAACTGTGTACTATCTTGAATATAAGATAATATGGATAATTTCAAGAATATTGTCTGACTTTCTGCAAGAAACAATTCATGACTCAGAAAGTAAGTTTTTAAAATGGGAACAGTTCTATTTATATTGATTAAAAACAAATCAGACATGTTTTCTGGAATCTATCACTTTCTTGAATCCATGGCATAAAAGTAAATAGCCATAAGACAAAGTTCTTAACTATAATTAGAAGATTAAAGTTTATTTGAAGATGTAACAAAACAAATATGAAATCAATATGACAATATAATTCATATACACACAAAGAATATTTTTATAAAAGGATAAAGACTATTAGGGATATGATTTTGCATAATTGTGTCCTAATTACACAGACCTTTCTGCATAAACAAGAGTTGCAATTTGCAAATAACCAATATTAACTGATAATTTGAAAAATAAAACACATAGCCAATAGGCAGACCGACAATTGCAACCTCAATACTAATCAAAAGTAACAATATAATGTTAAAATAAAACAATTCTATTTGTTTGGGCAAGAATTTGGCAAGGCACCTTCATATACAGCTGTAAACTGGTCCTAACTTTCTGAATAGTAACCTTGAAATATGCATTAAAAATTGGCAGACTGGCCTGAGGATGTGCTAAATGATAGAGCAATAGTTTAGCATGAACAAGGCTATAGGTTAGACCCCCAGCATTGCAAAATAAGTAAATCAACTCAAATAAAATGAAAACTAAAACATTTATATATCCCTTAACCCAGGAACTCCATCTCTAAGAATTTATCCAAAATAGTATACTTGGTGGTAAATAAATTTAAACTATGGAATATAAGAGTATTTGCCTTATTAAATGTAAAAATGCCTGAAGATCCCAAACTAGGGGACAGGTACTAAAAAGTTCAGGTACATAACATAGATCAGCCTATAAAAAGTTATCAAAGCTAATGATATATAATTATGATTTGACATGAACAGTAGTGACAATTGACTATACAAGTTATAAGACAGCACATGTAGCACAATAACAACATATCTGAACACAGACAGCAGGAAGAGTAGTCATCAATGTGTTGACAGGGCAGTAATCGAAATTAAGAGTACAGTTTTTACTAATGCGTATTTGCATTTTTTATTTTTTTCCAAAATGAGCATCTATTTAAAAGCCTTTTCATAATAAGTTTTTGTTTTCATGTGTTATTAAAGAAAAACTGTGGACCAAAGTATGCCAGAAAGATTCAACACACATAGATGCTCTCATGCTATGGGAAAGAAGACAGAAATGCCATCATAAGCAGTGAAAAATGGCATGATCACAGATACAGGAGGCAAAAACAAGTGCCAGTATATGAACATTACAGGAAGAAAGGCAGCCTAGTTTTCTTTGATATAGTAGTCATTAGGGATGATTGAACACAAATATGTCATGAAAGTAGAATTATAAGCAAATTTGCTGGGCAACAGTATGCAATCTGCTTGTAAGCACAGATCCTACAAGTACTAAATCCATGTTTGAACAACTGAGAAGTACCCTCCTGTGGCTATAAGAGAAGGAGTTGAGAAAAAACACAAACAGGAGAAGCAGTTACTCCACCCCCTTGGACATCTGCACCTGATGGGAATTCTACCTGGAATGTTTTCCTCTGAGTTAAGATACTGACTTGGCTCAACTGTCACTCTCTTCACCAACTTCCCTGGCCTCCCTACACTCCCAATCCCTCTAGTTTTGCTTTATTTTTTCATGATACGTTATCACTTTCTAATATTCTAGAAAATGCACTTCATTCTGTTTACTGTTTTCCCACATAATATTATTGCCCTCAAGAGCAGAAATTTTGTTTTGGTAAATATGTTCCTAGCACCTAGAATAGTGTTTATGCTATAATAGGTGCTCAACAGATATTTGTGAAATGAACAAATTAGATGGATATCAAAAGGAAAGGTGTTGACAGAGATAAAATAGCTATGATTAATAAAGACAAACCTTCCAAAAGGGATGTAATTTGAGGATTAGATGATGAGTGAGCGGGTCTTTGGAGAAGAGGACTCAGAATTAAAATGGTGACATCAAAGTGGAAAAAAATGGCCTGGAACGAATAAAGAACACGAGATCATAGTTAGGGGTAGGTTTCATAATTGGAGATAAAGGAATGGTGGACTTGTGAGTACTTTGTAAATTCACCAAAAAAGTCAGAATCTAAACTAGAAAAGAAAGCAGGCAAAGGCAAATATGAAGACTAGAGGAGTAGCAAGGGATAATAAGGTAGGATATAAGGAAAAAATGGAAAACAGAAGAAGGAAGTTGGGGAGGAGCTAGAGGAGGAGGGGGAGAAAACGAGAGTGAGGGAGAATCTTTTGTCTCTAAATCCCAGGAAAAACCCCCAACATATAAATGGAACAAATAATGACATTTATTTCCCCCATGAGAGAAAACCGAAAGACAAAGCAGTCAATGGGATTTTAAATTTATAGTGTAGTAAAAACTAAATATAAGCTCATTGGTTGAGGAAGAAAAGCTACCTGTAAAGAAGATGGTTTGGGGTAAAGAATAGAGACGCTTTCTTCTACAGTTACTAGAAAAGAGAAAGAGAACATAATTATGAGAAGAGGATAAAGAGAGTAAAGAAATGCACAGGAATTAAAGTGTCACATCGTTTTTAATAGAATAGGTGGAGAGATGATGTGCCAAGGAAGGAAGAGACAGCTGGGACTGGGGGCATGGAGGGAGAGAAAAGGTCTAAAATAGATCCCATGAGGAGTGAGCCTCAGAGTACAGAAAAGACAATTAAAAAGACTGCCAAATAGCAGCAGAAACCAGATTGAAGTTTGAAAGCATCCAGTTCTAATGAGCCAAATCTGCAATGCTTTGTTTGCCTCCAGCAGTGCTCTCTCTCCTGGGACAAGAAGCAAAGAGAGCAAGAGTTAGAGGTAACCAACATTTAAGAATTTGCTGGATGGGAAAAGGTGCAATGGTTGTTCATGAATAAGAGGCAAATCTTGGGCACTAAAGTCCAATTCATTTGAAGCCAGGAGAGCAAAAATCCTTGACTCTGACCACTGAAGAGTATTTGCAAAGAAATAAGGAAAGTAATAATTGGGAGTCCTGGACTGGAAGCTGAAACTTCCATAAATTAGAAAGTTTCTAATTTCTCACCTGCCTCCCCACCACTCCTGCTGAGACCACCACCAGAATGGGAAGAAGCAGTAAGTAAATGAGATTAGAAGATTCTTAGTAAATGAGATTAGAAGATTCTTAGCAGAGGATGGCCTTAAAGTGAGCAATTGGGAAGGGAAGGAGGGGGGAATAAAGGGGAGAATTTGATTAACAGGAAAGTAGTAACCATCTGAAATTGTATGCATTTCTAAGACATTACGGTTACCAATTTTAAATAAACTACATGCAACCCACTAGAAACAACAGTGGGATTTTTTTGTTGTTGTTGTTATATATGGTTTGAAATTATTAGTACTCTGCTTTTTAATGAAGTTCCTGATAGGGCAATAAAATTATCTCTAGTGCAGAGGTGGCCCCTCCACCTCTATAGCTTCTCACCTCACTTGCCACACTTTTCACTCTGCTCCAACCACCTCCGCCTTCTTTTGGTTCCAGGAATAAAACAAGCTTATTCCCAACTGGGGGCACTTTCACCAGCTGTTCCTCAGTGCTTGCCTCACTCTGCCCCCAACCAGTCCAGGTGGTCCTTCTGGAGAGTTGGGCTCAGCTGAAACACCACCTCCTCATCCAGGCGTTCCCTGACCATCAACCTAAAGTAGCCTGCACACATTCTTCACCCCACCACTTTGTCTTGCTTTGTTCTTTATTCCTGAAACATTATTACCTGGTAATATCTTGCTTATTTATTTGTGTTTTGTGGTCTTCCACTTCCAATTAAAACATAACCCCCAGGAAAAAAGGGATTCTGTTGTCTCAGTCACTACTATATCTTTAGCACTTCAAATATAACCAAGCACACAGCATACATTCTGTAAATACTTATCTGGTGAATGAATATATGCTTGAGAACTTGCTACCTTCAATGCTAAATAGAATGGAAAGCTATATCAAGTAAAAGTATATTCACAAGGCTCCACACTAAAGAACTTCAGAGGTAAAAAGTGATACTCTTGCTGTCTTAAAACAAACCCCAAAACTCCTGTCTTATTCTAAGCAATAAATATGATGAGGAAGTAAATTTTATTTTTTAATGAAAGGATAAAGGAGAAAATATCTTTAAAGATAAACCTGAATAAATGTCAATAAAATTTTAAATGATCAAATGGGTATAAAAATGTCAGTGTTATTTTTATCAGGCTGAAGGAAGGCTAGAAACAGACAGGTTTTACAGAGTTTGAACAGTGTGGAATTTAATTAGTTAGGGCATACACACAACAATATGTCAGATAAATTTTCCAACAAATAAATTCTATAAACTATGAGCAATGTTTTTTCTGTTTGTCTGGCTATATTAGATCTAGAAAATAGGCTTAATTAAGAGGTTAAAAGGAAGCAGACTTTAATCTCTTCTCCATGAAAGGCAATATCTAAATAAGAAATTCAGTCTCTAGCCAAGTTTTCACATTTTCTGTGGAAAGTATTCTCTGCCAGTTCATTTAAAATAAAGAGCAAGTGGCAAAAATGTTAAAATAAAATCTATAATGCTAATGAATAATTGATGTTACAAAATTGCTCATGACCTTATATAGGACATTATTTACTAATTGTGACCCTCTGAAATATAGGTAAAATTTTTAAATAGAACCTGCTTCAGCACTCCATTAAAATGCCCATGTGGAAGCCAAAACTCAAAAGACTTAATAAATAAGAAAACCCCAGACTTATCCATATAGAAATGTTCTACAAAATGCCTGACCTGAATTTTTCAAACACATCAAGGTCAAGAAACACAAAGGAAGGTTAAGGAAGATTTTATCTTTAGACTGTGATTTTGTATGCAAATAATTTCACTCTTAATAAAAACATGTAGTATTTAAGGATAAATGGATGTATAAATGAAGAGTTAGAATAGATTTAATATAGGACCTTAAGGTTACCAATTGTAACAAAATATTCACTCATGTCAATGATTTAAATAATAGTTCAAAACTATAAGAACCACATGCTATAGGAATAAATAAAAATGACAACATATATTGCTTATGTGCTAATAATTCACTACTATTTTGGTAAATGAAATATATAAAATTTGCAGTAAAATATAAGAATTTCTTGGACTGAAGCTTTATAAATTAATTTCATTGCTCACCAATATATGACATTTTAGAAAAGTACAATGACATCATTTCAATTTTAAGTTGAAAATTTGATGGGGGACTTAAGTCATAAACTAATGGATAGAAATCAAATTTCAAATATGGTTTGATGAGGTAAATCTTTTTTTATGACTAAAAAATCATAATTTTTAAACTGAAGCATTTATTACAAATATAATTGTAAGAAGCAGCTTTGAGGTGGTTATTTTACTATCATCTCTAAAGATAAAGAAAAGCAGAGTATAGAGACTGAATATCTTGCTTAAATTTCTGATAGGCATTATATGACAGATGTGAAAAATTACAGTGGCTTGCTGTCTCAGACAAAAGTGACTGTGCATAATCAAAGAATTTACACCTTGGTATTAAGCTTGAATTTATGTTACTGAAAATGTTAGGTTCATATTATTATAGTTTATATGTAATAAGAAATTTAAGATTAAGATAACATTGAAAGAAAAAACTTAAAAGTTGAAATTTAAAATATTTCTTGTTTTTTTTGAATTACCTGAAGATAAACAGGCATATTACATTGTTGGTCTCAAGTATTCAGCAGGTTCCAAATCAACTGGGTAATGTTTAGGATCCAAGTGATCTATCTCTAGTTATTGTTTCTTTCCCTTGCCAACCTAACTCTCCTCAGAGAGTAGCAAATTTTAAGTATTTGGGGACTTCAAGTGGTATTCCTCTTAAGGAATAACATACAGCACATATCTTTGCTGAAGAAGAAAAAGAAGAAAATTTCTCTTTTTTAAACAAAACTAGTCAAGGTTCAGCTGAGGAAATCTATTGACCCACTTTGAAATTAAAATGTTGCTTTCGTGTATACACCACACACACACACACACACACACACACACACACACAGATGGAATTTTCCACTGAGGTTGCACATAATAGATATCGAAGCTCTATCAACGACACCTCAAATCACCATCCCCAAGGGGAGAATATGCACATTGGGTTCAGGCTATTACTAATTATCTTGGATTTTTTTTAACCTTAAATCTTTAACAAAAAATTATGATTATAGGAGTTTATAATTAAAACAGAACAACATAATCATTTCTAAGGCATCATCTCTGTTTTGTTTTTTTTTTTCCCGGTGAGTTTTCCTATGTTAATATGAGGCCCATAACCATCAAAACAATAAAGCTGGATTTGCAAAGTAGTATCAATTTAGTGTTACAAAGATATAATAGACAAGCTATTACTTTCATTATTATGAACTCAGTCATTTAGACCAATTTATGACAGGTATTGTGCATATAATAATAATGCAATTATGGAAAAGAAACTTGATGGCATATCGTGTTTTTACTCACCAGTTGTTTCCACAATGCCTTCTAGGATGACGACAATCTCGAACTGTTCAGTTTGCATGCTTCGCTGGGATAGGTCATAAAAGGGGCTTTTGGCATCGATCACGTGGCAAATTGTGAGGGGGGACACAAGAAAGAGTTGATCTGCCCCTGTACTAAAACCTACATCCAGTTCAAGTTGGTCAAGGGGAAGGAACTCACCCTCAGGTGTCTGTCGAGACTAGACAAGCACACAGAAAAAGAGAAGAAATCACCACTTGCACTGAAATTTTCAAGGCAGCCCAACAGTAATTTACATCATTGCCAACATTCTGCACTATCAATCATCTGCAACAAAATCCAAACAAATCATTATGCAGCTATGTTCTAGCAAATGGGCCGAAATCCCACATAGCTCATGCGGAACATACATGCATTATTTATAATATACAACTTGCTATAATTACCATTCCCTAACTGTGAGCTTTGGAGAAACGCCTGGTCCAACAATGGCTGTTAGCACAAACTGTGTTAGTGAATGTACACGTGCTATAGCTTGACACAAATCACTGTGATAACTCATTGCATGCCAGAATTTTCTTTACTCATAAAGCAAATAAATAGGCAATAGTGATGTAGTTACTTAAAGCCAATAAAGGTTGACCATCATGTAAAAAGATATTTAGTAAATTATTAAAAAGCAAAATGCAATAATTTATTTTTCTAGGACTTTGGAAAAGTAACAAATGAATATAAACTGGAGTAAAAGTGAAAAGGCATCATATTAAATGATATACACAAAAGCTCACACAATAAAAATAAAAGGCTAAGGCTGTTAGCCGATGGCTTTCAAAATCCTAATAATAAACTGCATTATAATTGTTTATTTCTATATTTACGAATTTTAAAGCATAATGAAAAATTGTGTTAAATTTGACTTAATCAAAATAAAATTTTAAAAATCTATACTTGATAAACATAATTCTGAAAAACTTTCCACATGCTGACTAAATGAAAATTAAATATGACTTCAAAACCAGTAATCCATGAAAGTAAATCTGTTCATCTTTCTTTTCCATTCATTTTATTGTTTTCCATATCTGTTATGTATAGCAATCACATATAAGCAAACATTTAAGTTTAACTTATAAATGATGGTGTTGAAATAAGAGCTGGATGATCAGAAGTTGTATGCTGAAAAAAAGAAAATTAGGAGGAAGGAGCTCATGCTGCTGGTCAAATGGGACTTCAAAGAATTTGGTACATTTTAACAATCTCTTTGAAAAGCTTATTTAATAAATAAAACTGAAACTATAAGACTAGTATTTCCAATAAAATGATGACTTAAAGACAAAAGTTCTTACTCTCAGGGTTCAAAGAAATACATTGGCTTTTTATATTGAGTAAATGAATTTGAAAACAGTAATTGGTTTAGTACTATGTTCTTAGACAAACAGAAGGAAGAGTTTTAAAATGGTGGTAGTTTATTATGTAGCAATTGCTACAAAGAACAATTGTTAATTCAAGTAACAGCAAAATTAGTCAATTAGGGAGGCTACTTTATGGTTACTCAGGAATATTATTTATGTAGAAGAAAATCCAATGAAAACATTGAGACTACTTTTCTTCTCAAATTTTTGGGTAGAGTTTTTAAAAAATGAAAATAGAAGGGAGAAGGAAGACAGAGAGAAGAAATGGGAAGTAGAGGAAGAGGTGAAGAAAAAAGAGGAAGAAAATGATTAGTGAACAAAACAGCAAAGGAAAAAAAACACACACACACACACAAAAACCTGATGGTGGAAAAACAAAAACAGTAGCTCTAGCAACCAATGTTGAAGAAAACTAGGCATTTTCAAGGCTGCATGAAAAATCTCTTTGGAGCTTTTCCAAGTCACCTATATTTCTAAATCTATTTCCAAATTAGTAAAATATGAATGAGATCATTTTTCCAACTGCACAGTTGCATAATAAGAATTGATTGCTATAACATAATAAAAGCCAAATACAAAATAAAAATAAATAAGAACAAAATCCTTGACATTGTTCTTTCACTTAGTGAGAAACAGGTGCTGTATAAACACAAGGTGGTATTCTGATATTTCTGATTAATGACCAAAATTGGGTCATTTTACTTACTATTCTAAGCTATGCTTTTCCCGTACTCTGACAGTGTTGACAATGGTAACTCATTGAAAACTAAATTTTTCTTTTATTTAAAAATAATTTTCTCCAAAGAAGATTTATTTTTCCTAATTACCATATATGCATACAATACTACAATCTGTCCCATCCTTATGTATTTATTTATACCTGTTCCTCATTCTAAAGGCCTTGAGTAAGTTATTAAGTTTTATTCAACATTCAACAAATCATTTATTAAATCATGAAAAGAAGAAGTGGCCTAGAAACAGGCAAGCTATCATCAGAATGCCAATGGTAAGAAATATTTCTTTTTTAGCAAAGTAGTTTATTCAGGAATATTATTTATGTAGAAGAAAACCCAATGAAATTATATTTTAGAATTAAATATGCATGGATCTGCTCTATTCAAGCTCAATATACCTTCTGGTTTTAAATACTTGTTCCATATGCTCCAAATGATTCCATGCTATCCCTCACTTCCTGTCAAGATTTGTGTCTTATCCATGTCTTCCCATTATGTGACATATGGAAAAAGTACTAATAACTATATGTATATATAGTTATTATATATATAAAGTAATATATATGTATATGTAATATTTGTACCAAGGATTGAAACCAGAGGCACTTAAACCACTGAGCCACATCCCTAGCCCTTTTTATATTTTATTTTGAGGCAAGGTCTCCCCAAGTTGCTCAGGACCTCACTAATTGCTAAGACTGACTTTGAACTCATGATTCTCCTGTCTTAGCCTCCTGAGTCGTTGGGACTACAGTTGTTCTTTCCTTGCTTCTATATTTTTCAGATAAGTGGTAGTCTCTACATGTCCATTAAAAATTATTTTCTTCTGGATTCTATATAATTTAACCTTTCTTCAAATGACTGAAACTCACCCCACCTATCCACAGTTTTATGATCCAGATGTTCTTCCTTTACGTTAGGCCATTAAAATGCTCATCTCCCTGATTTTTGTTTGCCTCTTTGTTTCTAATAGACTGTCAAGCCTATTACTAATTGGAATTAGAAAGAAGGCTTTGGCACAGGTCAAAAGCCAGGAGTGTAGTTTTTGTGTGGCAGCTGCTTGGAGAGCTGCAACTGTTGGTCTGAGCTCTGAACTACAGCCAAGTTACGTTGTCATTGCTTACTTTCAAATCTCTCAAATTTCATAAGTGAAGTGAGAGGTATTTGTTTAAGGCACTTTGATATGCACATGTACATTAAAAGGAAAGAAAGGAAAAGGGTGAATTATGTCTGTGCCTTTGTAATATCAATTTGCAATCTAGAACTTGAATGTTTAATAGAACAGTAATACTGATACTTCATTACTTTCATATTATCTTATTTAGCAATCCACTATTGTATTTTGGAGACATTTTATAAAAGGTAGAATATTTTTTAGACAAAAAACATGTAATCTTTCTTCATTATATTTTAAGACCTATGATATAAAAAGAAGCCTGCTATTAAGAGTCATTTATTATTGGGTATAATTATCTTCTTTATTTCTATGAATTTCTTAGTTCTAAAAGGAACACAGAGCTATGATCATTTCTTAGATAAAAATGTATAAATTGATATGATCTAGAACAGCAATAATTCCAACTCTTTCCAAAATCAAAACAATTGCTAAAAGTTCAGATAGATGTAAATTATTAACATTTCTAAAAATCTGTTTACAAAGGTTGACTTCTATTTATGAAATAATTATTGGCATCATAAAAACTGTGGAATGAATAAGAAAGTAAGAAAAGATGAAAAGAAAGACAATGAATATGACATTGATAATTCTTAAAAATTTAGAACATAATTTGAATAACTTATGACCTGACAATGACTTCCTTACAACTCTTATTTTCAATTTCCTGGAATCATAGAAAATAAATAAAGATGGTTTCAACTTTTTAAATCTTTGCTGGTTGACTGTATTATAGCAAATTCTTGGCATTCTAATGAAAATTGTGGTTTCTTAGGCTTAAAATTTGTTAAAATTTACTACCCAAAATATGAACATCATTGATTTTTTAAATGAATTTGCGCTTTTAGGTTGTGGCAATAATTTCTAAGTCATTCTTCACAGTAAGAACATACTTCTTAATATTTAAATTATACACACTTCCATTATATGCAAATAGATCTACATAGAATTTAATGATTATGCCACACTCTGTAGTCATATATACAAATTTTAAAGAAGCTATTAATGTCAAATGACTTTGAATTCCCTTGGAATCCCAAAGGGACTGTAAGGTAATCAACTACAATTCTCACTGCAGGTGAAAAAAGAATCAAAGTCACATGTGCCTGAAAGGGACCACCATGCTCTGGCACTTTCAGACAAATTAGCTTTCATATGATAGGAGGAAGACTGTTGAGGTCTTCTGCAAACACACACACACACATACTCATACACACACACACACACACACACACACACACACACACACGGTCCTTGAGTACACATTTAGCACTGACCTGGCAAAAGACCCACATTTGGCCATCCTCCTTCTGGGGGATAGGCAGCTAAGAGACCACATTCACTCTCTAGGGCCACACTTTACCAATACACTGCAAATCTTTGCTGCCTTTCTCCCATCTCTGAGCTGTAAGTGTGTGCTTCCCTATCTTGGAGTGAGGTTTGAGGAATTTTGAATAAAGCATTTGCTCACTACCACCTAACTCTTCAGATTTACCTCTTATTATATTCCAAGGCTTGATCCATGACCCATCACCTCTCACAAGTTTCTACTGGGAGAGAACCCATAGGGCCAGTTGTCAAGAAAGAAAGGAAAAGAGGCTAAAATGGAGAAGGTAGGTTATCCTTGCCTGTGACCTTCCCACCATTTTGTCTGGAATTTCACTTATGCTCTTTAAATATGTAATATATGTGTGTGCTTTTGTGTGGTGAATAGATGGTAAAGCTGAAAACAGAATTTACCTGGAGTGAGGTCAGAGTAATATCTGGAAGCAAACATTAGGAACTAATCCCAAAAAACATTCCAAGATCAAGAAGAAAGTGTCTCTGTGACTAAATGTAGTTATGCAATGGCGTTGACAACCATATCAAAAGTTAAGTCAGGTAAAGAAAAGTATAGACCTAGAATTCTATCTAGACTGTCTACCATACAATTTTATATTTATGTGGACTCTTTAAGCACTAAATTTCATGAACACTCAGGTGGAAGGACTATGCCCAACATCAAGTCTAAAATAAAGGTTTTAAATGCTTAGTTAATTAACCCATAAGAGTGTTCATTTTCATGAAAAGAATGTACATATAGAACAAAATGTAATTTATCTTCTAATAAGATTACAGGAGGCATTTATACCATTCAAATGAAAGAGCAGGTTTATAATTCCTTGCGGGCCTTTTGTGGAATTTATAATAACTACAGGCAGAATTTGTAACCCTACTTGGACATTCCCTGCCTACTTACCAAACACCCTCCAATCTATCAAACTCCTTTTCCTGCTTTTCTTTATCATTTGTTCTTACCTACTGCTGTTTATTTGTGGGTCATTAAGTCCTTACTTCTATTCATACTTTATTCTCTGAGTACCACCCTGTACATTTTAGTAACCATATTAAAAATAAATAAAAGAAGCAGAACAAAATGTATTACTACTGTTGGAAAAAGGAATAATAATTATAGATTTTAGAAAGAACCCAAGATCTATACTTATTAGAGAATTATTGTACTTATGTCAGAGAAAGCAAGCTAGGCTAAATAGGAACTGTGCTATTTTTTAAAGACATAATGAATTCATTAAAAATTCACTGAACAAAATGGAGACCTTGACCCTGAGAAATCTAAAGTCTCAGTCTTAGACTCCTTGAATATTTTTGCTAACAACTTGGACCATGTTTAGAAGAAGGGTATATTATATGTTTGTGTTATATATGAGAATTTAATTTTTCAAGAAAACAATTGTCTCAAGTTTAATAGTAAATTCAAGTTAAAAATTAATATCAATTGGTGAAAACTCAGTCACAAGGGTCACATAGAGTCAAAAACATAATCACATTTAAGTTTAAGATATGGAGTGAAGACAAGTCAATAAACGTAAGAGAAAAATCCAAAAATATTTTGGTTTAGGAATAACTGTGATTAAAAGATTAATAAAATGTTAAGATAGGACAGGGCTGGGTAAGTAGCTCAGTGGTAGAGCACTTGCTGAGCACATGCAAAGTCCTGAGTTAGATCCCTACACTGAATTTAAAAGGTTAGGATATATGAAGATGATAAAGTACTTAATGGTTTTGCGGACAACATTTTTTATTGCATCTTCACTTGATCACATTCATATGGAAAAAACAACACAGTATCCAATCTTGAGTACCCATGTAAATGGATACCAGAAAAGTATGTACAAAAATAATGCATGTGATGTTCAAAGAGGAAAGGAATGCACTCTATTATCTTCCAATAAATGAAATTTAAATGTGCACAGCTGACCTCCATAGAAAGAAAGATAACTGTTGTCAATGAATGTAAATATGATGAAATATGATTATGCTTCCATGAGAAAAACTTACCCTTGTCTGTTTCAAAATACAGATGCAACCAGTTGACTTTATGTTTACATAATGTAAAAAAGTTTGGGGTAAATACAAGCATATATACATATATGCCAATATGATAGCCTTTGGATAATAAATTTGTAAATTATTGAACTGTGCCTTAAATATTACTTAATTCTTCCCATAGCAAGTTACATATCTAGGGCAGTCAACCATTAGTGTTAGATAAATAAAAAGGAAGATGTAAGATTTCCAAATCCTTTAAAACCCATACAAAATTACAGGGTACAGCATTTGAGCTATAGTGACCTCAACTCCTTAATCTAGACATCATTATTAAAATTTTCTACATGAATACATTGAATTAGCATAGCCACAATTCTAATTAATACCTATTCTCTAGGTTAAAAGTACTAAAATAAACTGATAATTTAAGTTAAAAAATCAATATGGCCAGGAGAAGAGAAAAAGATTAAAAACATTTACCTTAAAACAGCTTCCTATAGCTTTATTCATACATAAATTATAGATTTTAAATAATAACTTCAAAACTATATCTTGTACTTTTATTTAATCTACTTTATTTTTGAGTAGAAAAGGGACTGCCCTTTCCAGGCATAGAGTTGGAAGATCTATATTTGATCACTGAAAGAGATTTCAGTATTTTCAAGCTGGAAAGTCAGGAATAGAATTGAAATAAAATTTGCCTTGATATAAGCTAAAAGCCTAATTAAAAATTAAGCAGAGAAGTTAGGAAAAAATTTCCATCAAAGTTAGCAAATTCAAAAGAATTATGCATGGAAAATTAGCAAGTGTCAGAAAGTCATATCCATGTTTCAAGTGTCTTCTTAAGAATCCAACAGAGCTTTATAACTTTTTAGCAAGACTCTATAATTTATACTAATTAGTATGCTAATTAGTATAAATTATACTAATTTTTATTAGTATAAAAAGGTGACGTAAAAATGTGATATTAAGTCATAGGAAAGATATTTGTGTGCTTTAATTATCATCATTAAATATATTTGTTCTATTTCCCTTAAAAATTATATATTCTGTGTTAAAAACACATGAACTTTACATTTAAGATGTTGTGGGATTTAAAACAGGAGACTGAATATGCATAATATTTAGTGAGAAGAGTGTATAAAACTGATAGCAAAATATTATAACTTTTCTCTGATTACATAGCTGACTGTTTTAGGTCACTTCAACTTAGTTCCTAATAGAAAATGAAAGCAGTTTGTTAAAGCCAAATCTCTACTCCAATTTTGCTGAACGTTATCAGTTCCCCAATTTAAAACATGACTCTTTTTTTAATGAATCTAAAGAAACTACAAGATCTAAAAGAATTCATTTTAATTACCATGGCTACTGGAAAAAACAACTTCAAACATGCTATACTAACTGGCTGGTATGAAGAACTGCCACTGATCATCCCTTTTTCTTTAAAAACTAAAGAATTTCACTATTAGTTTAAATATAAATTTAATACTCCATGTCAGTCATTTTACTTCCAACACTGACATTTTACTAACAAATCAACAGTAAAGGATTTCATAGGAGTATTATCCTATTATTTTAATTTGATGTTGCTTTTATCACCTTGTGTTAATATAGCACCTTGCTCCAAATTTGTCAGCATAATATATATTTTATTTTTAATCAAGACTCTGCTTATGGTATATGTCATATATGGCCTTGTGCAGAAAAATCATTATCAGTGACCTAACACTGTAGACTGGGTGCTTCAGACTCATTATACCTTTGTGAGTGTGTGTGTGTGTGTGTGTGTTTGTGTGTGTATGTAACTAATACGTAGATGAATTCTACCTTCTTTTGTTAAAACAAAATTTTATAACACCCAAAACATCTAAAACGTGTTTCTTTGAAAAGATATCTACTTTAATAAATAGATATAACCTTATATATTTGAACAACTATACAACAGCAATAAATAAACTGTGAAGTCTAGTTTTCAATTTCCACTAGACAATAAGGTAAATCACTAGTCCATCATCTCAAAGTGATGCATAAACATGGATTTCCCGACAGAGACTTTGGCACTATTCTAAAAATTAAAGTGTTTCTATCTGCTCAGTAGGCCTAACCTAAAAAAAAAAAAGAAGAAGAAGAAGAAGAGAGAGAGAGATGCATATCTTGTTCTAGGCATAGAAATGAGTGAGCACATAAAATAATTACCACCAAAATAAATGTACCTACAATACAACTGCCTGACTTGATCCACCAACCCACTTAATTCAAACACTGGTCAGTAAAACAATATGCAAAGTTAAATTTTAAGTTATATGCAGTTCATTAGGGTTAATTGTAAAAATGAAATATACTCAAAATAGTTATTAATAGTTATCTTAATGAAAATGTAAATTAGAGCCAGGCTGATATTTTTACACTCTGAGATACAAAAAATAGTTTATTTACTGTAGATAGTATTGTAAATACACACATGTGAAGTGACAGAGCAAGTGAACTGCTTTAATTCAAACAATTTACTGAGCAACTTGGTCAAGCATAATTAGGATAAGATCTTGTAAGTGAATAATGAAAATGACACATGAGCAAAACTTTCTTAAAGCCCATTGGATCAATTTAACCACAACATAAGTTGGGGTTATGTACACAATATATACTCACACAGTGAAAAAAAATTCAAAGACAAAACCTCAGTTTAAATAATTATCAAATTGTCATCTTATTACCAAGTTTTTATTCTGGCTATGGTTCTCTATGTAACCATAAACAAATCTTTTTTCAATTTCTGAACTATTTACTTGAGGTCATCATTTTCAATTTATGAACATTAAAAACTACTTGGGCAAATCCTCAAAAAATTATGTTAATTGTAAATGACACCCAGAGAGAGAATTAGACTTTAATCCCTCTTCCTCTGGCAGCAGCACTACAATGAGTGACTAGGGAGGACTTTTCTTGTTTGTGGTGGTGCCCTCTAACGAGTACAAGAACCTTGCTTTAATAACCACTCTATGTGCAATTTGTTTTAGGATTTACACTACTGATGGTAGGAAGCAATCTTCTTTAATGCATGCTGAAAAGCTTCAAGTGAAATCTATAATTGACAAAGGCTTCATAGAAACAGACAATTAAGAATAAAATTAACAAGAGGCTTTACAGGAAAAGCAGTCAGACTTTCCCAAAATACTTCTTTAGGAAAATATTTAGTAAAAATAAAAATTTAAAAGAACCAAGTGTGGTTTCTTCCGCTTTATTAACTGCTTCCTGGATCTGTGTGTTTGTTTAAAAGTTGAATACAGAGGAATAATCCGACTGCTAATATTAACGGGGGGGGAGGAGGGGTAAAAAAGACAAAAGTTGAGGCAAGTTCAGCACCTATTTCTTCAAAATATATCTGTTCGGTTTCGTTTTAGTACCTCTAGTTTAATGGAGTTATATGTTGATAACAAATCAAAAGCGCTCAGAATAGCTGAGCATCAGGGTAGGAAAAGAACAAGAAACTGATTTCCCTCAAGGTTCTAGGATCCCACACCACTCCGTAAGAGTTACTAGTTCAGAAAGTGATACAAGCACATCAGAAATGATGGATATAAATAAGAGCATAACAGTGAGTAGAAAAAGAAAAAAAAACTGACAACTGTGCTCTTCGCCCAATTCCCTCCTCTCCCCCGCCCCCACCCCAAGAAGTTTACCATGGTGATAGGTAAAACTGGGGAAGATGTTTCTCAGGTGAGTTATACTCTCTGTTAGTGGGATGGCGGTCGCCTGGTGGGAAGGGGAGGGGAGTACTTACTTTGAGCAGCTTACAGCGGATCTGCGCGGAGACCATGTGGCTATTGCGCAGGTTGCCCACCCGGAACATGAGCGTGAGTTTTCCGTCCCTCATGGAGATCACCGCGTGTTCGCTAAACATGAGGGTCTCGGCGCGCTTCTTGGGTTGGGACATCTTGATGAACATGCATCCGATGAGGAAGGCGTCCACGATGGAGCCGAGGATGGACTGAAAGAGGAAGAGGATGATGCCCTCGGGGCACTTGTCGGTGATGTATCGGTAGCCATAGCCGATGGTGGCCTCGGTCTCGATGAAAAAGAGGAAGGCAGAGGGGAAGTTGTAGACATTGGCCACGCACGGCGTGTAGTTGCCAACGTGGGCTTTGTTCAGGTCGCCCCGAGTGTAAGCGATTACCCACCACATGGACGCCATGAAGAGCCAGGCCACGGTGTAGGTGAGGATGAAGATGAAGAGGTTCCAGCGCCACTTGAGGTCCACCAGCGTGGTGAAGAGGTCCGAGAGGTAGCGGCTTGTTTCGCTGCCCAGGTTGCCGTGCTGTACATTGCACCGGCCGTTCTTGTCCACGAACCGCTGCCGCTTCTTCTTGGGTACAAGCTGCTGCTGCGGGCCCTGGCCCGGCCCGTGGGGCTGCAAGCCTGAGCCGCTGGACGAGGTGGTCACTACCTGGTAATCGTCCCCAAATTTCCTTCGGATTGCAGACATAATATGGAGGGGCGAGCCAGATTCAAATGCGAAGCGAAGGCGCAGGAGCCAAGCGCTGCAAACCAGCACCAATAAAAAGGTGGGGGTGGGGGAAGGGGCAAAAGCGGGCGTTCGTTGGGTGGGGGGCACACCCTGTAGGTAGCTGCGGTCTCTGTTCCCTGCAGAATCCTCTACCTCCTCTGGGACGGCGGCTTTATTTCCAAGCTGAGTATTAAAACAAAAGTGTTCTCCCGCACTCAAGGCAGGAGGGATGCAAGGACCAGGAACCCAAGTGCAATTTTGCCTCCAAGCTTTTCCAGGATCCTCTTTTCTTCCCCCACCAGCGGCATCCCGGGCCACCTCTTACCTTTCCACAGTCCTCCTGACTATCCTGCAGCACCTCGGAACTGACTGCTTAAAATTAATGACTTGACAGGCAAGTCCCACCCCACCTGCCAACTCCCCAGGCTGCCGAATCTGCGTTACCTGCTAGGACCAGACCCTCCCCCCTCCCCGCTGCTCCCAGATCTCTAGCCCCCCGGGACGGCTCTCGGCTGCCCCCGGTGCTCCCGCCTCCTATCTTTTAGCCAAAATCCCGCCCAAAGACATTTCTGCTGGGCAGTGGTGCAACGCCCCCTACCCACGCCCTCGGGGCTCAGAATCCCCCGCTCCGGACTCCAGAGACGTGTTCGCCTGGCGTGAGCGGGCGGCAGAGTTTCTGCCGGCGCCACCAGGGCCCTCGGGTGGACCCTCAAAGGCTCCCAAGCCACCCACGCTCTAAGGCGAGTGCAGGAAGCCGGGGCACTCACCCAGCGGGAGAGGGCAGGAGTCCACACCGCAAGAGGCAGCAGCAGCCTGGCCTCGCACCCTGTGCTGAGAGCTGTTTTCCTCCTTCCTACTTTTCCTGATGAACCATGGAAAGCTTCAATGCAGGTCCCTTAAGCTCCGCACTTCCCCGAGGGCACCACACTGTCCTCGCCAGAAGATCTTAGCGCGCGGACCCCAGGCTAGCTCAGAAGCCGGGACTCTGGGGTTCCTTGGCGCAGTGCCCGCCTTCCAGGCGACAGCAGTGCTGCTGGACTAGGCTGGAGCCTTGAGCTGCAGGTCAGACTTTCAGGTTGAACACTAGCGCCGTTCCAGCTTTTCCTCTGCCTCACTGTTGAACCTTTGCCTTTTTCTTCCTAGGTACCCTACTCCCAGTCCGCACCTCTGTGGCCCAGGGTGCAGGATGAGAGGTGCAAGCTGGGGCGGCGGGAATGAGGTGTGTGTGCTGGTGCGTGTGATCAGCTGCAGAGCCGCGTTAGCCCCGCCTGTCCCTGCCTTCCCCCGCTGCTCCACCAGCCTGAATTGCACCTCCGCGCCTCAGTTGAGCCTGCAGTGTCTGGCAGCTCAGGAAAAGCGAGCCCCTCCAATGAGAAGCGGCTCTAAATCTGCTCCCAAACGCCAGCCAACTCTCCTTCATCCCCCCACCCCGCCCCTGCGCGCATCAGTCAGAAAGCCCCCAACAAGCAGCAAATGTTGAAAATGCTCTCTGAAAGAAAAGTACAATATGTCTCTATAACTAGGGCTCTTATTTAAACGGATTCTGGGTTGGATTTGGGATGCATCATAAACAGAGATCTCAACTGGCTCTGAGATAAGTATATTCAGAACTCAAAGTTGCAAAAAGCAGAGGACCCTTAGGATGGGAACAGAAAAGAGGGGAGATACTAATAGGGATGCTTCCAGTCTTTTCTGAAACCTACAGTTATTGTTTGGCTGCAATTGAGGGGAAAAAGCTGGATTTTAATGGCCCCAGCCTGGCAGTTAACTTAATGGAGGGGCAAAGTGCAGAAATAGCTAATATAGTGCCCACGAGTAAATGTCAGTATGTTTATCACATTTCATGTTTGTGTTTAAAATGTCATGGTATCTAATGGCATATTTCATTCAGTCCAGATACATAAAAGTGATTTGTGGGAAAGTCATCAAATCATGTTGTTTGGAAAGCAAAGGGCTGCTTTCAGAGTCTTTTGCAAGAGAAAATAAACACGTAATTTTTCTGACAATAGGTTATCCCCTGTACCTCCCTAACCCTAGCCCTTAGTGCAGGCAAGTGCATGTCACCTCCTCAGCCATAAGTAGGGGACTCACATTGTCATTTGGCTAAAATATCTATCTCCAGTTACAGACACCTCTCCTGCAGACTCTCTGATAAGAGGTCAGTAACTGTCTGTTATTCTTTTAGAATTACATAAGAAGGGAAGTGACACCGTGGGAAGTGAAAACTGCTCTGGTCCTGGAATCATAAGACCTGATTTAGATCCTGGCTGTGTCTTGTACAAGCTGTGTGACCTTGAGCAAGTAGCTGAACAACTTTGAGTTCCATTTTTGTCCTCTAAAGAAAATGATAGTTTTACATTTTCCTAGTATTGATAGAAGGAAAAAATAGAGAATGAATGTGGTTTTATTATTTCAGCTATGAGTGATGTTATATACTTGACTACTAAGTTTCAACAAAGCCAAGAAGAGATTATGAATGAGTTTTTGGAGTTGGCGCCATGCTGTGAACTAACATATATTCGCATATAGTCTCTGACTACAACCCCACCCCTAGCTCACTTTGCCCTTTACAGGTTGTCTTCTTTCAATTCCTGAAACACATCAAGGCATAATAACCCAACCCTGGGCCTCTGCACTATTCCCTCCACCTCCAATGTTCTTCTCCTACCACTCCATGTTGCTGGTTCTTTAAGTCTTTCACTTCTCAACCCAATTACATCTTCCTTGGGGAACCCTACCCTAGTGTCTCAGGAACTGCTTACCACATCAACTGGGTTCATTTTCTTTTCGACACTTTTTTCTAGTTGCTGTTTTCATTTGTTTGATGTCTCTCTCCCTCATCATTACCAAGTATCGAATGTAGGCTCTATGAGAGCAAGGACCCTGACTTGTTCTGTGGTATGTCCCCAATACCTAGAACAGTACCTGTCACATACTAGGTCCACAGTATTTGTTAGATTAGTGACATGTGACAATCTATGTCATGAGAAACTCAACATGCATTGCAACTCTCTCTCTAGTAAATCAGAATGAAATCAGGTAACTTACATGGCTTAACATAAAAGAACTGTATACCCAAAAGAAAAGATTAATACTCCCTATGCTCATTAGCTTCAGATTTGATATTCAATCATGTCTCAAGTCCTTTTGATTTTGATCTAATATCTCTCAGATGATTCTCTCTCTCTCTCTCTCTCTCTCTCTCTCTTTAAAACAATACCAGTAACCTTCTTTTAGGCCGAAACTCAAATTATTCTCCTTACTTCATTGCCTTTCTTTCCTTCAAACTATCCTAGATAGTATTACTAAATTTATTGCCTTAAAATAAAAAATTAGCATTGAAACAAATACTGAAGAATTCTCCAGTTACTTCCATTTTCAAGATTTTAAATATTCCCTTTTTTAAAAAAACAAAACCTATTCCATGAAAAATATTTGACATTTTATAACAACCAAATTTATAAACAAATAATTTTATGCTTTAAAAGACATGCTGTAGCCTGATACTTTCATTTTACACATGACCGAATTGAGGCCCCACCATCCCTTGTCAACAGAGCTAGAAAGGAGTGGAGCATTTCTGACCCGTAGCTAGGACCTCCTTCCTCTGTAAGGCAGATTTCTCATTTATGGCTTAGCCTAGTCTTCCAGATTTATTTCCTGCCTTCCTCTTAATGTGTGCTCTACTCTAGCCAATTTTAATGATTAACAATTCCCAAAATATGCCCCACATTAACTCATTTGTTCACCTTATTTCTCATCCATTCGTTGAGCACCCAAATCCCCAGCACTGAAAAAAACGAATATATATATATAGATGTATATATTAATAGATATAGATATATGAAGTCTTTTCCCAGTCCCTGAGAAGTTGAAATCACAATGACTAGTATGCAAGAGAATGGAAGAATTTCTTCATATTTTATTTCAATTGCTACTTCTTCCATAAATATTTCCCTTATCCTCGCACTTACAGCAATCTACCATTTCTCTAAATTCTCATTTTCCTAGATTTGTAATATAGAACTTTTCACATTCTAGTGGATATTTCACTTTAGAATTCACCAATATTATCCCTGTGGAAGGGAAAGCACCTTGAACATTCACCTGATAATGTTTTGACACCATCATCTACTCCGGTGATCCATCCCAGTCTTGCATATGGAAAATATTTAATAGAGTTTTAAGGAGAACTAACATTTATTAAGAACCTACTTGATGTACCAGGCAACATGCTTGGAACTTTAAGATTAGTATGTGTATTATACAGCTAAAAAGACAGTGGAGCAGGAATTCCGAAACACATACACTCATTTCTAAGGTCCCTATTCTTTTAGAGACACAGGAGTGCCTGATAAGTTAGATATTTTTCAGGATGCCATCATATCCCACTTTAAATGTGACTGAGGCTTTGACCTCTTTGTGACATTAAATCCAACTCCTTGAAAATATTTACAGATGAACCGAACTCATCTTTCCCTGTGAGGACAGCTGCTTCCAGGATGAGGTTCTGGAGGGCAGCCAGCCCCATGGTGCCGAGGCTAGGCGGTATATGTAGGGAGTGGATGGCAGAAGGCTGCCTAATCAGGTGCTCTCTGTTGAGCTGAGGTAAAGCACATCTCATCCTGGAAGCAGAGGTCAAAGCCAAATGGGTCAAAGCAGGGAGAGGCACACAATTTCAGGCAAGGACACAAAGCCAGAATAATCTGGAAAATATAACTGCAGAATACACAGTAATTTTGGAGTCTAACATTTAAAGATAGGGTGGTGGTAGATTGTAAACAAACTGAGTTCATGGGAGTGGAGAGAACAAAGCTATATTTAACAACAGACTACTCAGATAAGAGCAAGCTACATATTTATTCTGCCTAGAAAACACTTCTGCAATTTTTTACTTGCTTTGTCCAGAATTAGTAATATCATGAATAACTAACTTCAAAAATGGGTAAGATTTCGTATTTTATGCTAAAAAGGTATGACTTTGTAAATGCACTCATCCTATTATGTAACTGAACAGTGTGGGGAAAAGAGTGTATTGAATCAAAAAGTAAAAACCTCTGCCCCTGAGAAGTCCAAATTCTAAAAATGACTTAATCAGCCAACTGTGACAAAAGCAAGGCTTTGAACATCTCAGTATACCTGGAGTCTGTCATCTCGTCATTCACTTGCTGCCACTGTGACACACCATGTGACAATCTTCATGGTCAGAAATATTAATTACTTTCAGAGAAAATATTTTTATGTTCTATTTAGAAGGTTTACTCCTAATCCTACCATTTCCCCCAAAGTACAACAAAAGGATGGACAAATCTAAAAATCTTTCATGCTTCAAAAGGTGACATGTTACCACTGCCACCATAAGTTTTTCTATATCTGGGAAGAGGTCACTCTTTGAAATTCTATATGCAATTTTAGGAAATAGAATGGTGTTCCTCTTTTTTTTAACCCTCCTAAAAAAGAATAGTGAAGTTATTTTCTCTCTTGCCAAAAAAAGAAGAAAAAAAAAATGAAAAGGAGGAATCAGTTTGAGATTTGATTGCACAGACTTGAGAAGAGAGGCATTGCCATACCATGCCAGATGACTCATGAAACCTTTAATCTTGGCTCCAAACCCTGGCCTCTGCCTGAGGATTCAGAGAAAGGCAATAAGCCACTGTCACATGGAGACCATATAGTTAGCAAGGTTTTCCCAACTTAAACTCTCTCTTAACTGCAAACCTCTACCTTAGAGTACACTGGTATATGAAAGAATGAGGACTTTTTAAAAGTCTCCTGGAACTCAGCATCCTTTAAGAGAAAATAATTGTTTAATCAGACCGAGAGGTTTGTTGACAGGGCATAAAGAACAACAACAACAACAAAAATATCCAATGCTTACCCAAGTCATGCAGTTATACTCCTGAGGACTTGTCCTTTGATAACCCCAATGAAAACCCAGATGTCAAAACATGTACATACTTCATACATGAATACTTCATACAATAGACAATGTATATATGCTATATACGGCCATTGTGCCAGTAGTTGTACAGGTCAGAAAGGATGAAGACATCATGCCAACAATATGTATTAACAATGATAATATTTAATACAATGTGGTGAGTACTTATAGGAAGAGGATTGTTTTATTAGCAGTCACAAGAATGAGTCCCTTTAGGGAACACTGCTCTAGCTTGTGGGGGTTTTCCAAACTATCAAATTGGAATCACATTTTTTTCAGCACACAACTACCTTCGTTCAAACTACTTTATTGCAGAACTGTGACAATAAATTTTTAATAACAAGATTTCTAAGAGAGATTTCTATACAATTAGAATAAAATAAAAAATAATTTGCACCCACGTTATTACCTAATAATTAGGAAACAGTAATGCAACTTTTGTATTTTTTAAAATATCTTAAGTGATAAAGAAAGATTGTGTGAGTGCAGCTTGTCTGGGAAGATACTGAGAGGAAGCTTTGGTGAGAGATTTCTTGGAAGGCAATGTTTAGGACTGGTAAAGGGGAAGGAAAAGGATGAGGCAGAGAGATTCTTAAACTGTGATGCAACTCTAACACACTTGTACTATGATTCGAATATAGTTTGAAGGTGTTTCCAAAGGGTTCATGTGTGTTGAAAGTTAATAGCTCTTATTTTCAGAGGGTGGAAACTTTATTTGATTATGGCATTCAGAGACTGGGCCTTTGGGAAGTGATTAAGATTAGAAAAGATTATTGGGGGGGACCTCATTATTGAACACTAGGGACTTGTAAGAAGATAGAAAGAGACCAGAGGATGTAAACACACATATGATCATTCCTCTGTTGTCATGTGATGCCCTGGACCTTTTCAGAACTCTTTTCAGCAAGACCATTATCACAAGATGCAGGCCTTTGAACCTCCAGACCTATGAGTTAAACAAACTACTTTTCTTTATGAATTTACTTAGCCTTAAGTATGAAGATGCAGAAATAAAGAATGGACTAATGTTACCATATGAAAGACTCAAATTATGAATTAGATAAAGTCATACTCAACTCAGTGGGGAGCTGCACAGCAGAAGTCACCAACATTAGGCAGAGATGATCTAGTCCTAATAGCTCCCTGAGTTGTCACTGACGGGGGATTGCCTTTGGGATAACACATATACTGCATCAGATCTAAAAAAGTGCTGCAGTTGGAGACTATCAGCTAACTGCACTAAAGGATGTGTTCTTCTGGAAGGGAGATATTGCCATACCTCCATAGCTATGAGACAGTAGAGAAATAGAATTTATCAGTGTTGTTATAGAAGTTCCCTCACAAATACCCAGAAATGCCTCTAAAATCTAACAAACTGATTATGGATGTATACACATTTTTTCTGTTTTCTCTTTATCCAGTCATTCACATGAATCCTGTCGGCAGGAGGTGGTGTGGGATGTGTCATGGTCCACGACCATGTTGGTCATAACTTTGATTATAGCCAGGAAGAAGGTAAGAATATTTCTATTTCAGTTCCTTTATCATCTCTAATACTGTGACTGCAATATTGAAGATTTTATGAAGGAGAAGGAGAGAAGGAGTAATGGAACTGTGGGACATTGGGGCAGGGGAGGAAATAAAGAAGTTGGAAAAGCAGGAAAGATCCTGGGTGACAAAGGATGAGGAAGAAAGTCAAGCATTCCATGGCAAGTAACTCAGGTTAAAAAGGAAGGGAGAGTCGTGAACTGAATATCCTGAAACTGAATTGCTGTGTTTATGGTTTCTAGCTAGCTGTACATTAGAAACGCTTTTGTACTCCACTCTACAGTAGTCCTATCAGCCTCTCTGGAGGTAAGGCTCAGGCATCAATGTTTTTCAAAAGCTCCTGTGTAGATTCTGACAGCACAAATGGGACTGAGAAACCCTGATCCATGGGAACTGCACTCTTCAATGGAGGAGCTTCCCAGGAAATGTCACAGGCAGAGGTACCATCAATCTTTGTTCCCATTCCTCTTATCCCTTATCCTTTAGTATCAAAGAGAGGTAGTTTGAATTAGTAAACCCTGGTTCCAGATTCACTCACAAATTACCTGAGTCCATTATGTGTGGATGTGAATTTTTGGTGATGAGAAGATCTTTTCCTCATTGATTTAGTAACCGAGCAAAGCAGTACACACTTCACACTAACTATAGTTTGAACCATTTTTACCATCTACAATCATAAATAATGAATATGAATGGGGGTAGCTGGGGTCACTGAGGTGTAAAACCCATAAGTATTTTACATTTTTTCACTAATAATGTTTCTGCTTTCCATGTTTGTATATGTAAAAGTCTGTCTTTATAATCCTTTTTACCGTAATGCACCATACTTTCCTGAATTAAAGAAGTTGGAAGAGAGGAGAGGCAGTGATCTGGGAAGAATGGAGAAAGGGAGGAGGAAGGGAGTAGCCACAGAAAATTAAGTTATCTCCACAAGGATTACTTAAAAGCCAGGGGAAGAGCACATCACTAGTCTTGATGACAGAGAGCCAGGCGGGAATCAGCTATGTTGGCCATTTACTTTATATAATATATTTATTTGGAAATGGAGGGATGAAGTAGAAATGCAGAAGTAGAAACAATTACTAGAAACTAGGATGTCATTTTTACCATACATGTGTAGAATTGCTTCCAGATTTTTCTCAAGGAAAACTCACAATAATTTTCAGTTAGTATTCACTTGGGGAGAGATAACTATTTCAAGGTCCCTTACAAAATTGCAATACAAATTTGTCCCCTTTCATGATTGCCCAGCAGTCCATAGATCATCTTCGTGATTCTCCAGGAAATCATGGAAGAGACCCTCAGGTTTATTTTAGGGTTTGGGTAGGAATGTATTAAAACTCTACAATTCCTTGTTATGTGGTCTCTCTTCCAACTTGTAAAGTGGGTGCCTGAATAGTTCAAATTTCAGGTTGAATAAGTAGGAATTATGTTCAAACTGATCTTGAAATAAAAGTTGTATACAATTTATTTATGGAGAACACCAATCTACATATTATGGTCCCATAGATAATGTGTGGCTCCAGAAGCATCTTGAATTGAAGTGATAATAAAATTGAATGATTCCCTAAGTCTACTCTATTTTGTACTCTCATTTCTGTCTACCAGTTGGAGAGTCTATTCTCCAAACCATTCCAAAGACTGCCAGAATTTTAAAAATCAGAAAAGTTACTATTAGAAAGAGTTAGTGTATTATACACATAACATGAAGAAGATATCATCTGTTCAATATTTACATTTCTGTATGATTTGTATTTTGCATCAAGCTGAAAGATCAAAAAAGGAACAAAATCATGTTGTGAAATAACCAAAAGATGAATTTTTTTTGTATCTATGTGGAAAGAGAGTCCTTTCTGCAAGATGTTTTAGTAAAAGTAAAGAATGGGTATGTAACAATGAGAAGGAAGAGGGAGGTCGGATCCCAGTTGCAGCTGCCAGTGAAGTGCATGTTCTATTTTGCATTCCATGAGGCTGGCATTGCTGATGAAGAAATGTCCTCACATATTCTGTCAATGTCAGGATACAAACATCACTAAATAAACCTTTGTGTCAAAATGTCACATAGTGATTATTTATGCTTCTTGACAACACCAGTGAATGACAACCCTGCCTCTATGGCTATGAAAAGGTTGCATACCAATTGTTAGAGGTAGCATAGATGAAGAATATATAGTCATCAGAATTTATATAAACTGTGCCAACTAATAACATATGTTAACAGTGGCCAACATAATAAATCCAAATGTGATTCTCCTGAAAGAAAGTATTGTTTAAAGAACTTAATGTAAATCCTTTAACAATTAACATACATCTTTGAATCTTTGGTATCAAGTAGATATTCACACTGAAAGGAAAAAATGTCATTTGTTTTTACTTTTATAATTGTTCATTTTTTCATAATGGTCCTTCTTAAAATTGAGTTGGGAGCCTACATTTTTTTAAAGAACACTGCAAATACTGAAATTCTGGATAGCATATTACAAACTCCAATGACACAGTGAAAATTTCCTATCAAAATGGATACAAAGTGATCAGGTGATTTACAAAGTGATTCACTTACTCCTAAATTCCATATTGTCTCCCATTCCAACTCTACGCATGAGGGACAAGAGGCACAGCAATGATCCTGGGATAAAAGCATGTATTATGAAAATATTTTATCAAATCAATAAGTCAAATGTGTCAGGTATTTACAAGTTTGTTATATTTTCTAAATATTAAAGAATAAATGAAGTATATTTTTTTAGGGATAACATTCCATGAAGATCCCACTCTATTAACCATACAGGAACATTCAATACTTAAAACACAATTCAAAGTTACTTAAATCAGCCTGATACTTAGGATCTTGGCGAAGACCTTGGATTCTCCGAGTGTGAATCCTTGCTTTACACTTTCTGGCTGTGTGGTCTTACGCAAGTTAGTAACTTCTCTATCTTGGATTTTCTCATTGTTGAAATGAGATGGAAATAACACCTACATCTGTGAGGTGGTGTGATGGAAGAATTCAATGAGGAAATCTCCATAAAGCATAGAGCCTAAGATCTGGAACAAAATATTTTCAAGTTCAGTGAAAAATAAATTCAAAAATTATCTTTACATGAAAATACAATCCACATGGAGAACATCTAATTTGCTAATAAGACTATAGATAATTTTGTACCCACAGAAATATACTAAAATTAAAGCATAATTAAATTTAAAAGATTTCTAATGTTTTTCCCTCTTTTACAACATTGCAGGTTTATAAATTGCAAATTGTGTTTTCTCAACTCAACTGAAATAAGAATGTGATTCTTTTACTCCTTATATGCTACCATTTTTCCATAACTCTTTTAATGTCAGCGTATCTGATGTCCCCCCATGCTGGTCTATCTCTGTTCTTAATAGGCACCTGCATTCACTCTTATTTCATAATATCTTTGCCTACTGATGGAAGGAGAATCCCACTTACCACTCTACCTCATTCCCTAGGAAAGCCTTATGTGAAATGAAAGAATTGGCTACTTGGCTGTCCAACAGAAAAATAACCCTCATCTGCTCTCAAAAACGAGACTACGTCAGAAGCAAAACCTTCCTAAGGTTTTTTTTTTTCTATTGAAGTATTGAAAAACTTATTCATCAGAATACTTCCTAGGATGTGAAACTGTGGGACTGTAGGTCATCTGAAAGGGAATGGACTGACCTTCAAGAATTGCTTGCTATTCCTGCAAGGAAGGAAGAAGGACAGTAGGAAGAGAAAGTTTCAGTACTATGAGCACTATGATAGGAGGGCCTGTACTCTCGGAGGTGACTTCTCCCCATGACTTTCTTCAGTATTCACAAAGCTGGTTAGTCTCTTAAGTGTTTTTATAGTCAATGAAAAGCCTGCACTTCACATGCACCTGATTGATGGCAAAGCCAAAACAGGGCTTGCAGGTATAAGAGCTTAAAAGTAAAGAGGTGCAATAAGATATAATCCCTAAAATCTTAAAGAAATCTCTTTTGAGGGATTGGATAAGGTCATAAAGTTTAAATCAATATGGGATAGTTCCATGAAGGGCAATGAGGCTCCAAGATGACCCTTGCTTTATAATATTGATTTAGACATTTTGATTCATTTAAAAATATTTTCCTCACCAAGTCAAAGAGACCAATGACTCCACTAAATCAGCTTTTTTTCCATTAACCTTTCACTGTGTTCTGTGTGGGTTACAAAATGACACAACTGGATAAAGAGCATTTTGAAATTCAGAGATAAGGGTGAGCCAAGCTATTAAAATAACTGTGCAAATAACAATCTAGCAACACTCAGAGTATTTCAAATAATGACTTTAGAAACTTAAGCCCACCTAACATAATAATGCACATTTAAATTGGTGCTATTTAAAGGCAAAGAGCTGTACTATAAAAAGTGTCACTGATACTTCAATTCTACATGCCTTTCAAACAGTGAAGAGCTGTAACTCTGGTGTATGCCTCAAATAAAAGCAAAGATTTGTAGCAGTCGCTCACATGTGCAAGCACACACATACACACACAAAATCTCCTAAGAAACATCTTTATATATATATTATAGATCAAAGAAGTTCATTTTCAAGAGCAAGGACACTTAAAAGTAATAAATTAGTTGTCTGCTACTATTGCAATGATGAATTAAGGGAAAGTTTGCCCCAAAAATATGTTCACCAAAATTATTTATTATTCACTATTTGCAAGAAGTTAGAAATTGACTGCACTAATATAGAAGATACTGATAACACCTACCAATGATAAGTAACTTCTGAACTTAGTAACCTCCCGAAAATGTGATTGGGAGTTAAGAAAGAATACAATGTTCAAAACTCATAAAATGAAAGCTTGTATGGGTTAAAAAGAAAGACAAGGAGAGCTACTACTGTGGAATCTGGGCTCTAACTTGAAAATTTTCTTATGGTTATGGTAGCTTTCCATCACTGCTACAAAATACCTGAGAAAAACAACTGAAATGAGGATAGATTTATTTTGGCTCACAGTTTCAAAGATTTTAGGCCATGATCATTTGGTGTGTAGTGAGGCAGAATGGAATTTCGGGAGCAAGTGGCAGAGCAAAGCTGCTCATCTCATGGCAGCCAGTAAAGAGAGAGAGAGAGAGAGAAACAGAGACAGAGACAGAGACAGAGAGAGAACCGAGAGTGAAAGCCAGAGGCTGGGGACAAATACCTTTCAAAGGTACACACCCAGTGACCTACTTGCTCCAACGTGGCCCTACCTCCTAGAATTTCCACCACCTCCCAATTGCAACATCAACTGGGGGTCAGTCTTTTAACAAATGAGCTTCTGGGGGACATTTGAGATTCAACCCATAGCAATGGTAGTCTCTGAAGGAAAGCTGAGGATACTACCGAGTTCTGAGGCAAAGCTCATCTTCTATAACTTTCTAGAATTTAAAAAATGGAATGGAAAGGGACTGTAGTGAGAAAGATGACAACTGGAATCCCAACTTTTGGAATTTTCTCACATTTGGATGGATGATGACACAAACTTGACAAAAGTGAATTTCTTGAGGGACTTATGGTATCATGAAATACCCAAATCACTCCTTCAAAGAAAAGAAGTAAAGCAGAGTAGCTAGAAACAACCCTCAACCACAGACGGATGAGCCATTCTGCCTCATGTTGCTCATCATATGAGATGTCTGTCATCCAGGCTTTCACGGTCTAATATAGTACACAAATCTTATATATGTGAAGGGTTGGAAGGATTGGAAGGATTCTAATTAAAAAGATAAATCGCTGTTTCATTAATATTATTGTTTCTAAAAAAGTTCACAATAAGCAGCATGCTTATAATAGAAGGTGCATTAGTAAGTTGCACCATTGCAATTTGCAGTTAGTAAATTGAAAGTTAAATTGATGCTAAGTTAACACCTCCAAAGAACTTCTAAGTGCATCAGCAATGGAGGAGACTGCAAAAGAAAACCCAAAGGGAGGTATAATCTCTGTGTAGCACTAAGAGATGCACTTCTTTTTTTTTTTTTTTTTTTTTTTGGTACCAGGGATTGAACTCAGGGGCACTAGACCACTAAGCCACATCCCCAGCCCCTGATGCACTACTTGAAACACTTTCACTGTCCTTCAGAACTCCATTCTTTTTTTGCTCTACTTTTCTGTTTTGAATTGCTTGCTCTTGGTCTCTTCCTAGAGCTCTCCCTTAGGAGTCCACACTATAGTCTTAGATCTCTGTCTTGTTTCTGTGTTCTTCTCATGTTCTTGTCCATACTCACTAATTCAATTTTTGTAGATCGATGACCTACAAATATAGTTCGTCAACCTTCATCTCTTTAGAGTTCCAATTCAACATTTCTACTGCTAACTGGACATGTCTGTCTTGTTGCCTTACAATTGTATGAAAATTTGTGGGTTCAAATCTGAAATCAATACTTCTCTTCCTGAGAGATATTTTTGCTCCTTTTTCTCTGTCCTTAGGTGTTACTGGAATTAACATCCATGCCATGTTCCAAAGTGAAAATCTTAATCTTTGACACTCCTTTCTTGCTTCCTTTCCCGTATTCAACAAGTTATCCTCTCTTGTCAGTTGTTTCTCAGAATGCCTCTCAAATCTGGCCTGTATTCTCTAATTTCACTATAACTGCCTGAGTTCAGAAACTCAGGATCACTCATCTGCAATATTGCAATAGCTTTCCATATGTTCTTTCTCTCACCAGGCTCTCTTCACTACAGTCTCTACCATATTCCTGCCAAGTAATCTTCCCCAAAGCATTTGGAATTGATTTGTCCCTATCTTGCTCTAAAACCTATGTTGTTCCTATTCTTTATAGCACAAGTAATGAATTTTTAAAACATTTCTTTTTTCAGTATCTTGAATTTACCTGAAAGACAAATATATCACCCTCAATCACTTGCACTAAATGTTTGGCCTTTTATTAAACTTCTAGATCATAATTTTATAAATTTCAATTTATGTGTCTAAAAGTTCCAAACTATGGATCCCCTCACAATAGGAATTCTCTTATTAATAATTTTATTCCTAGAGTATACTATATTGCCTAGAACAGAGTCAGTGGTCAAAAATGGCTATTACTAAATGAATTAATAACTAAAACAGTATCTTCCAAATTAGCATATTTCTAAATGTGTTCAAGAAGTGCGTTAAATAATGTAATATAAAAAATAAGGCTTTATAGAAAATTAGTATGAGATGTTTTAGGAAAATAAAATATCTTTTTCATGTAGTATAAAACTTCAACTAAACTTTTTGTCTACTGAACCAGTTTTTGAAAGGAATAGGGATCTAAGGAAATTATTTTGGAAATACTTTTATAGTGAATTTATGAATTCACTACACAAAAATATAAAGAGAATTTCCTCTCATGTATGTCTTTATTCTTTAGGAAAATATATAATATGATCCAAAGGTACAATTTTCTCCTAATTAAATTTAGAATATTTTATAAGACATGTGAAAGCAATTTAGATAAAGTTAGTTTCCTAATACCATTTTAAGCAAAGATCATAGATGATGTTATATTTCACATGACAATAATAATAAATAAATAAAATAAAAGTTTATGTATATTTTTCTAAATTTTATTCATACTTTTAATGAAAATCTTAAAGTCATTGAGAACTCAAAGCAGGCATATTGATCACTACAGTGCATGCAGTAAAGCCTAGAATCTAAGGAAATAATAGCACTTATGTGATTAGTTTCTTTCATAAGTAACACAAACTATTCTTGAGTTTTTATTAGGTAGAAAAACTATTTTATGTGTTTATTAAAAGAGGCAAAGTCCTGATTCTATTAATTTGTATTGGTTGTACAAATACTTTAACATGTATTCCTAGGTAACACTTTTTTATATACCTGCCTTTAGTTATAAAAATCTATTAAAAACTACACAAGGGAAAGAGGAAAAAGGATATCCTACTTAATTTTGTGTGTCCGATTAGCCAGGCCATAGTATTCAGACATTTGTATATTTCAAAGAGGGTGTTTTGAGATGAAACTTATATTTAAATTAATAAACTTTGAATAAAGCAGATTATTCTCCAAAATGTGGGTGAGACCCTTTTAATCAGTTCAAGACCTCGATAGAACAAAAAACAGACCTACCCTGAGAAAACGGAAAATTTTCAATAGACTATGTTTAGACATCACTGTCAAAATTGCTGTTTCTTGGTTTGCAAGCAAATTTGGACTCAAATTACAACTCTTCCCTGAGTTTCCAACTTGCAGGCCTCCTTCATTTGATTTTGGGCTTGACTTTTCAGGGAATAATGATAAGAAAGTAAGTTTGCACATGTTAAACATAGAGTAGTTGTTTTCTACAAATTTTTTTTTGTCTATTGTTGGTTAAATCCACAGATGTGGGTCTTAAGAATACAGAGGGCTGACTGTGTGTATGTTCTGTTTTGTCTAGTGTGCGGAGAAACCATGGCAGTAGTTGTCCATTTCCTAAACTGGGTTATAGCATTTTTATTGATTGGTTTTATAGCACTCTATATAATCCTTTGGAAATAATCCTTCTATTCATTTCTCTATGTGTCCACTCCACCCTCTATGTCTGGCTAAGCTAAACAGGCCCTGATGTTTCCTAGAACATCAGAAATAAAAAACTTCACTAAGGAAATGGAGTGAGTTTCCCTTGGGGCACCTGTAATATTCTAAAAGAATATTGGATGTTTGTAATATGAAACCAGGGCTGAGTATTCCTGATTCATAACTTTATTTGCTATAATAATACAAGTGGGCTTTTGGTTTCATTTTGCTTTTAATTCTAAAAGCTATGGAAGGACACTAAAAGCTATTACATAAAGGAGTAACCTTATTAGGGCTTGAATTTTTCTATATGTTCATTCTGGTAGCTGGGAAAGAATGAGTTAGAAGGGGAGGATAAGAGTAGATATATGATTAAGTGACGTGAATGAAGGAGGTTACCATGAAGAATGAAAAGTTGATGGATTAAAGGCATATTAGGAGAGGGAACTGAAAGGGAATTACCAATAGATTATCTGAAGGTGGGTATGAGAAGGAGTAAGGAGTAAGTGCTGACTCAAGCTTTCTACAAATGAGAGATGATACAAGCAAGATGCTGGTGTCTACTGAATAGGAATCAATGAAGAGGATCATATTTTGAACTCTATTTCAGGCATTTGAGTTTGAAATACAACTTGACTGTGTATGTCTGGAATATAAGTATAAAATTGTCAGTGAGCATGAACATGATAAACTCAAGACTCTTTTCTTTTTGATAACACTTATATTGGTTCCAGGAACTATGAATTTTAAGAGTTGAGATAGGGACAGAATTAGGAAGAAAGGGTGAAATGTTGCTATGTGTATATAAGTGTGTGTGTGTGTGTGTGTATGTGTTTTTGTTGTATTTGTTTTTTAAGTAATACAGCTCCACGCATCAGTATGATTTATTAGAGAAATACTAATACTATATGTCTAAATTTGTCTGACTTACCAAGAGGTTTACTCGACTCAGGTTTTACTTATGTGGTGAAAGCTGAAAACACTATCAGGAAAGTATGGATAATTGGAGAACAATATTTATCAAGAGTTTTCCAGAAGTTAACAATAAAAACATTTGTCCTGGCTTGGAAGATCTTAGGTATGGGCCCTGTGATTGCTCGTTCATGAAGCTGACAGAACTGTAATGGCAGACAGACACCTGGACTGATGGATGACAGCTGCTGTGGTTTGAATGATCCCTTTCAGCCTATGTTGAAATTTAATTGCCATTATAATAATATTAAGTGGTGGAACTGTTCAGAGGTGATTAGGCCCCTGAGAGCTCTTTCCTCCTGAATGGATTAATCCCTCCAGAGTTGGCTCATTATCATGGAAATGGTTTCTGCTAAGGACCAATTTGGCTTCCTTTTGCCTCTCTTACCAGATCTTTGCCCTTCTACCACAGAATGACTCAGCAAAAAAGGACCTCACAGCTTGCTGGCCTCTCAGTCTTGAACTATCCAATCCCCAGGACCATACATTTTGTTAATTATAAACTACCAAGTCCATGGTATTCTGTTATAGAGCAAAAATGGATTAAGACAACAACCAAAGTTACAGTAACTTTCTTTCAGGAAACCTATACTCCTAAAAGATAAAGATAGTGAAATAAAAGTGATATAGGAGAAATAAATGAAAAATAAAACAAAAGATTGGTTATGCCTGTAAGAGAAATTATTTATAATCAAAAGGTTTATTTATTTATTCTAACATGTCAAGTACTTGTTTGGTAATCAGTTTTTTAAAAAATTATAAATTATAGTTACTTTTTATAATAGAGAAGTTCAGATCTACCATAAAGACCAATAGTGAAAGCAGGTAGCCCCAGAATGATTAGAGAAGACCAAAGGAGGACCTCCTACACACAAATATCAAGCTATTTGAAATCATTCTTAACAAGTAGATTGTCATGTTTTTAAATAGTAAGTCTTTTTCATACCTTAAGACTTCACTATAACATCTCAAAGGGCCCCTGTAGAAAGACCTAGCAGGGCTGTGATTTGGGAGGGACTCACGTGTTACTGACATCAGTTGGCAACTCATCTTTGTATCTGGCTGGGAACATAAGCACTGACAGAATGTTATGACATAGCCGTTGTTACATATTCAAATATCTCTCTTGGGCCTACCTAAAGCTATAATTGGCTAAATCCTGGAGAGATAGGTATATCTTATCAAAGATATGGTTAATCCAAAATGATACATGGTATGAAAAGTACTTATATTTGGCTTTGAAGTGTATTTTTGTACTAACATTTGAATGTGTGTGTGATGTTCTCAGAAATTACTTCAAAGAGATTAATGAAGCCACACTGTGAAGACCTGACTAAGGAGAGCTGGGAAATTGTCCAGCTTTTTCTTCATTCTGCTTCCCTGCTGAACTCCTCTTTGACACCCACTCTTTAACACCACAAGGAATAACAAAAAATGTCTTTCAGAACAATGTCAAACCTTCCCTACAGAATAAGACATAGGAGTTTGAGTACCACTAATTCTTCTTTGGTTGCTATTTTGCAGCAGGAAATGCAGATTTTTTTAAAAAATTTACCTATAATCTATATTTATTGATTATATCCTTATTATACATTTTCCTCTCATCCTTTTTCAACAGTCTCGGGTTTTCATTTAGAGATCCCAGTGCTTCAGGCAGACTGACTATCTTCTTTTTTTTCTTTTTTTTTTTATTTAGTTATTTTATTTAAATGCATTTCAAGTCATAGTACATAACCAGAGCTCCGTTTTTCCATTTCTCTGATTGCAAACCAGATACAGTCACACCATTAGAGTCTTCATAGATGTGCCAGGGGTAGTAATGACCATCTCAGACAACCATCATTACTATGCCCATTCCCCTTTCCTTCCTCCCACCTCCCCCAGCCACGTCTAGAGTTCCTGCATTTCTCCTATGTTTCCCGTTCCCACCCCCCTTATGTATTCTTATCCACTAATCAGAGAGAACATTCGGCATT